>OX352775.1:10024486-10349703 GCA_947095535.1 Poecilobothrus nobilitatus | reverse complement strand
AACCTATAAGTATATATGTATGTATGTAAATAGGTATTATAATTATTATTATTAATTAATTATTTAAAATTTTTTTTTTTTGTTTTATTAAATTAAGATGAAATATATTTTAAATTAATTTATATACCTAATAAATAATTAATATAAATACATAGCCATACATAATATTTAAAAAAAAAAATTATTTCACATTATAATTTATATTATTAATTTGTTTATATTTAAAATAAAATTTTAATTGAGCACCGGGTCTTTTTTTTCTTTTTTATATATGCATATATATATATCACATACATTTCACGCACACATACATATTTATTTAGAAAAAGGCACACACAATTTACACACACAATCAAATATATAAATAAAAAATAAGTATAGTTAATATATGTATTTAAAACGTATTATATACGTATAAATTTTTATAAATTTTATTAATAAAATATCCATATCCTATATATAGATTAATTTTTATTAATAATTATTAATAATAATATAATAATTAATATAATTTTATATTTAATTATATTTTATATAATTATTATATATATTGATATAGTTGTATTTGTATATGTATAGTAAAAAAAAAAAAAAAAAATTGGTAATTATATTATATACATATTTATATACACATTATATTAATTATATTAATACAAAACAGGTTAAAAAAAATATAGGTATATAAATTTTTTTTTAATTAAAAATTACATCATTATTTAAAATAATTTTTTGTTTTTTTTTTTCTTTTTTATTACCTTTTGTTTTTAATTTAACACTTCAATTTTAAATTCCACGGAATTAAAAAAAAAAAAATAAAATATATGTATATGTATATTTATTTATTTATTTTTTTTTTTAATATTAGATTAAAAATATAACAGAATATTAATATTAAATTATATCATAATAATTTAAAAAAACAAAATTTAAATTATATTATTTTCTTTTATGTAATAATATATGTACATATATAGTTATTGTTCATCACGATTTATTAATTTAATACAAAAAAAAAAAAAACTCAATATAACATCATCCATTCAATTATTTACAATCAATATAACGGTTGATAAAAAAAAAAAAATAATAAAATAAAATATGTTGATTTAAAATTCTATACTTGAGCAAAAATCAGAAAAAAAAAACAAAACAAATATACCGTTCCCATATAAACATTATTTATATGACTTGTGCTAGTGCACAATGAATACTAAAGCACTTATATTTTTAAACATTAGTATTTACCTTTTAAAAAAAACTCACTAACATTACTTATACCTTAAAAATTTTTTAAAAAAACAAGAAAAAAACAAAACAGAAAAAGAAAAAGAATAAAAACAAAACCTTGTTATCATGAAAAATAGGTAAATATAATATTATAGTAAAAATTCACAGAGATGGTACTAGTATATTCCTAAAAATTAAAATTCTTTTAAAAAAAATTAACATTCATTATGTACGAGTATATTGAAAGATTTCAACCTTTTTGAAAAATTCTTACATAAGGACACAATTAAATAAGGACATATAAAATATTAAAAAAATTAAACATAATAATGCAATGTTATTCATTTAATCAGAGTCTGAATCCGAACCAAAACCGAAATTCAAAACCGGTTCAGTTCCAAAGTTTTTGTTGAATTTCAACAGCAATGAACCTGAACCCAAAATTTTGATGCGGTTCGGGTTCAATATCATAGTTTTTTTTTTCTTGTACATATATTGGAACAGAAAAATGCTAGAGAAAAACAAAAAAAAAAACTAAAAAAAAATAGTCACGACTCGCAAGTCGACTTGTTTTTTTATATAACGAATTGTATTTGTTTTTAATTCAAATCTACGTATAAGTAGACAAATAAGTAGAGTAAATAAGTAAGTTATATACTTTTATATAAAATTTACATAATATATTTAAAAAAATAAAAATTTATGTTAGATATTCTAAAGGTGATGACCAAATGCTTGCGTCGCTTCTAGCGTTGTGTTCTAAATAAAATAAAGACCAAATGCTAGTGCTTTATGACCAACAACTAATATAAAATAAAAAAAAAATTTATTATAAGTAAAAGTAAAAAGTTGCTCTACTCTAACGTCGCTTTTCTATTTGGTCAAGTTCCATTTAAATGAATGTATTCTACTTAAACGTGAAAGCGACGCGAGCATTGGGTCATCTCCTTTATTATTTTTACTTTTACATAGTGAACGTTCCCAGATCTACTTCCTATAGTTCCTGCTACGAAATTTTTTTTTTGAAAATTAAATTAAAGATTTCTTACGAAAAAAACATTTGCAGTTTATACCATCTACTTTTTTTTTCTAAATTTTGAAACCGAACCTGAACTTTTTATTTTGATTAACCCGAACCTGAATTTCAACTCAACTATTTTAGGGTTTCAGTCCCTGCATTTAATTCAAACTGTCGGGGGAAACCTTTTCAAGTGATGGGCAAGAATATATTTTCTATAGGTGAGAGGGTGGATTTAATTGAATTTTAATAATTACTTTTTCATTTTCAACTTCCATAATTTAATTTAACTTTTATTAAAATAGTTTTTCACAAAGTTTTTCACAAAGAAAAATCCATTTAACAAAAACAATAATAATAATAATAAACAAAATAATTAAAGTGAAATTTTCGAAATGTTGTAAATTTTTCAGCAACTCTTTATAGTGCAGCTTAAAATTGATTGCTCGCGCTCTTAATGTTGCATGCAGATGGTGTTCATCAGTCATTCTGCGAAATATGTTTTTTATATAATTTAACTTTGAAAATGTCCTGTTTGCACAAATATGTAAGTATATGTGTTTACAAAAATTGTTATTATCCCAGCGGAAAATTTTTTAAACGCGAAAAAACTAAGTCTGAAAGGTTAAAATAAAATGTTTACAGCTGTAATGGCTCAAATGTTGATTTTATAACATCATTAATAGATTTTAGATCGATTAACTCCCATTTTCAAACAAATTGGAAAAATTTTCAATTTCAAATTACAAATGAATTTTGTAAAAGTTGAATTTTTTTTTTTGAAACGGCTGTGAAAGTTAGAAAACCACTGCGAAAATTCAACGGACCGCATTTAACAAGTGAAAATTGACAGCACGTTGCCGGTGGCCTAAATTGATGAGAATTTAAATTAATTTTGTTATATATTTTCTTACACTAGAATTATATATATATTTTAGTACATACAGATATATGTATATATTATATATATACATATATGTATATTGTTTTAATAATATATGTACTGTAGTATTTTGCTTGTTCCACATTTAATAAGGTTTTAAATTTAATATTTTCAGTAATAAAAAAATTTTGAATCTTATCTTGAAATTTTAAAAAATATTTCAAATAATTTTTTTTATAAATAATGTGTATGTATGTAGGTATATACATTTTTATGTACTTGAATAAAATATTTGGTAAGGATAATTTATGAAAGGTATATTGTTGCCATAATTGATTAAATTTTTGAAAATGGCGTTATTTAATCTATATTTCTATATTATTAATTTTTATCCGAAATGATCGCACTAAATACTAACTAATCGCACTAAATTAATTCCGAAAAACTTTGAAAATATTTTATTGCATTCGAAAATAGTGCACTAAATCGATCTGATCGCACTTGATTATCTGTCAATATTTTAGTGTACTGTCGACTACACTAAATGTTCGCCCTAAAAGAGTAATACATGTAAGAAAACAGTGTGAAGTGTCTAGTGTCAAGTGCTAGTGTGATAGATTCGAAAACGGCCTTAGTTAAATTCTGTCCATCACAAGGATAATATTTAAATTATATTTTATAAATTAATAGGTATATACATTTTCAAAATACGTAAATATGTTTTCAATATTTTTTTTTTTTGGGCCTCGGTGGCCTATTGGGTAAGAGCGTATAAAATAAGCTGTAAACACCGAGGAAGTGTGGATTCGAATCCCACACACGTAAAATATTTTTTTTTTTTCGTAAACTAGGTGTTTCAAAATATCTGTAAATAAATTAAAAATAGATATTGTGAAAAAGCCAACAGTATTATTTTTATACATAAGTATATTATAGCATATAAAAATCATATATCGATTCCGTTTAAAAGTGTTTTTAGTAATTTTTAGTAATAAAAAAATCTAGATCTTTTGAATGGCTTACTTTAAAGAGATGACTTTTGACGATGACGAAATCAAATGATTTTTTTTAGAGTAAATTACGAGCTTTAATTTTTTAAGTGTATAGTAAAATGATCTTCATATGTCCAGCAAAAAAGAAATAATTTTGTTTCAAACTCAATTTTCTTTTGAAATACTCTATATTTTGGGATACTTTTTACAGGATATGTGGAAAAAGTTTGAAAACTTGATATTTTTTCTGTTGTTGTTCATCGTATCGATAAAAAAAAAAAAAAAAACTAGAAAAGAAATTATATATCCAATTCAAATGGTAGATGATAAAATTTTTGAACTTTCATTGAATCTGTGCTCCCATATTGAAAAAAAAAATTTTCTTTAATTTCGTCGTCCAATACTTTAAAAATTAATTAGATATTCCTAATATTCCCAAAAATTTTTAACGCATTAAATATATGGCGCCCTGAAATAAGGCCATACGTCAGAAAGCTATAATTTCGCTTTTAAATAAGAGATAAAACCATATCACCATTTTTTTCGCGTATGGCTTTATTTTGCATTTAATGAAACAAAGCCATATGGTTTTTTTTTTCTTTTTAAAAATACAATCTTATTTGTTCAAATAGAAGTAAGGTTAAGGTTAAATTTATTATGCCTTTTTTTACATTGTAAAACTTAACTCTAATGTTATGCATTGTAAAACTTAACTCTAATTTAATGCATTTTACATTGTTTTTTTTTTTTTTATTTATTTTTACTAAATTATAATGTTTGATTTAGTGATGTTGAAGATTTGTTGTTCCTGACAATCTGGAATACAAATAGAAGCAATTTTTATTTTAAAATACATCCTAGAGACGTTTCTGGATGCTCAGTTTAATTTTCGAAAAAATATGGACCAATAGTTCTATCAGCCATAATTCCACACCGAACAGTGCATCTGAGAGGGTGTAATTGTCGCTGATGTACTACTCTTGGATTCTCAGTACCCCAAATCCGGCAGTTCTGTTTATTGATATATCCATTGAAATGAGAATGTGCTTCATCGCTCAAATGAGATTGTTCAAAAAATTGATCGTGGGGAAACATGATAAAGTTCAACAATTTTTACACGTTCTTGCATTGAGTATGATGACATTATAAAATTTTATAAAATTCTTTATTATCTGCAAAAAACTAAAATAAAAAATTATAATAATTTTAAATCAGTCAGTCCAAGTTGGCCCACTGTTTATATTGATTGTTGTCATAATAAATATATTTTTAAAACGTTAACCTTTTTAATGTCTGTGAATATACTTATGCTAAGTTTTAAAGTTCTAATTCTGCAGGTTAGCTTTACAAATATGTACATATGTATATACTTTTGCCATATGGTATTTTAATTTACCGTTATGCGAAACTCAATTTTTGCAAAATTCTTCAAATCCCTTCTATCTTCCAAACGGTTTAAGTCAAAAATTTTGAAGGGAGTTAGATCTTTAAAAATAAGTATGAGTCATTTCAGAAAATATTTTTGTAGCGCCTCCCGTTTAAGGGGTTAAAAACTGAAAATTACCTATTTTTAATTACGCGTAACTTGAACACATGTCCAAACTTTTTTGAAGTAATACACAAAAATTAAAGCTCCAAAATTTTACGATAATTTAAAATTGTTGAGGATGATTCGTAATACAATAATAATTATCAATTTTTGTTGAATGTGCATATGTCCTACGGTTTGAGGACAAAATGTCGCATGAAATAATACCGCAAAAAAAAAAAGAAATTTCTCTTTGGAACTAGTTTTAATGCAGTATAAGACTAACTATTAAAGACTATATTATAGGCAAATATGTTTTAAATAAAACATAACTTGTAGTACTATATATAAAAGTAATATACTAAGCTTCAGTTTATGGAATCATTGGCCCTGTTTACACTTTGATGTATTCATTCTTGTATTTAATATGTGCTGCAAAACTCTTGTGTTTACATTAAATTGTATTTTGTAGTTGCAACTTTATATGTATGCGTTAATATTATAACTATTATTTTTTTGACCTGATAAAATTTTTTATTGTTACTTTACATGCATTGGTGACTTGTAACTTGTAACAGGTAAAGCAGCTCAATTTTGTTCAACAAAAATTAATAAAGGTTTTTGGGAATTTTACGCATTTTCGTCTTTTTTTTCGTTTTAAATTTTTTTTTTTTTTGGGAGAAACGAATAGCACTTCAAATTAAAAGGAAGAAATAGAAGTGGATAGGACACAAACTCAAAAAAGCATCAAACACTATATAGCTCGCCAAGCATTAGAGTGAAATCCACAGGGCAAAAAAAGAAGACCAAGCATGATATGGAGCAGGATAATATGCAAAAAAATAGAAGAAACGGTAAAACATGGGCAGAAATAAAATAAATGACCCAAAACAGAGCACGATGGAGAAGCTATTAAAAGAAGGGGAAAAAAAAATGAAACACACTTTTGTAATGTTTACAGTGTCATTGTACCCAAACTTTACAAATCAACTGCCTGCTGATATAAGATGTATTAGTAGAGTATTGAAGGATTTTCTTAGACAAATTAAATCTTGACTTATTAATATAAATTATCGTTATGATGGAAGACTGTTAAATGTTTTGAAGTGAAACTTATTAAATATATCAAATATCATTTCTTTCTTCTTAATAGAAGAATCATTCCTCCTATACATACGTACATATATGAATTTTATTATTTTAAATTTTTGTGATGAATTTAAATTACTTTATAGATTTATTTAATAGAACGTTAATTATTTTAAAGATTGTTTTGGAGTTATGTAACTTTATGTTGTTTTTAATTTTGTATATTTAATCCTTAATTTTTTTTTTCTATTTCTTTAAATTAGTTTTTCTATAATACTGTTGTATAATTCATGTTCCATATAACATGTTTTCTTTTTTTTAATTTTCTTTTAAAATACCCTTTGACACTTGCTGTTAGTACAACAGAAGGATACAATTATTTAATTTATTTTTCTATATAAGTATTTTTATATACCTATAAGTATTTTTTGTATAAGAATCAATTTATATACGAGTATAGTTTAAAATTGTGTATTAATTATAACTGAAATGAAATAAAAAAAAAACACAATTTACCTGTTTACTTTTCTAATGCTGTACCTGTCATACCTTATACTATGTATGGATGTATTTAAACGACCAAACGATCGCACCTACCTACCTGTTGTTGACTAACTTTTATCTTATATTCCGCATCGCATTTGTTTTATATTATTTCTCTCTCTTTCTCTCTCTCTCTCTCTCTGAAAAAAAAAATACCTATGAGGCTATGAATGAGTAGAGTACAAGTATTTTATATAGCAGTTATTTTATCTCTCTGTCATATATTTATAAATATAACATTCTTTATCAACTCATTTGTACATACATACATTAATATCTGAATAAAATACCTGTGTTCATCTATATATATGGACCTGTAGGTACTTATATGTATATATTTATGTTTTTTTTTTTCTTTAATTTGTAAGGTGTTGTCTAAATTATTATGCATGTACGTATGTATGTACATACATATTTGAATAAAAAAATATTTTTTATTAAAAATGAATGTTATAACAGTGTTTTTTCTTTTTGTTTTTTTTTTTTTTCTTTTTACATAAATAAAAGAAAAATTTAAAAAAATACCTGAAATGGAATTCTGGAATCATCATTAGGAATTTAGAAGTGGTTTTTACATTATATTGATTTTTGTTGTGTTTTAAAATGACGCACTTGTTGTTGAAATATGCAAATAATATGTAGGTATTTATGAATATTATGTTTTAAAACTTTAAATTATTTTGTATTGCGTTTTAAATAAAAAAAAAATACCAACATAATATGAATTTTTATTATTTTAAGTGATTTTTTTTATTTTTTTTTTCAAAATAATTTTATTGATTCATAAAATCATATTTGAATACCTTTATGTACATATATATGTACAATATAGTAATTATGTTCATAGATAAATTGTGTCAACAAAAATTTCAAAATTTTAATTTATTGATCAAATATTCTTTAATTGGATTCGTTAGAGTTTTTGATATAGACCAGAGTTTCATTTTTCAGTGAATTATTGAAATTATTAAATTTATTTGTTCGAAAATTTAAAAAAAAAATAAAAGTCGATTTGATCACAATTCATACTAATAAAATGTACATATGTATGTATATAGTATTTATTTTCTCTATTATAGTGACGACCAAATTCTAATTTATCAAAAAAATAAACTTATACCTAATTTTCCTTTAAATAAAGAAGTTAACACGACCTCTATTATTAATAATATTAATCCAATAATAATAATTATGGACAAAAAATACCACACACACGCACACATGATATGTGTATACCATGCATAAATAACACACACACACACACACATTATGAATGCATGTCAATTTAGAAAACAAAAATATATATTTTTATTGAACATATGAGATATGTACATTTTGGTGACCAACCGTTCCAAATTAAGAGGAATTGTCCAAAATTTTAAATATTCGTCCAACAAATGTCCCAATTTTGTCCCAAATTAAAGAAAAACAAAGAAAATTGTTCCTCTTCCGTTTAATCTGCACATACATATACATATTTGAAGTTGTATAAATAGTATAATTAAGTATAATAATATAATAGTATAATTAGTACATATATTTATAAAAAACATAATGAAAACTTTTTGAAAAATAAAACCAAAAACTAAGAGTGGCTCAGCCAAAAACCAACTACATACATATTTTGACATTTTCTGTTTACAAAATAGTAAAAATTTCGGTGCAGTGACAGAACGCCCGAGGTAATAAAGTCCGTGGGCTTTAATTCCAAAACTTTTGGACTTATCGACCGTGTGATTTAAATTCTTTTCAAAAAAGAATTAAAGCCCACGGGTTTTATTTCCATTAGATCGTAGGCTTTAAGTCCATTTCGAAAAAAAATTTAAGCCCATTGAGTAACACAAAGGTTACAATCATGAGTCTTTATTTCATTTGACTGGATTTTATTTGAGGTGATATGTCAGAACTCAGAAGTCCGATTCGAATTTTTGACTCACTTCAATGGAGCTGTTGTCTCATTGTTAAGCTCTCAGAGATTTTGTAATATAATATAATAAGCCCTTAAAAACTGGAAACATGCACATAAAATATGCCATCAAAAAACTAAAAATATGCCATTTTAATTAAAATAACGAAGAAAAGCTTACTTTTTTTGACGTTTCTTTTTATAACCTATAAAAAATATGTAGAAGTATAAAATTGGTTTAGAAAATAATTAGGAAATTGAAGGAAAAAACATAAAATATTTTCATTTAATGGAACTATATTTCGTTATTTATATTTTCATACTTCATAATTTAAATTAAAAAGAAACATTTGACATAAAAAAAATACAAATTTTGGAATTCAAAATAAAACCTAACATTTCATCAAAACCAAAATATACAGTAACACGCGAAATATGCAAAAATATGCTGTAACAAATAGAGCTTAAAATGCATAACTTTTCATGACACGGATAAATACCAAGTCTATTTCTCAATAACACTTAAAAAAAAAACATGCTCGTGTATGCTTTTGGTTGCCCTGCTAATTTCTATTTTATTTAACTAATGTGAATAAATAAAGACTAATTTAAAAAAACATGTCCCTCTTTCATTTCCAGAAAACTTGGTCACGTAAATGTACATTGTATCTATATTTTGAAAAATGCAATTTTGTATGCATTTTAACATACATATTGTACATACCTACAAAATATACCTTCATACGAAGATCATTTTACATTCATATATATAGATATATTATACATACATAAGTATGTATGTATATATATAAGTACAATTTAAAAAAAAAATTTTCCTTATTATTTAACCTTAACACCAGTATTTTTGTATTCTTTAAAATATTTTCGTAAATTCAACAATATTATTTATATTTATCTCCTTTAAAATTTATACTGTTAATTTTATGTACATATGTACATAATATATAATATAATAAAATTCAATAAATATATAATATGAACTATATATACATATACATATGACATATAAATTACTGGTAACTGGTCAGAAGATTTACATAAATATACATATTATACATGTATTATATATGTATTCTGTTTACCTATAAGCAAAATTATAAAAAATATTTTATTGATAATTGATACACTTTTAATAATTAATAGAAAACCGGAAATTTATGTATGTATGTATGTATGTACATAATAATATTTATTTGACTCCATGAAATATCTCCGCATGAAAAATATTAAAATCGTTCATTAACAATAAAATGAAACAACTCGGTATACATGTTAAAGGGGGCCTCAGTGGCCTATCGGATAAGAGCATATGAAATACGCTCTAAACACCGGGGGAGTGTGCATTCGAATCCAACACACGTCGTAAGAATAATTCCCCCTTACGAAATTTACAGCTAATTGAGTTTGTATAGATCTATAATTTTATATTTTCAAACAAAACAACAGTTAGATCGATGCTACCGTATTGGATGCAAAAGTCTGGACACTTACAATAGCAGATAAAAATAATCTCATAATTTTTGAATGAAAAATTTTGCGAAAAATGTTCGGACATAAAAAAAAAGACGCCATATAGGCATATATATACAATGATCGAATGAAGAACTCCTTCAATTGATCAGTATAGTTAAGACATGTTAAGATTCGTCAAATGCGCTCTGGCATTAGATGGGCAGGACATGGGTAGTAAGAACGGAAAACAACCGCTCGTAAAAATAAATTTTACAATATCGTCCACTTATCAACCGACATCAAGGCAGACCACCTTTAAAATGGCTTAATTATTTGAAAAAAGGTCTATAAATACTATAAATATTATAAACTGGAGAACAGTGACATTAGATTGAGATATTTGGAGACAAGTTGTTAAATAGGCTTAATCTCACCAAGAGCTGTAACGCCGTAAGCTGTAACGCCATTAGATTAGGTTGATGATAGTTTTTTATAGTTTATTTATAAATAATATCATAAAAAAAATATCTTCCTAATTATTTTCTCTAAAAAAAAAATAAAGAATTCACGAAGTATTGAAATGTATGTGCAAGCACAGGGAAATAACTCCTCATGGGAATTAATTCCATCTTTGCGAAAATTAATATAATCAAATTAAGGTGGACTTCACTTAATTCCTCTTAGCAATGGATTATAATACCAAGTTTTGTTGATAATTTATTCCACTTTTCAAATAGATAGATAAGAATTAATTATACTTAAAAAAAAAAAAAACTATTATTTCCCTTAGAAATCGGAAGGATTTTCTAGTTGATTACAAATTCAAAATTTTCCCGCAAATTCTGAATTACCAGGCACTACATCATATATTATATGTAGTTGGTTTTCTCTCCGATATCCGAATGGTATCTCAATTTAGTGAAATTATTTTCCATATATGAACAGTGTAAATTTCCATGTGGAGTTATTTCCCTGCAACGTATAAACATTTTTTTTTTCTTCACTGAATTCACCCAGAATGGGACGATAGTTTTGTCTACCTCAAATTTGTTTTTAAATGTAAAGCACACTGGTCACTTTTTAGACTTGTTTGTTATAAATAAAAATTTTATAGTATTAATAATAATAATAATTAATAATAATTTTATTTTTTGCTGAAAAATATTTAAATTTATATATTAGAATTCCCTTTAATCAGTTGTATATTCAATTACTTCTAAAATCACAAACAATTGCAATAGCAAAAACCTAATATGATTTATTAGTTGCCATCTATATATATATATGTACACTTTCTTACCGTGTCCCGTTTCTTTCGAATTTTTCATACAGATGCTGTCTAGGTTCCAGTTAGCGCAAATACCATTAAGGAACGCTATTGAAAATTTAAAATGTAAGTTAATTTATTTTAAAATATAGATAAGTAAAAGAAATCCTTATAAGCTTTTATCACATAAAAAGATCTAAGAAAGGCCTAAAATGCTCTATCCGAACATATATGTATGTATATATTTTGTTTTTAAATTTATGAACCGATTTAGTTACAATGTAGCATAAAATAAAAATATTCAAAAAACAAAATCTTGCCTACTTTTTAGGAACCGCATTCGATCAGACCAATTTTGAACCACTTTTTCAATTAATTCACGCCTTATTTCATCAATAACACGGATTATGTAATATGTTGGCTTCTAAAGAGTTTATTATTTCTAGTTTATCAGCATAAACCACTGACTTCACATGATCCCAAACAAAATAATCCAGTGGCGTTATGTCGCATGATCTTGGAGGCGAATTAATCGGACCATTTCTCAAAATAATGTTATCACCAAAACTTTCTTTTAATAAATCTATTGTTCCGGTAGCATAATAAGAAAACAAAAAACCGATATGAAACGATTTGGCATATGAAATCTCAGTTATACAGCAAAGTGTGTCGAAAGTGTAAAACACAAAATAAATTTAAATAAGCTGTAGTTTTAAGATTTGAAAAAAAAAAATAGGGGTTAGGGATTTTAGAATTAGTTACAAAATCAGGATTATACGCGCCTTTTGCAGAATATTTATATATATATATGCAAGATTCTTAATTATAGGAGAGATTTTAAAGTTGGTTACAAAATCAGAGTTTTACGTCTTTTATAGAATATGTATACTAATATTATTTAGAAATTTGTCAAATGGATGTTTTGCAATGAAAAATTTGACATCTTTTCGACAAAATGAATTTTTGTGAAACTAGTTTTTTGCAAAATGATTTTTTACAATGTGATGTTTGCAATGTCAGTTTAAGGTGAACTGCGCTGTACCCATAATGGAATGCATAATATATATTATTTATTTTTAATTAAAAAAAAAAAAACTCTAAACAATGCAAATTGTGATGCAAATTGATAAAATTCTTTATTCAGACAGAATATATAGAATTTTTACATTTCCACTAAAAAAAAAATTAATGCTCTACCAGTTACCGTGACCTAAAAAATTCCTAAAAAAAACCTGATTTTTTAATGTATAAATTAATAAATTTTATAATGCACTTTTCGGCCAATAGATGGTGTTTGCGGACACAAAAACATACATACTAGTTATTAATTTGCGATGGTTATGTTTTAAAGTACCGTTATGTGATTATACCTTAACATATTCAAAAGGGGCAATAATCTTTTATTTATAATTGAATTGTAAAGAAAATTAACAAATTTACTTTACTGTTATACCAAGAATCTGAACACGGCTATTCATGTTTCTTTTGGCAAATTATTTTATATATAATATGTATGTATATGCATAATTATGTATTAAATTTTATATGTATTGACTTTGAAATTATTCATCTTCATGTAAAAGTGCATCGAAGGAGACGAAAATCGAAAAATTTTAATTTATTGCAGAAATGTTGATTGGTTTAGACTGTTGGTTTAGAATGTATCTATATTGGTATCTTTCCAGTAATGTTGATGGGGGTTGGTACTCCCAATAAATTCTAAAACCGAAATCAAATTAATTCTAAACTCCAAATAAATTCTACAGACGAAATGTCAAATTAAAAAATCTTCAAAAGAATTTCCTCGAGCAAAATATGCAATAGGGTAGTCAGAGGATATTTTATTTTAGTCTAGGGTTGGAGGATTGATGCATATTTTTTATACATAAAACAACAGCAATTTCTGTAACAAAATTTTCTCAAATCCTCCGTTTCTCCGATGCAACACTAGTTTGCACTTTTACGTGAAAAACTCTAATATATATCTTATGTTTATATAGTTTTTCCTCTTTTTCTAATTTGTAAAAATAACTGTGCCTCCCACATATCACTACGACCACTTTATTTCTATATGCAATATCAAATAACCTTGTCTTAAAAAATAAGTATAAAATAAGTATTGTCTATTTCATACGATGCAGTATTGTCTTAATGATATAAGAATATAATTCTTTTTTACTTATATTGCATAAAACTGATTTTCATAATACTTTTCACGTTTATAATACTCGTACAACATTAAAATTAAAATGCTTGCTCAGTTGTATACAAATCAATATATCAAAGATATTATATTAACGCGTGGTTAGCGCATTATTTAAATTGGATTAATAGCTTAAAAAAGCTGTAAACTTTTTAATTTTTTCTTTTTATTTTCTTAAATAAATTTCAATATTGGTTAAAAAAAAAAAAAAAAGAAACATGGTCGATATTTTTACTATTTTTCTAAAACTAAAAACAAATTTTCATGAAACAAAATACTTTTTGAAGTTTTTAGCTATCATCAATCATTTCAATTTGTACTAAAATTCAAATTCTTTAGAACTTCTAATAGATGTCGCAACACGACAAAAGTATTTACAATTTTATCATTTTTATATGCAAAAATTTTATACGGGCAGGGGCAAGTCGCGTTTGGTATATCATAAGTTATATGTGTTATAGTCTTTGCTATTAGTTATTTATGATATGATCATAGAATGATGCCACATATGTATGTGCATACATATATAATTAAATCGCTATTCCTAAAACATACACCCATACTCATCACTTACGCGATGAAAATATGTATCACATCACGTTTATATAAATTTGTAATTCTTGAAGACTCATGATGAAAATTTTTGTTATGTTGGTAATAATTTACTGTCAAATGAAAATTTAGCTATATTTAAACGTTCAGCTAAAATGATTTAAAAAAGAGGTTTGATTTTTAAATAGTAAATGAAAGTATATATTCATAAGTTGCAAAAAGCTGTCGTATCTTTCAAACCAGAAGTCAGACCGAAGGGATTAAAAAAATCTAGTTCCTTATCCTGTAATAGAAATTAAAAATAAAAAAAACATAAAAAAAAAGAGAAAAGTACCAAAAAATGGCACCTCAGTTTTTGGGGCTATTTTTTTGGGCAGGCTTAAAGTCGAACCGTTTTTTTTTTCTATATTTTAATTTTACAACAAAATCAGGAAGTCCCTTTTTTAAATCATGTCGGTCCGAATTCTAGTTCGCAAGATACGGGGGCTTCTTGCAACTTGTAACTATATATGTACTCCGATGCTAGTTCAATATATAAAACAAAAAAACAATTTTTTAATTTGTAAAATATACTAAACAAAAACAACATTAAAATACTAATTTATTTTTAATTATACATACTTCCTTTCCACTCTATCCATTTTTATATTTTTATTTAAACTTAAACTTAACTAAAAACTAAAAAAAAATACTTAATTCCTAAGAATTACTTAAAAGTGATATTTATCGTATAGGAATTTTGCCGTGATAGAAAATGGCTATAGCTTCGTAGGAAAAGTCTTCCAGAAACACCACACACCATACTTTTGACATTTCATATCGCGTCAAATTGAAAACATCACTTTGAGTCTTGCAGAATAACAAATCATCGCGTCAGTAATACTCTTCGTATGATAACTCTTCAAGAATATGGGTGATAATTTTTATTTTCGACTGATATTTTTCTTATTATTGGGTAATTAGTTACCGCTACAAACAAAAATGGAGAAGCTAAAAAATTATTTAAATATTTAATTAATGTTAATTTATATTAAATTTTAATTACGCTTTTAGATTTTTCTTAAAGTTATTGAAAAAAGTGCGCAAATAGCTATGCTAATTTCCAAATATTTTTGACATAGATTTCTTATGTTTAACGATTATTTAACGAAAGGAAAAAAGAAAAAAAAAATCGGCATATTATGTGCATTATCGTCATTTCTATTATTTCTTCATAAATAGAATCTGACATATGTTGAATTTCACATTTAGTTATGTGAAATGTCATTATGGTTAGGTCTATGTCATTATGGTTAGGGCTTAATATGGAGTCTTAATTAATGACATTTTAAAAATGTTAACAAAAATAATTTAAAAACTGTTTAAACTTGGTTAGGGATGCTTGACTCAATTCGTACAGCTCAAGATCTCACGAAAGATACATTAATTTAACGAAAGATTTAAGGCTATTGTAGTTGTCAACATGTCATTTCATACATTCGTACAAAATCTTAAATCTTGTTAAGACATTTGAAGCCCAATATAGCTAGGGGTTATTATGGGCAATAACATTAAATTTCTTAAGCTGCACCGAAGCCATCTATACACTGACAAGCTAAAACATTGATTTAAATGGCCACGGTGGTCGTTATGATAACTGAAAACAAAAGTTAGTTTTGTATGCATTTCTTTATACCTATATGGTATGATACATTTTTTTATCATGTATTAAAATTTTAAATAAAATAATTTCCAATTAGAAATTATCTAATTGAAAAATAAAAATTAAAAATCTAATATTAGTTAAAATAATAAACAAGTGATAAATAAATTACAATTTCTTAAATATAACAAAACATACTTAAATATAAATAAAATTTAATTAAACAAAACACCTTCTGATTATTAATTAATATTTTTTATGTTTGTCAGTATAAAGGTACCTTTGGTTGAACATCTGTATATCTCTAAGTGACAATTACACATATCGAACTGTGCAATTTTGGTTACCTCCTTAAGTTTTTACATTTTTTTACAATTATTTACTTGTCAAAGTAGATTTTTCGATTTACTTTTTTTCAGTTTTGGTCAGAGAAAATTTCTGAATTGAAAAGAGGCAAATTAGTTTTTTTTTTTTTTTGTTATTTATGAGAAAGATGACATACTTATTTTAAAAGATATTACAAATAAATTAAATATGTTTATAATGATTTTTATAATTACAGTGAGTAACCAGAAACAAACATTTTATATCGGGAAAGTTCTCGTCCGAATTTCATCCAAGAGTTTGCTTTATTACATCGCTGTTCATTCCTAATTCTGACAGAAAAATTGAATTTTTGAAAAAGAAGTTGAAATGCAAAAAGTCAATTAGAGCTTAAAAACTAATTCTTGATTTCAACAATAGACGTTTTCGTTTTTTAAATTAGAGCATAGATATGAGTACGCTCTGATCAGAGTATGCCCAGAGTACGTTCAGAATGCTCAGATTTAATAAAAAAAATATGATTTGAATAAACTGTCATTTTTATTTTTAAATTCATCCATTTCTAAAAATTTGTTATTTTTATAAAGAATATTTAATAAAATTTAATAAAAACTAAATTTAACATTAAAACTTTAGAAAATTAAAAATAAAATTGACAAAAATACCTACAATGATTGAATCGAAAATTAAAAATGGATACCGAAAGAAAATAAACAAAACAATTTGATTTTTATTTTACAAGTGAAATCTTAGATAAACATCAAAATGTATTTGAATTTTTGTTTTGTTCAGTCCAGAGCCAACAATAATAGAAAATCTGAAAATAATATTGTAGGTTATGGTTCAGCCGTACTCGAAATATTTGTGCTGAGCACGTAGAGCGTGTTCTGAGAGTATGAATGGATCGATCGAAGTTTTGAACAGACTAAATACCTTTAATTAATACACAGAGTTCTTATTTATTTTATTATAATATATTTTTCTTTTATCTGAAACTTTTGGGGTTTTTCTTTTTTAGTTCAGAACAGAGCCAGAACTGTAAAAAATAAATTTGTGTTTCTTTTTACACGCCAGAGTTTATCTTTTGTGGTTGTTTTTTCATTTAGAGTGCGCGCAGAGTATGATTTGAATGTTCGATTTTCATTTGCAGATATCGTTGACCATTTGAATTTAAATGTCAAAAATTTTATTTTTTTATATGATTTGACAATTTTGATAGGTTAAAGAAATCTCTATTGTGTTTTATAATTATTTCGGAGCGTTTAGAGATAAAATTTTTTTAAACTGTTCAGAACGTACTCTATGTACTCAATACCTGTTCAGAGCACAAATCTGAACTAAAAAAGAAAAACACACAATAATGTATTTTATTTAAAATATTATAAAAAATATTTTTATTTTTGATTTTCGTTAGTAATATAACATTTCAATACTTAATTTCCTTTTTTATTTCTAATAATAAAAGATAAAATAATTCAATTCTAATTTTATTTCCTATTGGTACGTTATTACTAAAAACGAATGTTTTAAAACACCGGTAAAATTTGTGAAGAGTGGTGTTGCGTTGCGTATGTCATTTTAGTTTTGTTTTTTAATTTTCATTTAATCATTTGTCAAAAATATGTAACGTGTAGTAAAACAAATTTTTATTAATGCTATGTATGTGTGTGTATATATGTATCTACATTAAATTTATATGGTTGAATTTTAGAATTTTATATACATATGTATGTACATATTATAATGTATGGACTGGTATGGACAGATTTAAAAAGAAATATTGATTATTTAAAAAATATAATGAATAAATACAAATATAAAAATTTAAAAACTTTTATAAAAATAAATTAAATTAATTTAATGTATATAAATATTAAATTAAATAAATTAAAATAAATAATGTGAAGTTATTTTTAATTCTAAATAAAATAAAATAAACCTAATAAAACTAGTTTATTGACATTATATTGTCGAAGCGAAATATTTATTTATCTAGTACAAATGTCAAATAAGTTGTAGAGGGTTTAATTGGATATGATGTGAGTAAAAGAAACATACGATTACGTGGGAAAGAGAGATACAAATTAAATTACAAATAAAAATTGAATTTTTTTCAATAATTATTTACAAAAATTTATTATTAAATAAAAGTACAATTTTCTAAAATATTAATAATATATATAGAAATAAAATAGTTTATTCAATAATAATATAAATTTCATATATATTTTAAGTTACTTATAAGATGTTTTATTTATAAATAAAATATCCTTTAATACATACAATTTTTATACTTATGAAAAAGAAACAAATCAACAATGGAAGTTCAATCGCCCACTATAATTCAGAAAATTGAAATAAATGTTAAATTTAATGAGTTTATTGATATTCAAATATATAATTAAAAATATATTAAATTTTAATTATATAATATATAGAAAATAATGTGAATATTATATAAATAATAGCGGTAATTTAAAACGACGCAAAATAATAAAGATAAAAACAAAATAAAGTGCAATGAGTCGCAGAAGAAATCTGATTTTTTGTCCTTATTTTGGAAGTAATTACTTAAAATTTGCTTATTTTTTTATTATTAATCTTAACATAAATCAATGTATAAATATGCCATCATCTTCAAATTCTTTGTATATAAAAGAAAATCAACATAATATCGGTATAAATGAATTTTTAATTGATTATGATAACGATATAGTATATAATAAGATAAAAATGAATGATATCATTAAACGTTCTAAAAGAAATTCAATGAAAAATGTACAATCTTCATTATCAAAATTATTTGAAGTAGGTATGGTTAGAGAAAATAATAATTATGAAAGTACAATTTTAAATACTTGTCCAGAGAAGTGTTCCTGTTTAGGAGATTATTATGAATGTAAAAATTTAAATTTAAAAGAATTACCTTCATTTCCAAGTTGGATACGTGAATTGTTAGTATTTAATTTGAAAAAATTGTATTGAAATAATATTAAATAAAAATTTATACATATATATATATATAATTATAGAGATTTAAGTGGCAATAAACTAGAAGATTCTATTGAAATTTCTAATAATAATTTGAATCAATTAATTGTACTGTAAGTTTATAGTTATTGTTTAAATTATAAATCATTATATACTATAAGTTTTTTATTTAAGGTCGTTAAAAAGAAATCGATTACGTAAAATTCCAGTATTTAAGGAACTTTTTTCATTAGAAGAATTAATATTATCTAATAATAAAATTCAGGCAATTACTGCGGAAGCAATATTAGCACTTCCAAATTTGAGAATATTAGATTTGAGCAGAAATGAAATTAGTGTTATTCTTCCAAATTCGTTTCCAGTTAAAAATCAAGTTGAACAATTGTAAGTTTCTTTTAAAGAAAATTAAAATGTGTATCTGGAAAATTTAAATTTAATTTTGAAAAATTTTTAATAAATTTCAGAAATTTAAATTCCAATAAAATTGTTTCTTTAGAGGAAAACTCATTTAGTACATTAACATATTTAAATGAATTGCAATTAAATAGAAATGGATTACAAAATTTACCAACAGAAATATTTAAAAATTTAAGAAATTTAAAAAAATTGTAAGTTTTAACTATTTAATTATAATAGTAATTTTTGATAATAATTATTATTTTAGGTATTTAAATGACAACAAAGTAAATATAACATATTCTGTGTTTAAAGGTCTTGATAAATTAAAAATTATTAAACTAAAATCAAACAGTTTAAGCCAATTGTCTGATGGTGTATTTTATAATTTAAAATCTATAGAATCAATGTATGCTTTTATTAAATATTTTTTAAAACACTATTTTTTTTAATTATATTTCTTTTACTTTACAGTGAATTAGATTCAAATTTCATTCAAGTATTAGGACGACAAGGTTTTTATAATTTATCAACATTAACTTCTTTAAATTTATCAAATAATTCAATAACAACTATAAGTGTTGATACTTTTGAATTTACTCAAGATATAATATTCTTGGATTTATCTAAAAATCAAATAAGTGAAATAAAATCACAGCATTTTAACTGCTTAAAAAAATTACAACAGTTGAACTTGTCATATAATAATTTACGGTTTATTAATGAAGTGGCATTTCAGTGCTCAAGTAATTTAGAAATTTTAGATTTAAGTCATAATAAATTGGCGTCAGTAATTGAAGATAAAATTTGTCTTTTTAAACAATTGAAAAATTTAAAAATATTGAATTTAAGTATCAATAATATCAAAATAATAAACCAAAAAACATTTATTGGATTACAAAACTTACAAGAATTGAATTTAATTGGTAATAACATCACAACAATTCAGTATGATTCCTTTGATGCGTTGCAAAATTTAAATAAATTACAAATAAATTCTGACCAATTTTTATGCGATTGCAATATTCAATCAATTTTTAAATGGTTAAAAAACAATATTAATAAATTGTTACAAAATAATAGTAAAGTTGAAATAAAATGTCAATATCCTTCTTATTTAAAAGGCAAATCTTTACTAAATTTGAAAATGAATCAATTCATTTGTAATGAATCAACAAAACCAAGAATAATAAAAGAACCATCTAATCAAGTAGTAGCAAAAGGAAAAAATGTTACTTTTGAGTGTGCAGCTACATCAATGTCGTCAGCTAAAAATTACATGGAAATATTATGGCGTAAAGATAATTCTGATTTGCAGCCAAATCAAACTGAAATTGAAACAAAAATTGCATTTGAGAATAATAGGACAATTATAACAGCTTATTTGCATTTAACAAATGCATCACATAGTCAACATTCTGGTAGATATCAGTGTGTTGTCAAAAATAATTATGGTACAATATACTCGCAAAAGTTTAAAATTACAGTATCATGTAAGTAGTAATTTTGAGATTTTTACAGTTCAATAATTGAATCGATTTATTATTTTATAAAAGCGTTTCCAAGTTTTGTGAAAGTACCACACAATATTACCATAAGATCTGGTGATACAGCTCGTTTAGAATGCAAAGCACTTGGCGATCCAAAACCACAAATATCATGGCAAAAAGACGGTGGTAATGAATTTCCAGCAGCACGTGAAAGAAGAATGCATGTGATTCAAGCTGAGGACACATTTTTTATTGTAAATGCAAAAGTATTAGATATGGGTGTATATACATGTACGGCAGACAATCCAGCTGGTATTATATCAGCAAATGCAACTTTAATTGTTAATGGTAAATTTTTTTGAATACCATATACAAAACTCATAATAAATAAACTAATTTTTGTGTATTCTCTGTATTTTAACAGAGGCTCCTTTGCTGTTACAAGATGCTTCAATAAACAAAGAAGTTATAGTGGGACATTCATTTGTTGTTGAATGTCTTTGTACTGGAACACCAAAACCAAAATTATTATGGTATAAGGACAATAAATTAATTGAATCTACAAACAGACATTTTTATAATGCTAATAAGCAATTATTAATAGTAACATCATCTAAATCAAATGATACTGGCATCTACAAATGTGAAATTCGTAATGAATTAGGGGTTAAATATGGTTATAATAATATAATAATAAAAAAAAGAAATAGTAATAATGTTATAAATATTGAAGAAATGATAGGTATTATTATAATAACAGTATTTTGTTGTGCTATTGGTACATCAATTATTTGGGTTGTTATTATTTATCAAACAAAAAAACCTACTCATTTGAATTCAATTCAAATAAATGAAAATTCAACTCATAGCAACAATCATTTGCATAGTGTTCATAATAGTAACTATAATCATAACAATAATAATAGTAATACTAATAATCATAATAATAATAATAGCAATACCAGTAATCATAATAATAATAACGGAAGCGACCCTATAATAAGTATAAATATAAATCCTGTTGTAATTACAACACAAAATTATTCTATTAATGATAATAGTGATAAAAATTCTGAAGATTTATCCCTTTTTCCGCATTATCAAAATTTAGATCAATCAAATATATCTAATCATATTGAATATAAATCACGTTTAAGTGATGTTTCAGAAAATTGTGATCATAGTACTGTTTATGATCAACAAACAATTAATCCTTTTATTCAGCAACAACAAGAAAAAGAATTTTGTTTACAAAATTCACACAAAAATTTAAAAAGAGATAATGGAATGCCATTTGATATTGTTGGAATTCCATTAAATGATAATAAGAAAAATTTGTATTTAACTTATCATGAATCAATACCATTAAGTGGTTTAGATATTGATTCACTTTGTTATCGAAAAAATAAATTTGAAAATAATTCAAAACATTTATTAAGAAATTCATTATCAAAAAATTCAAGTCAATTTAATCGTTTATCAAAGAGTCATGAAACAGTATTTAATTGTAATAATTCATTAGAAAATTTAAATGCAATAATACCATTTAATGTTATACAAAAAAAATCTGATTCAATAAGTAAAGATTCTGGTACTGGTACATATGAGACAATAAATTCTTATGGTAAATCTAAATTTGATTGTGCTAATAAAAGAACAAATAATTTTAATAATAGCTTAAATAGTAACATTAGTGAATTAAGTAAATCCGATTCATTAGAAATGGAATTAAATAGCTCAACAACACAACTTAATTATAATATAAGACGTAAAAATATTGATCCATTAAATAAAATTTTTTATAATGATAGTTTAACAAATCAATTAAATGATCATAATAATTTATCATTAATAAATTATGGTAATTATCAAAATAATTGTATTAATGATGATTCAATTCATGATATAAATTTGATAAATTATATAACAAATAATAGCGATAATTTTATTAATTCTAATAATAATTATTATAATAGTAATAAAAATATTAATAGTTGTGATAAAAAAATTAAACCACCACCACCACCGTTACCAGTGAAAAAATATAAAAATAAAAATAAAAATTATAATCAAAAAGAAAAAAGTCATAATATATTATTAGATAATAATAAAAAAATAAAAAATGACATTAGTATTAATAATATAAATGATGATATATCATTTTATGATAATAAAAATAATATTGAAGAAATTTCAACATATTCAACAGAAATAAATTCATCTAATTTAATTAATACCGTCCATGAAAATAATATTATAGATAATGATATACAAAATCATTCAACAAATAAATTAAATAGATTAAAAAAAAGAAAATTATTAAAAATAAATAGTCATAATAATGGTAATTATAATAATGATAGTATTATTAATAATAGTAATATAAATAGTAATAGTATACAATCTTTAGAATTAATAAATGAAACAAATAATTTAATGTTAAATACAAAAAAATTATCAAATAATATTAATGATATTGTTTATGATCATCATGATTATAATATAAATGAATATGATGATATTAATTGTCATAATATTCGTAATATAAATATAAATGATTGTAGTAAAAATAAAAATGAAAACGATTTTGATAATGATGATGATAATGATAGTTCTAATAATATAAATGATAAAACATTATTATATTTTGAAAATACTGATAAAATTAATTTAGTAAATACATCTTTAGTTCCTTTAATACAAACAAATAATAAAAATAGAATACGAAAAAATAATAATGATAATCATAATAATAGTAATAGTAATAGTAATAATAGTAAGAATAGTAATAATAAAAATATAAAATTAAAAAATATTACAAAAAAGAAAAGTATTTATAATACAGTGGCAATACCAGTTTTAACTACATCATCATCATTATTATCATCATCATCAATATCATCTACTACATCATTATCATCATCACCATCACCAATATCAATATCATCTGTATCACCATCATCTTTACCAGTTATTGAAATAGAAACAATTTCAAAATAAAATCAATATAAATAAAAAATTTAAATATTTTATATTAATATTTTATTTCTATAATTTTAATAAAATAACGGATGGGGCCATAAGTCACTGAACATTGTATTTCTGATATAATTTTTTTTTTATTTTTTTTATTGAAAATGAATAACTTTATTTACAAAAGATAGTTTTAATCATGAAGAGTTTTAAAAGAAAAATTAAATTTTAAAAATAATATCTTTTAGATGCCTCTTCGCAAACTGCTGCTCTTTGCTGTGCCTGGTTCATAACTGTAGCCAAAATTGGTTGATCAATCACAATAATTTCATTGATTATATTGTCTTTTAGTTGTTGCAGTCCTTGCGGTTTATTTGAGTATACACGATCTTTCAAATATTCCCACAAAAAAAAATCTGATGGTGTTAAGTCGGGGTGATCGTGATGGCCAATTAATATCTCGAAATCGTAAAACGATACGGTTACCAAAAACTGTTCGCAGCAAATTCATTGTTTTTCTCTTGCAGTATGGGACGTAGCTCCGTCTTATTGAAACTACATTTCTTGAGTATTATCAAGTTTAGGAAACAAAAAGTTTTCTAATATAGCCCTGTAATGCTCACCATTTACAGTCAATGCATTGCCATCTTCATCTTGGAATAAATACGGGATCCGTAGATCCTGTGTGCTGATATTCCGCACCAAACTGTAATCTAAGTGGATGCAACGGACACTATTGAATCACTGTTGGATTTTTAGTGCTCCAGATTCTAAAATTCAGTGCCTCAAACTTGATTTCGTGATGGTGCATTTCTGGTGTTAAAAAAATTTCGAAATTTTCTTTGGGTTTGAATTATTGAATTTTGACTAGCAAAATAAAACTCAACAATTTTTGCTCGTTTCTCAATCGTATACATGGATACTGAATCTTCCAAATGTTGTTTCTAATATTGAAAAATAAAAAGAGAAAAAAATTATATCAAAAATACAATGTTCAGGGATTTCTGGCCCATCCTGTAGATAAAAAAAAGACCTTATATAAAAAATTTATAAAATTTTGTATTCCAGTTATTATATAATATAATAATATAATATATTTATTTTTTGTTTATTTAATTCCTTATATAAAATTAATTTAAGAACTAAAAAGCAAATAATTATTATATCGATTAATTTTACATATATTGAATTTTTTGTTTTTTTTTTTGTAATACAGTTTTGTTTTTGATATCAGAATTATTTTTTTTAGTTTTAGTTTAAATTTTCAATTTTAATCAAATATCTTATGTTCATTTTCACTAAAACTCTGGACAGGATTTATTTATTTTTTTGTTTTTGTACATAATTAATAGTATACCATATAACCATTTGAAAGTTAAAAGAAAAAAGAAATAATTCCATATTTAATTCATCTTAATTTTTTTTTTTTTTTAATTTTCCAAACATTTGGGTCTCATCGGAAATGTCAAAAAAATATATTTGATTTCATCAAAGTCGAAAAAATGAAATGGTCGATACAATGCAACGGTAACGGTAATAATGTGTTATTTGACGTTTTCGATCATAAATTATGCGATGCCCGCCATTTGTGTAATTGAAATTAAAATTGAAGTTTATAACAAATTAAAAATGAATAAAAAAATTTTTTTTTTTTTTATATTCATCAAAACTTGCCTATATATTCGTTCATTATTCAACAAAAAAAAAAACCAACATAACAAAGAATTGAAACGGGTGCACAGAAAATTTTGAATGCTTAATTTGACTGATATTTCAGTATTTACAATGTCGCAAATACATTGTCAAGCGATTTTCGATCGTAACACATCGTCAAATTTTTTTTTGACATTTCAGATCATGAGATGGGCCTTATAATTAGAAACGTACGGAAAACGTAAATAGTACCAAAATGTCAAACTAACTATTATCGTATGATTGAAAACGCACGGAAAACTTATCAACAAAATAAATACAAAATTTTTATTACAACTTTTTATCAATGAAAAAAAATTATTTTCTTTTTAATTCTAAAAGTTTCTGAAATTTTAAATTGAATAAAAAAATTATTTTTGTTTACCTACTTTATACCTACTTGACGTTTATATTATACTAAAAATTGTTTTTGACAACAACTGTCATTTAATTTCGAATTAAAATTTAATCACGCGTTTTCAATCATACCAACATAGAATGAAGGTGAATAATCTTTTTCGAGCCGAGCATTTTCCGTGCGTTTTCACAACCTTTGAGGTAGGGAATATGTCGAGGGTTTTTTTTTTGAAAGTGGTATCGCCTGAAGGCCTAAGTAGTCATTTTCCTTATTACTTTTTAAAACGTCATTTCTATCTTTAACAAAAATTATTTAATAAAATATTTGGAAAAACTTTTGAAAAAAATATCACGATTTTTTGTATCATACTTACACGTCCATTCCAAGTCTATGTCATATTGACATATGCCAAATATCTAGTTAATCCTTTTTGGTTAATGGTTTCAAAATATTTCCCGCAATATTTGCTGAAAGATTGCAGTCTTATGAAAAAGAACATAAAGCACCTTATTTATCTGTACGCAAAGAAAGCACCTCTCTACAAAATAGTCTGAGCCCAATTCAGTTCCACTCTCAGGAATATTGATTTGCAATCGACGCATTTAATACATTTTTTTTTTAGATTTTGACGTTAAAAATTAATGTAGGTTATCATAGAATGAAAAAGAATTTTGGTTTGGTTTGGTTTTTATTAAAACCAAATTGTTGTAAATTGCAAATGTATTGCTATTGCAAATGTTATTTAAAATCAATTTAAAAAATTTGTTAGAAATTACATCAGATGAAAGTTTTGTGAACAAAGTGAACAAATTTTTTTTGTTTAAAAAATTGTTAAAAATTATTAAAAGAAAAACTCACAAAATATTTTCATGTGATTAATATATTTTAATAAAATTAATATAATTGTGAATAATAATATATACCCATATTCTTGAAAACTCATCACTGAGGCGTACATCCTCTGAAATTTCATATTTTTTTGTATCGGGGAAAACATTTTTGTTTTTACGATATCATCGCATTTATTCTATTCTAATTTTTTTTTTTTTATATCCATATGTATAAAACAAAGATCTGCAATTCAAAATTCAGTATATGTATTAATGTATATATATATATAATTAAATAGTATAATTAGAAGTAATAAAACAAAAAAAAAAAAAAAATTAAATTTTTTAATTCAAAAGACTAATTTTTTATTTTCTATATTTTGTTGAATTTGCAACCTAAAAAGTTTTTTACTTTTGATTTTCTTAATTAAATGAAAATTTTTATTTATTTTTTATTTTAAAACAAAGAACTATAAATAATTTATAAAAAAGATTTAATGTATAGTAGTGGGAAGTGGAAATACCACTCGAATTTTATAAAATGTGACAGAGTAATTTCTAGCATTATCAGTTACACTTGATAGGTAGGTCTGTTCGTGTACTTTAGGTGTAATCGGAAATGTTGCTCTATGGTAAACTGCATTTGTAGTTTAATCGAAAAATTAGTTTGATTTAAGTATCGTAATTTTTAATATCACACTTCGATTACTACTTTTGCAGTATAATCGATTAATTAGTGAGACACAAATCATCTAAATGAAAATGTAATTTTTACAATCTTGCATGTTTTGAAATTGCAATTTAGTCAAAAATTTTTTATACGTGTACTCATTGTATACTGAAAAAGTAAATAAAAAAAATTTAAATAATTAGATTTAATTTTAATTAAATTTTCGAAACATTTATAACTTTATGTTGCAGTGATGACTTCGTCAAATAACACTGAAGCACTGATTTTGTATAGCTTTTTGGCCCTGCTTACTTTTAACATTTCTGTATGCAATAATGTATTCATTCTTGTATTTAAAATGTGCTGCAAAACTCTCGCGTGATTTGCAACAGCTAAAGCAGTTAAATTTTGGTTAACAAAAATTAATAAAGCTTTTCGGAATTTTAAGCATATTCGGAAAATTAAATAAGCATTTTCCTCGTTTTTCGTTTTTAATTTTGTTTTTTTTGGGAGAAGCGAGGAAGTGGGAAAGAAAAAGTTGCAACTGAATAATGCAACCAGTGTAAACAGGCGGTTTGATAAGCGTTAGGTTGGAATTCGAATCAGCGTTTCAAGATGGTAAAAAAGCCAAAGCAACAATGTGGAAAAAAGTACATAGAGAAATAAATAAAGCAAAAATGTCGAATTTTCATTTTCAGTAGATTCAATTTTTTTTTTTATGTTTGTGCCATAAATAATTCAACAACAATGTCAAATTCCATTTTGTTTTTCTAAATTTTATTTCACAAATTTTTATTTTTATGTTTAATCGCGTCAAATGATATTTGCTGCAAAAGTCTTAACAGTCTAAAAACATTTTTGTCATTTTTGTCAAACTACATGTCAGTAGATGATCAAATGCTTTTGCATTTTATCTTAGTGTGACATTTCTGATTACAGCTAATATTTGCAAAAATTTACAAATGAGAAGACAATGGAAATTTGAGAAAATAATTTAAAAAATTTACTCAATTAAAAAAAAAGTACGCGAATGTTTTTTTTTTTGAAAAATTTGCAAGATTTTAATAAATGTCATAAATTGTCATTGTGTTGTCACTACCTACTTCAAAAGCGAATTAAATAAAAGAAATAAGAAAGCAATTTTTAATTCAAAAATGTAAAAAAAAGTATTAAATACCTATAATATGTAGGATGAAAATTTAATGTTATTAAAATGAAACTGTCGTTTTTCGTTTAACTTCTTTTGTTTAATTTCCTTTGTTTACTTTTATTTATTTATTTTTTTTTGACAAATGACAGTAAAAAAAGCAATAGCAACAAAAAAATAAACGTCAGTATAAATTTTCACAAATAAAAATTTTAAAAAGAGAATCGCCGTCTATTTGTTACTCATTTCTATTCGTTTTTGAGTTTTTTTATAACACTCAAAAACTCTCAGTACGCGAACGCCTTTTTTTTTTTTTGCTAAAATTTGCATAAATTTTTAAAATTTTTTTTGTACGCGAACAGACCTAATATTTTATATTTTATTTAAATAACATCCACTATTTCGTTCTTTTCTGATTTTCCAATCCTTTTTCAAAAATTTCTTCAATTTATTTTGGCCCTTGTTAAAAAATTGCTGTAAGGAAAACAATATACAATTTTTTCTAGAGTTCTTATTTGGTTCCAAGCCAACTTTTAATGGCTTTAAATGTGCACTCAGGATTATAAAATCTTGGTATTTTATAATTTTGAATGGTTTCATGGATATCAAATCACTATAATTAACCGTCATGCTCCGAATACAGATCAACTTGCAAACAGCTCAAACTTCATTTAGTTTTAAGCTCATATTCTTAGCTTAGTGCTTACTGAAACAAGAATTTTCAATTCACTATAGTATTTTTTAAGGTTCCTTATGTTTATGTTAATGATGGTAAGTTACCTACTACGTTTTTTTAACTGATAAGATAAGCTATTACAGTTGATATGTCTGAACCAATATTACGCTGAAAAATACTAATTGAAATATTAGAATTGAACATTTTAAAAGAGCTATAGCACAAAAATAAACTCATTAATATTTCAGGGGCTTACAACAATTTTTAATAATTTGCCAAAAAAAAAAAATCTGAAAAGGCACGAATAATTCCGAATATTTTTTTCAGGAAAAGGTTAAATTTTTTTAAGTTTATGATTTAACATTTTTACTTTCGTGAAATGTTTATACACAAAAGTAATTTATTAATATATAAAAATTGTAAATAATGTAAAGGTTGTGTATATAAGTACATACTTTAAATTGAATTAATTATCATTTATATGAAAGTAATTTTATTAATTTAAGAATGTTGTAAATAAGATAAAGCTTTTATATTACTTTAAAGTATTTTATTTAAAAGAAATGAAATAAAAAAAAAAAAAAGAAGTATTTTATTAAAGGAATAAATAAAAATAAATAAATATAAACTTAAAAAATTATTATTTTTGAAATAGTTTAATTGTAAAAGGGTAAAAGTTTAGTGTTCTTGTTAAAAAGTATTGTAAAACTAACTTACAAACCATCACATATTGACAAACCAAGAAATATTAAATAAAATAGGGAAATTTATAATTGACTTAATTTAGAACGTTATTCATATATGTATGAATGAATGTATAAAACTATGGGCTCAGTCATCATTATTTTTATCATTCACATTTTTATGAATATATCACTCACTTCTGGTGGCATACCACAAAATTCAATTTTCGTAAAACAAATTTCGTATTTGAAAGATTGTCACTCTGTAATACGAAGTTTGAACAAAAAACAGTTTTGACAGTTCGAAAATTGTGTTTACGAATTTCGTGAATTTTAATTTTCTTAAATTCTTACTATGTAATAGTACTTTCGGCCCGGGGCCTCGGTGGCGTAGTCAGTAAGAGCCTATAAAAATACGCTGTAAATACCAAGGGAGTATGGATTCAAATCCCACACGTCGTAAAAGTAATTTCCCCTTTACTACATGTGCAGCCACGCCTGAAAATGAAAGGCTGTGTAATTTCCTTGTTTACATTTATGTGGCAGGGAAATGCAATAAACAAAAAAAAAACATAGTAGATATTTTCTAATATTTTTTGACCGATTTCATTCGAAAGTTTTTTTTTGTTATCGTTGTTTTGTTTTTTTATGGTTGAGGTATATCCGTATATCATTACTTATTAAAACCAAAAATAATAAAATACTGAGAAGATGTCCACTCGCATACAAATTTTTGTATATAAATCAAGACCAAGACCTAAGTAAACAGGCCAAGAACTGAAAACACATGAATGTAGTTGTTAGAGAATTGCAATCGATTCTCACGTATTGCGCGTATGAATAATTTAATAATTGATGTGAGTCTCGATCATAGCTATATAAGCGTATACAAAATTTTAAAGTATGAAAGTAGTCTCGACGTGTACTATTGAGATATTGAGGCAATTTATCTTAAGAAGCTTTTAAAATAAAAAATTTAAAGGAAGACAATTTTTTAAATACATATTTATGAATGAAAATATTATATTTTAAAATATATTTCTTTAATGAATTATGTAAAAAAGATGCGACTTTAATTTTTTCTTTGGACCAAATTGAATAAAGTAAATGGTTTTTGTGTTATTTCAAGATTTATAGTCGGCCCCCTAATTTTTTCCATAAAACTGCGTGTAAATTTGTTAAAAGCTGGCCCTTTATTAAGCTTTTACTCTCTGCACTTCATGCCCTGATAATTGATGTGAGTCTCGATATAAATTAAGAGAAAAAAAGGTTCTAATTCGAATCCGCGTCTGAGTATTTTAGGTTTTTTTTGTTTTTCTTTTTACTTCGAAATATTTTAACAAAACGAAAATAAACGATGAGTTTGGCGAGCTTTTTTGATTTAAATATAGAAAAAAATAGTTTTTTCTGAAGATAAATATATTAATATACATATACACCATATAGGTATACATACATACATAATATACATTATAATTGTTTATAAAATTTGAAAAAATTTTTTATTTCACTAAATCTACACGATTGTAATTGTAAAATCCATTGGTACCGCGTATCAAATTCGAAAACAAATAATTGTAATTTAAGTTGCTATTGCAAGTTTTCGAATTTTAAATTGTCATAATATAAAAAAATGGCTGCCACCTCCAAACTTCTCCTAAACCAATTATTAAAAGGCAAGTTGATATTGTATTCAACTCTAAAGTGCATCCTAGTTACATTTTTACACACATACATATTTTCCAACAAGAAAACAAAAAGGCAAAATAAATGTATGAGAAATAAAGTATGAATATTTCAGTTTCGCATTTGTGTCCTCTGGTGGTGCTATTTGCCAATATATATCATACTTATTATATATCGTGAAAAGACCTATCTAACGGTATAATAATAAATATTGGGTGTCTTTGAAAATTTCACATGTATAGTGATTTTTTTTTTGAAAGTTGGGATTTTTTTATTTATTTTTTTAAATTCTCACTTTTAACTGCAATATTTCAGAAACGGTACCGATTAAGATGAAACAAGATATACATTAACGACAGTATTATGTAGGCAGTATATTTGAACAAAATGGTTTCAGTTTATTGTCTTACGGGAAAAATATAACGGTTTAATTAAAATAGTACAAAATGTTAAGAAAATGGCCTAGTGGCCGGATAAGGCAGCATCGGTACTAATCGCATATATATCCGGAAACTTGGAGACATTAAGTATCGTTATGTGATGACGTCATCTAAATCTATGATCACCCCTTTGTGGAAATATATCCAGTTTTTTTATTGTAATTTCAAATATTGTAATTGATAAAGACGTCTGTACTGCAATAAGTTCAAAATTTAACTTGAATTTAATGAACACGCGACATTGGTGTGTGCATTTAAATTAATACATATATATATATTAATATATACATAATTTATTATACTTTAAAGCAGAGCAATTTTAATTAATATACGATTTGTTTTTGTTTCATTTTGAAAAATCATTAAAAATCATAAAAAAATCCAAGTAAATTTAAAATTAAAAAAAAAACGAGGAAGAGTGCAGTAGAGTAGACTGTGTCAACTCTGGGATACCCGTATGAACGTAATATATCCTGTTTCTATAAAACTTGATCATCTTTTAAAAACATTCAGATGTTTTGTACCGAACTACAGAGATATATTTATGTAAATTGTGGAGTTGTATGTTAGCTACCCGAACTCGCCGCACCACCACAACCAAATTTTACAAAAGTTGTTGCCATAAAACTTGATCATCATTTGCAAAATTTCAGACGCCTAGCTTCGTTAGGTTCTAAAAGGTGCAAGAAGCCTGAACCGGCTGCTCTAGACCAACCAAATTTTACAAAAGTTGTTGGCATGTAACTCGACACCTCTTTACTAAATTTCAGATTCCTAGCTTCAATAAACACTGAGTTATTCTCATTTAAACGGAGAAGTTGTATGTTAGCTACCCGAACCTGCCGTACCAGCACAACCAAATTTTACAGAAGTTGTTGCTATAAAACTTGATCATCATTTGCAAAATTTCAGAAACCTAGCTTGAATAGATACTGAGTTATTTCTATATAAAGATAGAAGTTGTATGGCAGCTACTCGAACCCGCCGACCGAAAATGTTGGATTTAAATAGCAAAACTAACAATTTTGCAAAAGTGACGTAAAAAAAATTTCAGCCCCCTAGCTCCTTTATTTTTTGAGTTATCGTGGGGACGGACGGACGGACGGACGTACATGGCTTAATCGACTCAGAATTCGATTCTGAGCCGATCCATACCTTTGACACTATATCTAGCTCGACTCCTTTAAGGTGTCACAAACGTAATGGCAAATTTATTATACCCTTGAACATAGTTCATACGGGTATAAAAAGAAAGCGATTCTAATTTTTAGTCTCAGCGAACGTTTTACCAGGTTTTACCATAAAGAAATCATATACATAGAGTATTTACACCGAACAAATTTTTTAAACCATTTCTGCACAAAATATAAAACCCCAAAATTCTGTTTTGTTGCAGATTAACATATTTTGAACAAAAAATTTATACAGAAATAATATTTATTTGCAGCTTATAAAAAAAAATTAAATGTATTCTTTTCATATTTATACTATTTTATAATTGTAGTGGTATGGTGTGGTAATATTTTTTTTTATTCGTTTCATTCTTATTTGTTTGTACGTATGTTTATTAGACTTGAAATTATTAGAATTTGAATGTTTAATAATTTTTGGCTGGCATATATAAAGCGTATTAAATAGCGTATGTATGTGTTTAGTAAAATTAAAAAAGATTTTATTATGCATGTATAAGAACATAACGTATTGAAGTACGTAAATAAATAAAAAATTAGATAAGTGATAATAAGGGACTTTTATTAAATATTTTGTTTTAATAAATAAACTTAAGGTAATAAGGGAACAAATCAATGTTAAATTACAGATTCACTGAAATAAAAGTTTCTTTTCCTACAGAGTAAATATATAGTCATGATATACCTAGTACCTACTAGTAAAAGTAAATAATTTTTAAAACTTTTACAAAAATTAATAAAAAAATCAAATTTTATTTAACAATTTTCTTTTTAATATTAGTACCTAAATGTTAGAATAGCTAATATTAGAATAGGAATATTAGTACAGTACCTAAATAGGGAATCAAAAAATAACAAAATCACATAAAATTAATTAAAAAAAATGTTTTATTGTTCTCTTAACTAGTTCTCTTTCTAAAGAAGCAGTATTAGTTTTCGATGAAATAGCTATAAGAAAGGATTTAACTTATAATTTTGTGTTAGACGAAATAATTGGACTTTCTGATAATGGCAACGAAAAAACAAAAGAGGTCGCGAAATACATTTGCGTATTTATGCTTAAAGGTTTAATACATAACTGGAAATATGTACTTAGTTATTACACATCAGAAAAAGGTATTAGTGGTCAGGATCTTCAAAATTTATTAACGTTAAATTTAAATGTAGCTTTCAATCTAAGTCTTAATGTTGGGGCAGTTATTTGTTAATAAGGGCCCAATAATAGAAAATGCTTTAAAATGTTAGGAGTTTCCAAAGAAAACCCCCATTTTATTTATAACTTTAAAGGAGATGAAAAAAAAGTTTTCGCAATTTTCGATCCTGTTCACTTAATTAAATCTATTCGTAATACATTACTCAAATATGATTTAAATACTGATGACGGCGAAGTTTCTTTTAAAATTATTCGATCGCTTTACTTTCACGAAAGAGATAACAGCCAAAAAATGTGCCCAAAGCTTTCAAAAAAGCATATCTTTCCAAATTCATTTGAAAGAATGAATGTTAAATTAGTAAGTCAGGTTCTTAGTCACTCAGTTGCTGCTGCTATTAGGACACTAGTTTCAACAAATAAATTCGTTACTCGAAAAAATTGTGCTTTAGCAACCGCTGATTTCGTATTTAAAATTAATAGGTTATTCGATTGTCTTAATAGCAAAAAAATATATGATAAAAACCAACAATTTATTATTCAAAAAAACTACAAAAATGACTCAGATATTGTCCATTTAAAAGCGCCAACAGAAAATTTTTAATTTTAAAGTTAATTAATTTTACAGACATGATTTTCGCTAAGATATTACTGAATTCAGAGACAGATGGGTTATTATTACAACCGTTTCTATAACGAATTAATGAAAACAAATTTTCTTAAACCATATTGATTAAGACGAGACAACAGCAAATAAGAACACTCGTTTGTATTATAAATTGAAAATATATTTGAACTTAACTCTATAATATCTGTTAAAGTTTGAACCATACCTTCAATACAATAAATTTTTGGAGATGAGATTGGTTTTATATTTTTAAAATACTCTATCATTTCTACTATGTACTGAAATATTTGATTGTTTGATTGTAAAGCTACACGGTATGGGTTTTTATGATATGATTTCTTTATGGTTTTACCTGGTTTTACTTTCTTAAGCGTCAATAGATGTCACAATTAATAATTGTTTAATTCTGATTTATTATTTTTGTTTTTCTAAATTGCCAACTGATGGTGGTAATTTAATATTGACAATTACAGCGCTACGTGTTGTAATTTCTGGTGTTGTTGTATAAAAAATTTATTAGCTATCCAAAACTCAAACCTCAAAAATAAAATTTTATAAATAAAACCATTAAAACTATTTTTAAAAATTTTAGCGTCACCTATTGGCTAAGTTTAGCGAACGTTTTTGAAAATTTCTGGCGACATCTATTGAAATTTTTTAAAATGAAACATATAAATATTTTTTTTTAAATGCATTTCTCTGCCACATACCTAAATGTGGGCAGGAAATTACGCAGCCTTTCTTGTTCAGGCGTGACTGTAAATGTCGTAAGGGGGAATAACTCGTACGACGTGTGTGGGATTCGAACGCACACTCCCTCGGTGTTTACAGCGTATTTTATAAGCTCTTTCCCACTAGGCCACCGAGGACTCCTGAAAGACTTTTCAGAAAAGAAAAAAATCTTAACTCACAAGACTTTCTTGATTGACTTGAATAGATTTTTAGGAATAAAACACAATAAATAGATTTTTTCTATTTACAGTTCTATAATAGGTAGGTATGCTATACTTTTTCGAATTGAAATTCAAAAAAGGTCATCAATTTTTTTTTTTTTATACTTTTCTTTTATTTTATTTAATTTCTCAAAGTTTACAATTATTTATGACTAAAACCTTAAATACTATATTTTTATTTTTTTTTGGTTTTTTTTTGTCTTATAACATTTTTAATATTTCTTTTGTTAAGGTAGTATTTCATGTCGAATTTTTTTATAATAATTTTGTTTTGGAAAATTTCTATTAAAAACCAAAAATTTGTTTCCATTTTTATTTTATTTAAAACTTATGTTAAATGAAAACTTCTACTACTTAAACTAAAACTAAATCTACATTTAACTAATTTAATGCATTTTCCGATTAAATGAAACCTTTTTTCAATTAAATGAAACTATTTTTCAATTGAATGAAACGTTTTTCAAAATAAATGAAACCTATTTTAAAGTAAATGAAACATTTTTTAAAATAAATGAAACTAAAAAAAAAAAATTAGAAATAAATTTATTTAAAAAAGTAAAATTTAATTCATTTACAAAAATGAAATAAATAAATATCTACACTACTTTGCAAAATTACTTTTTGGTTATTGTTAAGGCAAAAATTCAGAAAATAGATTGCTCCAATTACGTAATGGACATGGTCTTTAAGATTTCACAAGTTGCGAAGAGTCATCCATTAGTCATTACATTAAATCAGACCTTCCAAAGCGTGAGGAATTTGAAATACCATGTCCATTTCATAATTAGAGTAATCGTTTGATATCAGTTGATTAACACTTTGGTAAATTATATGTGGAAGAATATGCTCGATCTTAGTATCGCATTAATATTGAACAAGGCATATTAAGTTCTTATTTTCGAAAATAATTTTTTTATTGGAGCGAATAGAGTGGTCAAAATTTTTAGATGCTCCTATTGTCGGTAATTATTTTTTGAATTGGTCGTGTTTTCTGAATTTTTGCCTTATCCTGATCCATAACCAAAAAGCAATTTTACAAGTTAGTACTAGATATTTATTTATTTCATTTTTCTAAATGAATTAAATTTTACTTTTTTAAATAAATTTTATTTGTAATTTTATTTTAGTTTCATTTACTTTAAAAAAGGTTTCATTTATTTTGAAAAAGGTTTCATTCAATTGAAAAATAGTTTAATTTAATTGGAAAATGCTATAAACCTAATTCTATTAATTATTATTAATTTTTTTTAAACAAAAAAAAAAAAAAACTATAAGTTATATATTTTATAAGGTATCCAACCACCAATAATTCTTATAGGTAATGGTTTGTTCTTTTCAGGAAAAAAACATATCGTATTTTAACAAACTAGTCTCAATGTTGTTTGGGTTATATCAAAGACTATATACTCTTTATAAATCCGTTAATTTTTTTACCGACTGCATACAATTATGTATAAGGTAGGTATTGTTTTCATACTAAAAATTTGTACCCGAGATTTTGGCAAATATGCACTACTCCGGTGCGGAGAAGGCTGTAAAATTTTTTTTAGCGTGATGTCTGCCTGTGTGTGTGTGGTGTGTGTATGTCTGTGGGCACGTGTACAGTTTAAACGACTGGGCGGAATTTTTTAAAATTTCATATTTAAGGTTTTGATGTAAATATCTCGGATTGATAAGCTTTTGGAGCAAATCGGACAACCGGAAGTAGCAGTTTACTAGTGTTATTTTTAAGTTTTTTACGATTATTTCGTAACAGAAAAATGTTATAAGAAAAATTATTAAGAAAAAATTGTTACACAAGTAAAGAACGACAACTTTGCCATAGAATATATTTTGATCCGGCTAACTTTAACTTTTATTTAATTTTTTTTTCAAGTCCAATTTTCATACATATTTATTATAATTCGCCATATGAATTTATATGAACAAATTTTTTTTGTTTTTTTTATTGTGCTTATCATGCGAAACCGTACGGTTGCTTAACCGTACGTTTTCAGAGTTTCACCTTACGTTTATGTAGGTATCAAGCAAAGCGCTTTAGTACTTTCGAAATTAGTTTTGAACTGTCAAAAGTATAATGTACTTTAAAAATTTATTTAAAATCAGCTGTAAAAAATTTCACCGTGTCAAAATTTCAAATATTTACAAGTAAAAGTGAACTATTTTATAATTTTAATTATAGTTGTATTTGTATATATTTTTAGCTTGAAATATAAGATTTCGACCTTATAATTTTAATAATTATTTATATGAAGCTTGATTTACAAATATATACATGTATCTGTAGTTAAACTTTAAAATAGTTGACAGGTTAAGTAGATTATTGGATTGATGAACAAGAATTTTATTTCTGTGGAAGTTTTAGGTGTTTATTTTTGGTTTACAGCAAGTTTTTTTTCTAACTATGTACATACATATGCATGTGTCTGTCATGAAAATTTTGTTTTATTTATTTTTATATCTGTGGATTTTGTGATAAAATTTATTTATGTTGTGTTTAGTAACTAATAAAATTAGTTTCAGTTTAGGTTTTATTTTTAACCACATTAATATTGAATCAAACAAAAATTTTACAGTTTGAATTTTGCGTCATCAAGAAGAGAAAAAGATAAAAAAACAAAAAAAAATTTGTTCATAAATATAATGGATATGGCTACAAATATGTATGAAATATGTTATTTAATTAAATAAAACTTAAAGTTAATCGGATCAAGACATGTTTTATGGCAAATTTGTTGCCCTTTTTCTTAATAATTTTCTTCATAATATTTTCCTGTTAAGAAATTTTCATAAAAAAACTTAAAATTTACACTAGTAAACCACCACATGTGATTGTTCAATGTACTCCAAAAGCTTACCAATCCAATCCAAGATAATTACGTCAAAACCTTAAATATGAAATTTCAAAAACTTTCGCTCGGTCGTTTAGGCTGTACACGCACCCACAGACATACCCACACAAACATACATATGTACAAAAAGACATCAAGCTAAAACTACTTTTTAAGCGTTTCTCGGGTACAAATTTTTGGTATGAAAGCAATACCTGTCTTATGCATTAATGTTAATAGCTAATAAAACGAAAAGTATACTCAAAAATGACTTTTTTAAATAAAAAACTAGAAGAACCGCGAGCTAAAATATACGGTTAAAAATCCAACCGTACGGTTGCTGTTTTTATACTAGCATTTACGTTTACGGTTTGCATGATACCGATTTTAAACTTTCATGTTTACGTTTACGTTTGCGGTTTGCATGATAAGCACCTATATATCTACGCATACCGCTTGTTGATGTCTCAAAATTCAAACTGTAAAATTTTTGTTAGCAGATTCAATATTAATCTTATGTTTGTTTTGTGTTTGTTTATAGTATTTTTTACTTCTAATATTTTTGAATGAAAAAAAAAATCATGTACTTACATACATATATACATATGTGAATGGATGTATGAATGAATATTTTACATATATTTTTACGATTTTATTGCTTATTATTGTTATTGAATAAGAAAAAAAAATGATGTTAAATTATTAGAACGACGTCTGTCAAAATGCTCTCATGTCTATATACATATTTTATATGGAGATGACTGAAAATACCGCTACGTACGTACGTTGAAAATTGGAATTTTCAATTTTGACACGACATATTTGTTTTTGTTGTTGTCCTTTTGCATTTATTTATATTCTGACGGTTTATTTCGGTATACGTCAGCGTAAATAAATTAAAATTGTTTAAAAATGTCAAAAATTTCATTTGCGTCATTTTGTCAACAGAAATTTAATAATTTATATCGAATAATGCGCTGCTTATATTTACCACTGTGTTTTAACCAATCAATTCATGAGAGGAGTTGTATTATGAACAGATCAAGATTGTGGTTTGTGAATAAAAAAAATATTTTGACAGCTGATAGCATCATTTGTGAATTCTTATTGTTTTATGTTTAAAAAATTGAATTTAAATTTTGATTTATTATTAAATATTATAAAACAAAAAAAAATACTTTATAGTTAAATTAATAAAATTGTTGTGCAATTGTTAAATGAATTATTGTGAAATTGCTTTTATTTTATATATGATTATTGTATTGGATATTATTAATGTATTAGAAAACATTTTATTACCTACTTAATTAAATGTGATCAACATAAATGTGTTAAATGTTTTTTTTTTTTAAATTTTTGAATCACGTTTAGTTTTTTTTTTTTTGTTTTTAATTTGTTTTAAAAATTTAAGTTTTTATAAATTTAAAATTCAACTTTCCACAGTTATTTTTGTGAATATGATTTGTCCAATAATATATGTATGTATATATGTATGATTAGTCTAATTTTTAAATTACAGTTATTTTTAAATTAAGAGTTACTATTTAAGTTACTTTGTAATTTTCACATTTAATTAATTGTCTAAAAATAAAAAATCTTCACTAATAATTTGATAAAAGAAAAATCAAAAACAAAAGTTTAAAATAAAATACATAAAACAAATTAAAACAGATTGTAAACGGCTATAATTATCGTCCCATTTTTTTTAGTCAGTAATTCGAAATATTTTTAAGGTTACTAGGCTCTCTGCCTTCTAACTGCGTTTTTATTTTTGTAATTAAAATTAAATAAATTAAATTAGTTTGAAAAATTTTAATTGCTTTGTACATAATTTCGTCCGTCAAAAAAATTCATTTTTCTATTATCGTCCTATTGCTGTATCTAATTTCGTCCTATCTTTAAATAGGAATGAAACCAGTTTTTTCAATGATGTGAAAAAGTAAAAAAAAACCATTCATTTTAATATACATAAGTATTTAGAATTTTAATAAATTGAACATTAAATAATTAAAGAAGTATAAACGTCTAATTAAACAAAATTAATTAAATAAAAGTAACAAGTCATAAAAATGTTGACAATTTTTTCTTTTACGAGATTGCTTAAAACGGTTTGTTTTTGTACATGTCGAATTTCACCATTATGTATATTTTTTATTATTTAATAGAGTAGATTTTGGTGTTTTAAATTTTTTAGTGGTTGCACATGCCGAAATTTCATTATTTTGAACGGCTTTCAATGCCTCTTGTAACCTTTTAATGTTATAGTTTCTTCTCTTAGATATTTTCCTAAATAAATATTCGTAAAAATAATCAAAAACAAGCATAAAGTACAAATGATCCTAATATCAACCTATATTCTATGTATATAAAATCAAGCTAAACTTTTTTTTAAATGTAACAAGATAATTTGTATAGTATAATTTGTATGGATAATTTGTATTTGTATAGTAAAAAAATAGAACGATAAATGGTTTTTACATTATATAATAAAGAAAGTTTCAAATGCTGATATTAATTAAAAAAAAAAAAAAAACCTGTTTTAAGAAGTAATAAAAAAATTTTAAAAAAACCAATCAAGAAACAATTCTGTGGTAAAAGCTATCACAAAACAATTCTGGTCGATATTATGTACATTGTTTTAATTCCGACTGAAATATTGCATTACCAACTTAAAATTTTGACTGAAACACTAAACAATTTTGTAGAGAATTTTTACAACAAACAGCCACTACTCAAACCACTAAGTTTTTTAAAATCAATTTAAAAACCATTCAAAAGAGAACTTGTCGCGAAATTTAAAAAAATTACAATAGAAATATTACCAAATCTTTTGCATGGCTTACTTTAATTTTATTTAAATATTTAACGAAGTTATAACTAAAAATCTGTTTTAGGACGATAATACAGCCATAGGACGAAATTATAGCCGTTTACCATATTAATAATTTCAATATTGTTAAGATTATTGCTTTTGATTGATTTCCGATTGAAATAAGTTAAAAAGTTCAATTATCATATCTTTTAATTATCAGCATAAGAGTGCAAGGTATGCTGATAATTAAAAATTGCAATGCACCGGACGTTTTCTCTAATATTATTAAGTACTTACTTATGCACTTTTACTTTTATTACATAATTAGAAAAAAAAAGAGAAAATTAATTCAAGTTTTTGATTGTATTTTACCGAATCAAGTCTCAAGAAAATATTTATAGAAATTTCAACAGTAAAAGGAGTTGTTGATCAGTTGCACCAGTTATATGAAAAGTTATTAAATTTGTAAGTTAATTAATATTATTTATTTTTTACTATGCTTAAATAAAAATATAAAATACTTATGTTTGACTAGTTGGAAATGCGCGCAAAATTTTAAGATTAATATCAAGGGTTTAGTAACACATCATGCATTATGCATATAACTATGCAATATATTTGAGTGAGGAACGAATATGAGATAAATAACTTCATATCTTTTCGCAGTGTTACTGACCGCTAACTATCTTTATTGTTGAAAGTTTGATTTTTATACACAGATCACCCTCAAACCCTCAAATAAAAATAAACAAGGGGCTTCGGTAGCCTAGTGGGTAGGCGTGTGAAGTATTAATCGAAGGAGTGTGGGTTCGATCCCTGCACAGATCGTAAGTGTTTTCTTTTCATACCCCCCTTACGACCAAATATAATGTAAATATATAGTATATAATATAAACAAAATAAATAATATTAGTATATAATTTAATAATAGTATAAAAACCTATAACGCCCTTAGTAGCCGATGGTTCAATAATATTGCATTACATTTATGTATGTAATATTAATATAAATAAATAATTAAATAAATAAAAATAAACAAACCTATTGAAACCCAGATTTGTGTCCCACAAATTAAACTCTTACTTTGAAAATTTTTACATTTTGAATTTAAAAATTTTTGAATTGTTGTAAATTTTGGCATTTTTAGATGTTCCCATGCTTACACCTAAACTAACAAAATTTAACATTATTATTAACAATATCCCACTTAGTTAAGTGTATAAATGAAGTATAAGATTTTTAGTAAAATTTAGAACCCATTTTAATCGATTAAATCCATGTACTTAATATATTTATTACATCAAAAAATTGTGTAAATTGTCCAGTTAATCGAATATGCGATTATTCTCATTAAAAATTCTTTGTGCAATCAATATGTAGGTACATATTATATAAATAAGAGCCTCTCATCGACATCCTTAAAAACCTGGAACAAATATAATCTTGAAAAAAAAAAAACAATCTTAAAAAAAAAAATCTTGAATTAAGAAAATCTTGCCAAAAAATGAAATCTTGAGTTTAAATTATTTATTTTTGAAATCATCAAATTTTAACATCGATTATTAGAAATTATTGGAACCGTGCGACTTTACAACCAACTCTAAAATGTTTGCTAATTATTTATTTTACATTACAACAATAATACATTTAATGGGTTTTTTTATTAAATTTTTTTTAGTTGGAAAACTTTTAATTTTGGTTTTTTTTAGTTTAAAATTGGTTTTCTTAAAAGAAAATAATTAAGATTAATAATAATTTAGATTATAATTTAAGATTGTTTTTTCAAGGATTTTTTTTTTTGGATCGCCTACACCAATTTACAAAATGCAAAAACCTAAAATCCAAAAAAAACAAAATTCAAACACCACAAAATCCAAACCTCATAAAAACCAAAGACGACAATATCCATATAGTTACCTCAAAATTAAAATCACAATCTTTGACTATTTTTAATAGCTGCGCTTTTTCTACAATATTCCACATTTAATTTTGAATTAGTTAAATAATATTTATTTAACATATATTACAACAACAGGGTATTTAAAATAGTGGAGGCTGTCACCTCCCAAACTGCACCTAAAAATATTATTAAACCCTGATTTTAAAACCAAACTATAAAATCCTTCTTAATTAGTTTTTTACATATATTATATTTTAACAAGTCATTTAAAATATAGTTCAAGCCCCCGCTAAACATATTATTGGAACCTTGATTTTGTAACGAACTCTAAAATCCCTCTTAATTATTTTTTCTTACATAAGTACATTTTTGTTTCTTGAGGCAGGTGGGAATCTTCCAAAGACACCAAGAATTTCACCTTGGTAATGTCAAATTCTTACTAACTAAATTAGAGTTTGCAAATAAACCGCCTTTTTACAAACCGCAGTTTCCGGTTTTCAATTTTCCCAAACCGGCGGTTCAGGTTCGGTTTTCGGTTTTCAGTTTATAAATTTTTATTGCATAATTTGATCAAATATATACAATGATTTATACTAATAACAAGACAATTATTTCATTTTTGTAATACCAATATATATATATTATATAAAAATTTAAATTATAAAACAGTTAGACATAGAATATTAAAATTAAACAAAACAAAAATATTACAAAATTTAAAGGGAATAAAAAATTAAAGTAAAAAAATTCATATGTTTAGAAATTATTTATTCTAAAATATTTTAAAAAAATTAGAGAATTCAATGAGTAATCGCTAAGGCGAGATCTTAATTTCCGGCTGAAATTAGCTGAAACTGAAAATACTCTTTCAGATTCGGTGGATGTTGGGCGTATCGTTAAAATTGCGTCATACAATTGTTGAAGAATTATAGTTCTCTTGCCGGTTTTCTTATAAATTGAAAATTCATCTCTTAGAGAACTAAATTGTTTTTCTACTCCCTCTTTGGCAGCCTTATTTATTGCAGCATTGATTTCATCTTGCAGAGAAGCAATATCACCATCAATGCTCACATCATCTAAGCTTTCTCCATAATTTTCATCTGCTGATGTCGCTATATGAGGGTATAATCTACTTAGAAAACTTGAAACAAAATTTAAAATTTCTTTTGTTGGTACTTTTTGTTGAAGAAGGCAGGATAACAAAGAGTTTAACTCAATATTCTCACGTGAACACAATCTTGCTTTGATATTATCTTTAAGTTCATCAATTTTGGAAAAACTTGTTACTTCAATGTCATCTAGCTTTTTCAATAAGAAATTAATTGCACCTTTGGCAGTTATTAAATTCGCATCCTTTCTACCCAACGCAAGAACAGTCAGTAACAATGGTTCCATAATGGCGCACAACTGTTTAAGCACTTCAAAATCGATTCCTAGAATTAAATTACAAGCATTTAATTCTTTTAATACTTCTTCGATGGGTTTACTACATTTTAAAAATGTCTCTAACATAGGATGAATTGAATTCCATCTATGTTTCACATCAAGTTTTAGATGTAGTTGATGACCAAGTTCGATACAAATTTTTTGTTGCAAAATGTCATTACGAACTGTTGAGTTTTTGAAAAATTTCACAATAGCACGAACTTTATTTAATATCTCGGCTAGATTGATTTCTTCGGAAACTTCGGATTCGGTATCATCATTGTCAAACAAAGAATAACCTTCGTCATCTTTATCAAATTCATCATCTTCATTATTATCGTTGTCGTCTTCAGCTTCATTATCGAAATTATCGCTATTATTTTTTGATTTTTTGCAATAAAATGTATTAGAAACAGCAAGGTGAAGACCATGATTTAAACATAATTGGACTTCAGCTGGACATTCTCTACCGTATTTAACCATAACACTAGCCCCATCGTTGGTGGTAGCTACAATGTCTCTTTCGAAGGACAGATGGAAAATTTTAAGATGGTCAGCCACGGTCAGGTGAATCTTTGCCGAGTTGCATGATCCAATAATTCTTACCAATCCTAGGTTCAATACTTTACCTGTCTTATCATGTACATTTATGTTCATATAACGGCGTTGTCGAGAACTTCCCCATTCGTCCAAAGTGATACTAAATTTCTCACCTTTTTTTTTGGCCTCATCAAAAAAACTTACATAAAGTTTTTTCTTTTTTTCATATTCGGCGTGAATAAGTGCCATTGTTCCATTTTCACTTTTAGGTAATTTATAGCCCTTTTCAGAAATTGCATGTCGAATAAAATTTGACCTTGTAATGGCTCTAATTGAAAAGCCGTCTTTTGTAGCCAACTCGTCAACAATTTCTCCAAGACTTGCTTTTTTCATAAAATCAACTATTGACGTTTTTTGTTGTAATTTTGAGTTCCCATTTCCACTTGTTGAAGCAACGTTTGTTAGGGAATCATCGTGCGATCTTTTACAAGAAATCTTATGAATATTTCGCATGTGATTGATCATTGCAGACGTAGAACCCTTAGAATTGTTCACTTCTGTTCCGCATTTTTTACATTTAGCTTTATTGTTAGCACTGTTTGCAGCTGAAATTTTCGTAAAATATTCCCACACTGCCGACGACATTATTTGGGCATATATTTGAATTTTAAAAAAATACTTAAAAAAACTTATTAATTTTTGTTAAAAAAATTTAGTGGAAAAAAATACTTACTTATTTAATATTGTTAAAAATATATTAGTGGAAAAAATAACTATATATTTAATATTTGTTAATTAAATAAACTACAATATCTTAGATATATTCTTTTTTATATTTTATTTTTATGTTATATTTAATATTAAAAATAAATCGAAAATGCATTTGTTTATATAGTAAAATATTTTAGCATGGCAAACTAAGATTTTTAAAAAAATATTTCTTTTAAATTTTTTAATTCTAACGTTCTTTAACAGCCTTTTGTGTAATATATATATATATATTTATATATATATATAATTCTGGGTATATATAATATAACACATTCGTAATATTTTAAAATAATTTAGCATGGCAAACTAAGGTTTTTTTAAAATATTTTTTTTAAATTTAAAATTTTTAAAAGTTTTTAACGGCTCTAATATAAATATAAATACATATATATTAATATATTATCATATCAGTTTATACATATTTTATATATGCTTTTTATATACATTACTATATATATGATATATGCATCTTCTTTTCCATATTGTAAATTTTAAATTAAACAATCACTTGGAAATGTTGCGTTTTGTTTGTAGTGGACCTTAATTTTTATCGTTAATAATATGGAAAATATTTGGTTTTAATATGGTTTCTAGTTAGATATATGTAAATAGGTAGATTTCAACATTTTAAACTTTTTTTCAACATTTTAAAAATTGAATTTTGTTATGGAAATAATTATATTTTATATTTTTGTTATGGAATTTTGTTATAAAAATAATTATATTTTGAAAACCGTAAACTGCGGTTTTGCGACGAGGTTTACGGTTTCGGTTTTTGAGGTTGAAAACCGCGGTTTCGGTTTCCGGTTAACCGAACCGTGCAAACTCTAAACTAAATACATCTCCCCTTTTAGCCAATATAATGGTATGAAACCCTTACCGGCTGACGCAGTATATTGGCTTAGAAGTAGGGATAGGAAAGGAATAGGAAGAAGGGGTGAAAACATTGAATTGGGGGTGGGACTGTAAGGGAACAATGAATCCGTCTGTTATTATTACTATTTTGCTAATAGTGACTATAATTGTTACAACAGTTACAACATGCAGTAATGTTTAAAATCTTACTTCAAAAGGTAATTATTAAAGGTAACATGTCTGAACTACAAAACTTTGAAAAAAGTGGAGGCTCTTTACTACTCCTCAAACCTCCGATAAACAAATTATTGAAACACTGATTTTGTAGTCAACTATAAAAACTCTCCTAAACCATGATTTTGTCTGTAGACTGTAACCATGATTTTGTAATCAACTGAATAAGGTGCCTAATAATTATTTTAAATTAAGATTTGTTATTTTTGGATTACTAGTGTTGGAATCCTTTTTGAAGTTAATGAATTTCTAAAAATAAAAAATGTTTGAATTTTGAGAATTGGGATTACCTTTATTTTTCAGTATTGTTTTTGGTCAAAAAAATTTTTTTTTTTGAGAAAAATTGTGAGCTCCCTATAAATAAAACGTTATTTCGGTATTTTATTGTTAATTTTTAATATCAAAATATTTTTAAACCAATTCATTTTATTTTTCTACAAAAATTTTTCCTTTTTTTTTTTTTCTTTCATTTCGATATTTTTTAAATAATGTATAATACAATATAAAAAATTTAATGTCTCATACACGTGTCATAATTGTATTTATCAATTTCAATGACATACTCATATTATATACTTATATATTTATATATATACACATATAAAAATATAATTAAATGTATAAAAAAAAAAAAATATTGTAATAAGAGATTAACTATATAATTTTGTTTTTTTTTTTTCTTTAGTAGTTTTTATTTAAAAATTATTTTATCAAGATCTTGTTGATTTTTGATAAGACAAGTAGTTTTTATATATATATTGTTTTTTTTTCATACATATGTTATATTTTTATTTCATATGTACATAAAATATATAATGTTTTTTTTTTTTTTTTGTCATTATACCCGTATGAACGTATGTTCAACAGGTATAATAAATTTTGCCATTACGTTTGTGACACCTTAAAGGCATTAAGGTATATGATACAGACTCCAAGTGTATTTGATGTGATCACAAACGATTTCTGTGTCGATTAAGCCATGTACGTTTATCCGTCCTTCCGCACGATAATTCAAAAAATAAAGAAGCTAGGATTGAGGATTCTGTAATATGTATCACATCACTTTTGTAAAATTTTTGGTATCGCTATTTAAAGCCAGGAAATTCGGCCGATTAATTCGAATATAACTTGTTTCTTTATATGGAAATAACGCTCAACTAGGCATCTAGAAATTTTACGAAAAGATGTCGAGTTTCATATGCCAACATTTTTGTGAAATTTGGTTGTGCTAGAGTGGTAATTTCTGTAAGATATGGTTGGTTCGGAACAATATAGGTTCGGAGTAGCTGTCATATACAAGTACAAAATTTCCATAAAAATATCTCGCTATGTATCTGTACAATATGTATAAAACAATTTTGTAAATAATTATCAAGTTTTATGGAAACAGCGTATAATGTATTATGTTCATATGGATATCCTACAGTTGACATAGTCGATTTTATTGCAATCCTCGATTTTACTTTAATTTATAAAATGTGTCTGTCTGTATAGAAAAACTATAAGTACTATAATGATTGTATAAAATGACATTTTTTTCTACTTGACTTTTTACAGATAAACACCTTGTAATTTCCTTTTATAGTTATACATCATATTATATGATATACGTATATATGAATGTATGTATATGTAGATATATGTATAATAAATTTGCTTAGAGAATATTTCGAATATTACGACAATCGAATTTAAAAAATTATGTTTCCATACTAATTCAATATTTTATTTTTAGTATACATTTTCCAAAAAAAGGACATTAGAATTTTGGTCTTTCCTTTTGTGGAATTTTATGGTGCTAAAATTAAAGATCTGCGTACGTTATATTTTTAGTACGTTATATAAGTATTGTGCAAAATGAATTTTTTTAACCTAAAAAATCTTTCATATAAATTTTTATTTTTTTTTTTATCGTAGGTTAGTGGGAATCTTCAAAAGATACAATATACCTCATAGCACAATCCACGCCAGATTTTTACCGAGTAAATCACACCCATCGTTAAATAAAACTATAGTCAAACTGACTAAACCATTAATTTTTTTTTATTTTTTTTGTTAGGTTTTATATAATATTTAATCCTTAGATTCTCCGAAGGGAATCTGTACTTTGCGCTATGTCTAAAGACCTTTTCCTTTTAAGCCTTCCTGTAATAATTCGATTTTGTAAATATGTGGAGCAGCTTTAAAATTTATATATGTCGTTCTAGACGAGCTTTATGATTTATGGCATTTCTCTTTATTTCATCTATAACTTTGGGGATACCTAAATCTCTATGAATATCACTATTACATACCAGGGAGCTTTTATTTAAATTGAAGTTATTTTGTTTTTTTTTTGTTTTTAAATTTAAATAAATTTTATATATATTTTATATATATACAAAATAAAACTTTGTATGCCAAATATACGGTCTTTTTCAGATTTTAAATTTTTTACATGGCCTTTTAAAACGAACAACGGACAACAGACAACATGGTCTAGAAAGAAATTTTCAACTGAATTTTGCTCCAAACTTTGTGCATTTTACAAATGTTTTATGGATACCTATTCCGTTTTCTCCACGTACCTATAAAACATTTATTTCAAAATCGATGAGACATACTCACAATACCAAACCATTGTCCTCACTCACAATACCAAATAACCTAAATATACGTACACCAACTACAGGTTTTTTATACAATTTAATACTTTTGTATATACTTAGATGAAGTGAATTGCATCAGAGTGGTTGTTGTTGTTTGATATGAGAAATAGTAAACAATATTCTTGTACCTAGACTCTGCAATACAACCCGTACAGATTTTTTTTTCTTTACCTAATTCTATCTTGACTTATAACTAAACAATAAATCAAATGTTTATCTTAATAAAGTATAGAGTTTACTTAACTCTAGTCAGTAAAGTTTAAACAAATAAAAGTAAAAGAATAAACAAAATTTTAAAAATTTTCACAGAGTTCAGAATTTTAACATTTCTTAGAAAAAAAAAAATTGCAAAAAGGAATATTTAAACTAATATTGGTCGTGTACAGAAAATTAAATTTAAAAATTAATTTTGCCTTCAAAGGATTTTATTTTTATACTCCTTTTGAGAACATAAGGCTTCCATAAAGTTGTGCTATCTGGTGAAATCTATAAATGCAATGTATAGTGACGGATTAAATTCTATTGACTGCTATTACTATAATCACCTCCACACAGAATAAGAAATTAAAAATAAATTTTGTTTGCGACAATGTTTGAAAAACAATAATTTCTTGTATGTGACAGAATTCATTTAAATTATTTACTTTTATGCTGAAAAATTAAATTATATATTCAACTAAGATTTAAAATGGAGTACAACTCTCACATATGAATCCGGGGCGCTGTTCAAACAACATTAAAATACCTAAATAAAATCTTAAATCGCGCCTTACGGCTGAAATCTTCACTCCTCTTAATTTACTTTGTTATATTTCTCTTTTATAGATATCTTATAGATAATGAACCTTCTTCTATTATATTGAAATCAATAATATATGCCTCCCGTTAAACAAATTGCAACTCAACACTGAAAAGGCCTAAAGTGTTAATTTCTAAACGCTGGAAATTCCTAGGTTGTTTGAAACTGGATATGGAAAATCATTTATTATAAGAACTGCTAAAATGTGGAACATGCTTCCATCCAACGTGTTCTCCTCCGATAAAAAAATCCATTATACAATTTACAACTTTTCAAAAAAAAAACCAGTTCAGGGTTGTTTCCAATTTATCTAACAACTCCCCTTTATGTTCCTATTTCCTTCCAACTTCTCTTCCTCTTACTCAAACCTACAATAATTCTATATAAGGAATGTGTTCCTACAGTTTGGAGAACGTGTAGAAAAAGAAAGCAAAAAAAAACAAAGAAGTGCTATTGTATGGAACTTACTAAAAAATTCAGAAAATTATATACGTACGTGGATGACACAAATATCACATTATTAAAAATGATTTTTCATATATTCGTACGTCCATTATTAAAGGGAATCATCGAAAGACACTGAACAGGAGCGTTGTTTAATCTACTAAACAACATCTCCCTTTTTGAGCAAACAATAGATTATGGGACCTTTAGCACTATTTTACTGTTTGGAGAAGGGAAGCTTCTGCTATGGAGTAAAAATAGGTTTAAGATTTACAAGAATATGATAAACGAAGGTGTTGACGACTCCTTAAACCTATATAAATTAAATATATCATTATATCATATCACTAATTTTGGCCAACATATGAGGTGGAGATTATCAATCCAAATTTGCGATATTCTAGTCACAAATGAATTATGGAACCTATAGGAATTTGAACTACATAGAAGTGGGCAGCGGCTGCTCTTCTTGTTTCTCTTTGGAAATTTTTAAGTGGAGGCATGAGACTTTTTATTTCATCGGAATAAGTTCTCACTCTTACGAGTTATCTTTAAAACAGAGAAAGAGAATCTACTAAGCGTCAGAGACTCAGTGTATTACTCGTATATGAATTAAATAATTTGTTTTTTATTTTTCAAATTTATTGTTTATTATTTAGATTTATTAGCTTGTCGTATTTTTTTTTCGCATCCAATTTTTTTTTGAGAAATAAATATGAGTTTTTGTACTAAGGTAAGGCACAGTCATTTTTAATTTTTTTTTATGACGGTTCATAGTTTTTGAAGAACATGATTAAATGATTTATGAAGTGTGGGATTATCTCGTCGTTTTTTTTATAAAAAATTAACTCGATATTCAAGAAAAATATACAAAATAAGTATAATTACTTAAGTAAAATTTTCTGTGGTATGTTTCTATCTATACATGTATGTGAATTATGTAAATCTACATATTTTTCACAGCATGATAATTTTTTAAAATGGACATACAATGTCTATATTATTATATATGTAGATAGATATTAAAAATTTATTACTTGTAATAGTTATTAGTTCATTTTGGATGTTAGCATTAGATTAGGAAAGGATTAATACTGCAAATTTTTTAAAGAATAACTGTTAAAAAAAAAATACAAACGTTTAAATAATAAATATACGTATTTGTGTATTCGTCCGTAAAAAATTATATGCATGCATAATTATAATTTTTTTTGAGGTCGTTTACAAAAACAAAAAAAAGGTATACCTTGAGAAAAGGGATTTTTTACAAATCAAATCATGAATCTGAGTATACGTTTTAAGCAGATTATGCTCAGATATTAACACGTTGAGGGCCATGGTCACCAGTCAACATAAAAAAATACTTGCGTTAAGTCCCAAGTGTATGACTAGTGATACTTCAATGCGCAAAGAAAGCGAAAAAAAGTTAAAAGTTGAATTACTTTTTTCATGACTGCGTCACGGCGCAGCGTTTATTGTGAAAATTTTCAAACAATTTAATACATTTAACTGTAATTTGACACTTCGATGCGTATAGAGAGCGTAACGAGAGCATACATTGTAGATGCAGTATTACTCGTATATATTTGTAATATACAGATAAAATATTCTTTTTGAGATATGAATAAAAATAAAATTAAATAATTAATAATTGAATTTTAAAATAAAGTTAAATCTAATAATATGTATGTGGGTAGGCACAAGAGTTGTTTTTTTGATAAAGACTGCGAAATAAATAAAAAGGTGAACCAAATTAGAATTATTGGGTCGAATGCATAAAAGTGAGCTTGATCTCAAATCTCACTTTTTCAAACAAGACCTATACGAGTTTAAGCGTATAGTTTTTGTGTTTGAAAATGTTAGATTTGAGTTCAGTCTCACAGTTTTATGCATTCGACACATTGTTACAAGTGAATTAAATTGAATTACTATACAAAATCGCACAATGAAAAAAGAATATTGTAAATGATGCTTTAAATTGGCCAAAATAAAAAACAAAAACAAAACAAATTGCAATCCAGTTGTTTGTAATAATCGATTTTATAACATTAAAAACAAAAAAAAAGATATAAAAGGGATTGCCAATATTCTTGACAACTCTATTATAATAATAAATATGTCCATATATATATACATATATGTATGTATATTATATTGTCTTATATTGTACATATTTATATGATATATAAATTTGTGTGAATAAGTATATGTGTATGTAATCTCATTTGAATTTTTGGAAGAAGGGTGATGGTACAAATTGTATAAATTTTGGTCCGTATATAGTCCGTATTGATGCAGGAACTTTTTCCTACTTTTTAGTTCTGATTTATTTGGTATATTATTTTTTGTTGTAGCATTTTGTTGTTGTTGTTGTTTTTTTTTTTTTGTATTTTCGACACACTTCATCTTCTTTTAATATTCGCATTATATTTGTTTATAAATAGTAACAAATTTCACCCTTTATAAATATTATCGTTATCAGCGTGTCTTCATCATCATTATCATTATATCATTATCAGTGTCCTTTTTTTTTTTTTGTTTTTTTTTATTTTTTTATTTTTGTTTGGATTGGTTTTGAATTTTTTTTTGGTACGGTGAAAAACAACACAAATGGTGAAAAACTTAAATATTTGAATAAAAAATTATTAGAAGAGAATTTAAAGAGGGTATAAAGAAAAAAAGAAAAAAAAATAATAAAAATTAGAAATTATGGAACGGTGGCAATTCTTTTATAATATTTTTTTTTTTTTTGTTTAAATTTTGCAAAGTAGTGGGGTATATCTTTTTAATTTTGTTTTGTTCCTTATTTTTATTTTTTATTTTATTTATGTTTTTTTTTTTTTTTGTCTCTTTTAACAACAGATAGTTAATCGTATTCTTCCGCTAAATTATTCACAAAATATAATTTTTTGGGGAAAACAAAAAAAAAAAAAAAACAAAAAACGAAGCATGAAAATATTAATTGAAAAAACTGAAATTTAAATACATACACACATACATAATGTATGTTTTTCATTCAATATATACAAAAGAGTATATTATATATATATATATGCATATTGTATATTAAATAGTTATATGTATATAAATGTTAGTATATGTATATGTATGAAAATTAAAATATAAAATAAAAAAAAAAATATATAAGTGTTATATTGATTAATGGCCCCAAAAAAAAAAAAAATAAAGCTACATATTTTAATTTAATAGGTCTAACATACATATATATATTTTTATTATATATCTATCGTTTATTTTGTTACATACATGTACTAGTTTTGTTTTTGTTTATCAAAAATAACTACTAACTATGTATGTATATATGTATGTATAAACTTATGTAAATAAATTAAATATATATGTTTCCATGTTGTTATATATTTAATGATTAAAAGATATGGTAATATGATATGTAAAGTATTATAGTTTTTTCTTCAATGACCGCTTCACTTCGTTTCGATGATGCACTCAATGTTGATTTAACTGAATTGCAGAATAATTTAGTACCATACCCACATATTCATTTCCAATGGTTACTTACACACTAGTATATTTCAACTGAAAAAGTTTACCATGAAGAATTATCTGTTGCCGAAATTACAAATGCTTGTTTCGAACCAGCCAACCAAATGGTTAAATATATACGAAAATATATGGCATGTTGTAAATTGTAGCGGGGTGATGTTGTACCAAAAGATGTTAATGCAGCCATTCCTACAATCAAAACTAAGAGAATTATTCAATTTATTGTTTGGTGTCCAACTGGGTTCAAAGTTGATATTAACTATACCACCATCAACTGTAGTACCAGGTGGTGATTTGGTTAAAGTACAACGTGATGTTTGCATATTGTTCAACACTATCGCTATTGCTGAAGCTTGAGCTCGTTTGGATCATATAAATTCGATTTGATCTATGCTAAACATGCTTTTGTTCATTGGTATGTCGGTGATAGTATATGGAAGAAGGTGAATTTATGAAGTTCGTGAAAATTTCGCTGCTTTAAAAAAAGATTATGAAGAAGTTGGTATGGAGTACGGAGATGGTGAAGGTGAAGGGGCCGAAAAATTCTAAACAAGATAAAGTGAAAATTTTGCAAATTGAAAAGTAAAAAGTGAGAAATATAAATATAAATAAATAATTTAAGTAAGCATAATTTTAAGAAATACATATGTGTATATTCGAAATGTATGGGTGTACAATAGCCCCGATTTCTATACTTTAACTACAGGGGACATTAAATTTTGTAAGTGGATCTGTATAATTTTTTAAAAGATATTTTAATGGCATAAAATTTCAAAAATTTAAATATTCTCCTTCATAACTTCGGCACGGTTTTAGGTAGGGACTTGAAATTTTGAGAAAAGAAACAACTTTTAGAATTAGTATAAGTTTCTTCAGAATGTTTTTTGCACCACTTCCTGTTTAAAGACTGTTAGGGCTGCAAAATTGAAATTTTCCTATTTTTAAACACCTGTAACTTAGACACAATAACGTAACGTAATTTATCTATAAAATATTTGAATTTCCAAAGATTTAACGTTTAGCATTATTCAAATGCATAATGCAAATGCTAGTTAATCCTCCAGTTTGGTTTAAATTATATCTATTTGAATATATAGATGACAACTTTAGGAAAGTGTAACTTCGTAACAAATTTGATTATATTTGAAAAAAAATATTGTTCAACAATACCATGCTACTACTACTTATATAAGATCTATATTTATATCTAAAATATCTTTACTTGTCTCAAACGGTGTAGAGAAGTTTTACAAACTGATGCACGATCGCGCGAAATTAAGAACTACTTAGTAAAACTGATTTATAAATTTTTAAAATTTTTTTTGAAAAATGCTAATAAAGTTTTAACTTTTAATGGGATTGGAAAATGTACTGATTAAATTTAAAGTCGCATTATCTTGGTTGCAGTAAATATCAGGCAGTGAAGAATCTCACCATTATTAAGGACCTACACATGTATATGAAGAACAAAATAGAACGGCATTTGAAGAAAAGAAAGAAAAATAGAACAGGATTTGAAACATTGAATGCCTCACAAGTCACAGATATTCAAGAAAATGAAATTACGAATATTTCTGTAATGTGTATAAAATCTATTCTGTATATTACACAGTAGCAAAGTTATGCGACCACATGACATCAACAACTCAGTAAATGAACTTTTGCTGTAATTGTGTGTTCCAAATAAATATATAGTTGCGATCTGTTCATGTACTTTTATTAAATGACCATTCCTTTAAAGATTTTTTTGCGAAATGTATTTTTTGCTAAGTGGAATTTGTTAATTTTCCAGTTGTTAAGTGATAATTGCCAGGTTTACCGTGTCCTCGTACATCAAACTTAATAAATAACAGACTACATCAGGTATTCATCAACAAAATATGCCTAAGTATCATCATAATTGCCAAAGTGTTTTATTGAATTTTTCGTTTTCTAGGGTCTATGCTATACCATGAAGAGTAAAAAGAATAAATATAGGAAGAATTAAGAATTGATTTTTTGTTCGATCGATAAATTTTTGTCCCTTTAGTGACAAAAAAGTGTCAAATTTTTTTTAAGCTATTAAGCAGAAAAGTGTTTCTAGTAGTGGGAAAAGGCATAGAAAGCTTTCATTTAAAAGTGTAGCACCCCTGCCTATTCAAAAAAAATTTACATATACAATGTACACTATATACATATCCAAACAAATATATAGGACACATATATTTTAAAATTTCTTATTAAGATCGTGTCCGATCGTGTCGTGTCCGCAATAAATTAATTCCGAAAAACTCCGAACATTTTTTAGTGCATTCAAAAATAGTGCACTAAATTGTCTGGTCACACTTTATTATCTGTCAATCTTTTAGTGTACTTTCAATTACACTAAATGTTCGCCCTAGTAAAGAGTAATACATGTAAGAAAAGAGTGTGAAGTGTTTAGTGTCAGGTGCTAGTGTGTTAAATTCGGAAATGGCCTAAATATATATATATATATATTCTATGTATTATGTTAAATTATTATCATTTTGTATTATTATTATTAAATTTTAAACAAAATTGCAATTAAATTGAAAGTGATAATAATAAAAAAAAGGATTATAATAATTTGAAAAATTTTTAAGTGATTTTTTAAGTGTCAAACTAAAATTTAAATAAAAAAAACAAAAAACGGGTTCTTACACAGCAGTCTTTAATATATCAATACACGTTTATATAAATGTATACATATATTTACATTTATGAATATAATGCATAAATGTAATATCCAAATGTATATATGTATGTAAAAAGTGTGTTTATTAATAATTTGAAAAGGAAAAGGAAGTATTAAATTTTATTCATAAATTTTTTTTTTTTTTTTGTACCTATGTACATACATACATATTATATTGATTTGAAGTTCCCTTTTCTCCTCCTTTTTTTTTAATCTTATAAGCATTAAAATATATTTTTTGAATATAATCTATTTAGTGTCTAATAAAATCATCTATAGTTAGTTTTTTTTTAATAAGTTTATTATGATTTTATTTAATGAAAATTATTAATCCTTTTTAATTTATTTTTTAGTACTTAAATGAATTTTTTTTTTTTTTAGTGCATTTCCCTGCCACATAAATGTAACAAGGAAATTACACAGCCTTTCCTTTTCAGGCGTGGCTGTACATGTCGCAAAAGGGAATTACTCTTACGACGTGTGAGTAATTCCCTCTTTGTGTGTGTGATTCGAACCCACACTCCCTCGGTGTTTACAGATTTTGCTACCTTCATATCTCCGTAACACTTCTAGATGGAGTCTTGAAATTTTAAGAAAAGAGTAACAACTATAATAACTCATATCTACTCTCTGTTTAAGAGCTATTTGGTGTAAAAAATTGAAACCTATAATTTAGGCACCTGTTCAAATTTTTGGAAAATTTATGCACAAAAATTAAAGCTTTATACGTCTAAATCAGTTTTACTGGATTATTTTTGGGTTTAACCTGAAAATTAAAGATCTCTTGAATTTTAACAATTTTTTCCTTATGTATATAGAATTCTAAGAAGAATTTCAAAAAAGAAAAGTAACTTTTAGAGTAGATAAAGATCTTTTGGAATTAGCATAAGTAACCTTAGAATTTGTTTTGGACTTCTCCTGTTTAAGAGCTTTTCAAGATAAAAAATTTTAAATTTACTATTTGTAGATGTCCTGTAACTTAGGTACCTGTACACATTTTTTTTTAAAGTAAAATGTAAATGTAGTAATACTCCAACATTATGGTTTTACATGTGCTTACAGTTTTTTTTTAATATTATAAAGGCTTTCCTTAAAACTGAATTAAAATTATTCTTGATTTTTATAATTTTTCATAGATATAAAATTCGAAGAAAACTTTGGCACAAATCACAATTCTAAACTGTTTTTATTGTCTTCTGAAAAAGGTGCACACCTTTAAAAAGTTTTCGTTTACATTCTGCCTTGTTTTATTTTCATTTTTACTTTTAGAATACTTATATTATATTTTTTTTTTATATTTCAATTTATTATCTCAAATGAGCTCAATCGCTCGCATAGAGTGTATACAATTTATGTAGTTTTAACAAAATAAAATAAAATAAAAATTGTAAACAATGCAAACAAAATAAAATACTATATGTAATATTAAATGTAAAATAAATTAAAATAAATTACTGAGCAGTTTAAAATGCTGCTGAAATTAAAATGTTGTTGTTGGTATATAGAGAAACAATCATTACACCTTGGTCATTTCACCCGTTGTTGTATCCTGTTTAATAAACCGCTCATTGATTTTTAAAATGCTTATCAAAAATTTTCGTATACATAAAAATCAAAAAAAATCAATAAATTATTGGTTACAAAATCATGGCAACAGGTTTTCTCCAGAATATCTATATATCTGTCATTTGAGAGAACCAAATAGACCGCACATTATAATTAAGAATATCACGGACAAATCGTATTATTCTGAATTTATAATCAACTATACAAAATCCTTTCCGATTGCATATTTTTAAACTCTTGTCGAAATAATTCTTACCTATTTTTTAAAAAAATAGAATTAGTTTTCACCTATCTGTTTAAAAAGTGAAATAAATTGTAAACAAAAAGTCGTATTATAACTTATACTACTAGGGACAATTAAATCCACCTTAATTTGATGGGGTTAATTTCCAAAATGAGATAATGTCACATGAAATTATTTCTCACTGCGCTTTTATTTATTTTAAAACAGGAATGGAAGGAAAAGATATATATACTTATATATATATATTTTGTTTTTTTTTTTAGTGCATTTCTCTGCCACATAAACGTAACAAGGAAATTACACAGCTTTTCCTTTTCAGGTGTGGCTGTACATGTCGTAAGGGGGAATTATTCTTACGACGTGTATTTTATACGTTTTTACTGACTAGACCACCAAGGCTCCTTATATATATATATATATATATATATACATATACATATACATATATATACATACATATATATATATACATACATATATATACATATACATATACAGAAAACATACTAGATGACGTTACAATAAAATATTTCGAATCTGTGTAATAAACGAACGAACACAATAGAGTGAAAAAAAAAATATAGAAACGATTTTGTTTTTATATTTATTATTTTTAAATTTATATTTAATTAATTTATAATAATAAAATTGTTTCATTTATTTTTATTTACCATTTTTTTTTTTAAATAAACAAACATTTTATTTTGTTACTATAAATACTCTATATTTTATTCGATTCGGGTTGGGTACGAATGCTCGTTTCTCAAAATCTCGTTCTTTCAGCGGCAGCCACCATTTTTCATCAAATGAAATCATCATTTCAAAAATAAATAATTTTAATTCAACATTTTTTTTGTTCCAGATTTTTGTTTTCAGAATATCGATGGCTTTGTGATTTTGTATTTGATTTTGTATTATTTGGGATTTCGTGGCCAACCCATATAAAATGTATTAACGAATACCGATTATTTTAAGGCACAAAAATTTAACTGAATATAGTTAATGTTCTCAACTGTAATACGAGTACCTACTACCTACTACATTGATTGTAATGATTTAAAAAAAAAAAGAAAAAAGACAAAAAAAAAAAAGAATTCAATTATAAAATTATTTAAAAACACTTGAAAAAAGATTTAAATTTAAAATAGAAATTCTAATAAAATTGAAAAGAAATTGTGCGAATATATTTCTGATTTTTTTTTCTTTTCTCTTTTTTGTTGCTTAAAAGATACATACGTACTTTGAAAATTGAAAAACTATCCAAGCAAAGTAAATCTTTTTTTAGTTTTTTTTTTTTATTACTTTTATACAAAATAAACTATTCTCGATAGATTTGTAAAAATATTGAAAAGGGTCTATTTTCAATAATAATTTTTTTGAATTTACTTAGAGATAAAAAGAAAAGGGTTTTTCTTTCTTTACTCATTTTTTGTCGGTTTTTTTTTCTTTTTTTTTTTTGTTTGGTCAACAGATTGTTGTTTAATTTTGGTAGATTTTTTTTTAGTTCTATTTGTTATTTCTTGGAAATTGCCCCATAGCCCCATAACCCCATAGTATGTAATAGGTAGGTGATATTTATGCTTGATATTTTCTTTTATATTGGACTATAAGTCAAAAGCTATACTGAAACATTTTTAAATAAATAAAGAGAGGATCAATTGTCTAAATATTATATAAAAAAAAAAAATCTGCAAATCCCGAAACTTATTTATACTCTTATTACCCTTACTTTGCAACAACAATGCCAAGAAGAAATACTTAACCTATATCTATTATATAGATACCACAATTATTATCTAATTATAAATACACCAAATATCAAATAAAAGCAATAATTATTATAATGCGGCTTTTAAACTGCTTGATTCAAAGTTGATTAAATTGAGAGTGACAATGACTCAAGAAATCTTTTATTTTTTTTTTTTCTAGAGTTTCTGAATCAAATATTAAAATAAATTTTTCATCATATTTTCTATTTTTGTATTTTGTTTTCAAACTGATTAAATTATATTTTATTATTGCCCATATATATATATTCTATTGTGTTGCAGTTGTCTGTTTTAATACGCCCCAACTATTCAATCTTTAAGCTTGGGCCATTCTCTTAAAAGTTTTTTATTTTTTTTTTTATTTTTTTAATAAATTTAAACTGATATTTTGTGGTTAGATAGAATAGATAAGGTAAGAGCGTAAAACATACGCTGTAAACACCGAGGAAGTGTGATTTCGAATAATAAGAATAATTTCCACTTACGACATTTACAGCAACAGGCCTGAAAAGGAAAGGGAATCTCACCAAATTTGATGAAAAATAGTTTGTTATTAGCACTTTTTTTTTCTTTCTTATTATCTCTGTAATAAAATAAGGAGTCTGTGAAAACTATGTACTTTACTCCTGTGATAAAATTATAATTACGATAAGGCGTCTGTAATACTCTGTACTTTATTCTGTATTTTGACTTATCACCCCTAACTTAATGTCCTATTTTCTTCTTTACAACTCCGAATTTCTTCTAAATTGTTCTTTTTGCCTTGTGTAACGGGTTCTTCCTGCATTTATTTTGTTTTAAGAGTCTATTTCTAAAATCCGTTTCATTTTTGACCTCTTAAGTTTGCTTAGGATGTGACTAATCCAGTGATTTTTATTTTTCCTTTTATAATGGTTCTTAAAAATAGTTTTTGTCTTGTTATATTCCATAATTTCAAGTTTTTTATTTTTGATTATATTTGTTTTGAAGCTTTTTCAAGGAGAAACATAGAAATTAGAAAAAAAACTTCTAACATAATCTGAGCAAACAAATTTTTGAAATGGTGATATGATAACATAGGCTCTCTTAATATTCATGAGATTTTGCAAGAATAGTTTATAAGAATTTTAGGAAGTCTGGGTCACTATACGATTAACATACATAATAAATTTAGATATATGTACTTATTTATATAACAAAAATATATATATACATTTTTATACAGGGTGTCCGAAGCTCAAAGATCACGAAGAACGAAGGTGATAGAGATGTTCATAACAAACAAAAAATTGTTCTGAAGGGGTGGAAGGGGGTCTATTTCTAACAGGTTATATTTAGATAATTATCTCGAAAACGTTAAAAGATAAGAGAAAAATATACATATTAACTTAAATTGAAGCTGAGGGATATAGCTGATTTTGAAAATGAAATAAAATTGATACATTAATAACCGTTTTTTATGTAAAAATTGCAGTTATTTTATAAAAACAGTGTAAAATATCAATATTTTTCGTATTTAAAACCTTGTAGCTCAGATAAATAAAAGTTGGAATATTATGAAAGTGTGAAAGAATATTATGTGTGAAAGCCCATAATTTCATCTAGCTACCGACACTTAAAAGAGTCTTTCATGTTTTACAGGGGCAAAGATGTTGTTATTACTTTGAAGGGCGGTGTCTCGGAAACCGTTGGAAATAAACTCTCCACAATAATTTTTTGTTTGCTATGAACTTCTCTAACATCTCCGTTCTTCGTGATCTTTGGTTTGCACCCTGTATATGTATACATACGCACAGATAATAAATAATTTGCAGCTCTAGTTTTTTGTTTTTAAGTTTTTTATTTTTTAATTTCATTTTTCGTATCTTTATATGGCACGTGTCTTTTTATGAGTTTATAGTATATATTTTATATTAATATTTTTGTATCTATTTTCTTTTGTATATGTATATATATGTTGAATTGAAAAACATTTAAAATGATGGAAAATATAATATAACGGACAATATAAATAAATATTTCTTATTATTTTATATTTTTCTTTTTTTTTTTTTTATTGCAATTAATTTTACAGTTTTATACCATCAATATATCAATTTGTATTTTCTTTTACACCATCCATTCAAAGATTATCTTTTAATATGATAGTATTTATATAAATATATTTTTATATAATATTCAAATAATTGAAATGTATCTCAACATGAGTAAAATAAAATTTAATTTAATATTTGATTTTGTGTCAAAAAAAAAAAAAACAAAAAAAAATTTAAAGGATATTTTGTAAGTGATTTAAATGATTATTTTTGATTTTCTACATTTTTAACTTTATATGTATATATACAGGGTGTTTCCGACTCGATGGTCTTTCTTATTAAAAATTATAGTTATTTTTTTATCTAGGGTAGGTACACATTTATTTTTCAGTGTGTAATTTTATAAGAAATTTTAGAATTAATCGATTTCTATTCTTCATATCTCAAAAACGGTTAAAGATAGAGAAAAAGTAATTAAGTACTAATTGTACGGCTTGAAAAACTGTTTCAAAATGTGTATATATAAAGTACCCCAAATACCGGATGTTTCAAAATAAAATTGACTTTAAAACATAATTTTTTTCATTTTAAATCATTTTGAACCTTCATAACTTTGTAACTGTTTGCGTATATGGGAATCATTAGTACATAGTACATTATTAAAGCTGATAACTTACTCTAAAAAATGCATTTTTATCTCTCTGCAGCAACCCGTTTAAAAATTATAGATTTTTTTATGAAAAGTTTCTAAAAAAATCTTTAACCCCTCATATCTCGAAAAGGGTCCAGAATAGACCCCCTCCCCCTTCCCACCGTCACACTCAATACAATTTTTTGTTCGTCATCGATATGTCCGATCACTCATTTCAAGAAACACCATCGAGTTGAGAACACCCTGTATATGTTTATATATACATTCTTTATTTCTTAAATAGAAAAGGAAATTTTAAGTGGGGTCAAATACCTACCAACTTAAAATATTTGTCCAACTTAAAAAAAAAAAACTTAAGAAAATTTTAATGAAAAGTGACTTTTCATGTGTGTCTGTATATATGTATATGCAAGACTAGACTAGTATCTTCTTCTTTAAATGCAACCAATTTCGGGATAAATTATAATCAATTTATTTAAAAATTTTAAAATATTTTACATTTTAAATTTGAAATTATAACATATTTATTTGTTTTTAAAAATAATAAGAATTTCAAAATTAAATAAAGCAAAAAATAAAGTTAAAATTGAAGTATATACCTTTTTTACTTTAAGTGAGTATTTTTTTTTTACTTTAAGTGAAGACAATCATTTATTTTAAATGAAGAATCTTTACTTTAGTAATTTATATTATATATAAATATTTAATGGGTGCCGGCCAGTTGTCAAATTCTATTCTAAAAACTCCATATTTACTAAACTTTTACTTTTCCGAAACTTTCATTTTGCAAACATCCTGATGACAAAATAATCCATTTTTGTACTAAATGAGACAATTGTAAACAATGTAGAAGTTTTGTAAACATACGAACAGGCAGTGGCGGAAGTAGTGGACGCAGGACCCTGCGTTGCGGGGGGGCCACCAGCTATAGAGGGCCAAAAATTATTTACAATCATTTTTTATATACATACACTGAAACTTTTTTCCCGCAGTTATAGTTGCTCACAAATATATAAAACTAACATTGAATAGCGCTGCTATGAGTTTTAGTGATTTGTAGTTGATGTGAATATGTTTCTAATTCTATTGAAGCTAATCTTGAATATTGATGTGTAATTTCTAGTTTAAGCCATAGTTTTTGTGATTTTTCTATTACATTAATTCTGTTCTTGAATTATTTTCCTGCATCCATCCAAATAAATTAATGCTAATGACGGAACGTGATATAGTAATTATATAAAGAAGCACTACAGAGAAAGTATAGTGAAGATATATCAAAAGAATTTTCACTGCAAATGGTTATGGCAAAGGCAATGCTGTACGATGAAATATCAAAAATATAATCTATACGCGAATTCGCTGAACTTTTAATAGTAAAATTGTCAACTGTAGCTTCAAGTGTTCCACAAGTGATAACAGCATTGTTATTGTTTCTCACGCTACCTGTTATGGTCGCATCAGCTGAACGTTTTTTTCAAAGCTGAAAATAATAAAAAATTATATGCGTAATACCATTGGTAAAGACTGTTTAAGCGATCTTTCAATACTTTCCATTGAAGCAAAAGCGGCTGGAAAAATGTAAATAAAAAGCATCATTACTGATTTTGCCAATATGAAGTCAAGCAGGAAAGATTTTAATATACAAGATCCATTAAGTTTTAGTTTCGTTCTTGTATTATTTTTATTTTGATTGCAATATGATATATGTATATATTTGTTTTTGTTAAAAAAAAATTTTTGGGGAAATATTTTACTTTTGCGCGGGAGGGTTCAAATTTTGAAGTTCCGCCACTGCGAACAGATAAACTAATAGACAAATTTTTTGAAAAAATCATGTTAAAAATTGACTATCTATCTATTCAATATTATAAAAGTTCATACCACACCCAAACAAAAAAAAAAAAGATCTAATCAACAATCGTTTGATTCAGGTATTCATTTCTTTAAAAATAAAATAATTATAAAAATATAGAAAGAGAAAAGTTAAATTATTAAAAAAGAAATTATTTTCAATAAATATAATAGTAAATTTACTATACAAAAAGTCTATAGTTAAAAAATAATATAAGATACTATTCAACACGTTCAAAAAAAAAAAAAAAAATTAAAGATACATAACGTATAAGTATGTATTACCGACCTGTTAACGCTTTTTCTGAAATTTATAAATATTTTATGGAATGTTTTTGTAAAATAAAATTTGAAATGTGTAGTTTAAAAAAAAGACTTTAAAATGCTTAAAAAAATGTCAGAAAAATATTAAACTTCTATTTTTATATTAAAAGTACCAATTATACATATTATCCAACTAAGCAATTAAAAAAATAAAAATAAATTAATTCATAATATCATAAAAATAAATCTAAAACAAAATAATGTAAAAATCATAAAAAATTAGGAAATATTAATACACAATTTTTTCCGCGTATTAATATACAGTTTTCTAAAAGTTTCTGCTGTTCCATTGTAAAAATGGTAGAAGGGCCACTTGTTTTCCATCTGGATATCTACCTTTAATTTTCTCTATTAATGTATTTTTTTGGTATTTTGAACTCCGTCGAAGCCTTATAAAAACTCATCCTATTTCTTATTTCATCTAGCGTATAGCGTTTTTGAAAGCGTATTGTTATCATATTGTTTTTTTTTTAAATTTTTTTTAATCTATCCCCAGTTTTTATTTTGAGCCCCTATTTCTTTAATTTTTTTTAAATTTAAACTGAAATTTCGAATATGAATAAGTACAATTTGCATTAAAAGTTTATTAATATAAAAACAATGACAGTCGCCATATTTTATTTAATAGTTGGTAATAGGTGTATCGAGAAAAAGATTTCTGACCTATTGATCGGATCGATCGGATTGATCGTTACAAATTTTGTATTTATTTTTAAATATTATCGACTTAACATTTTTGTTTTTGTTTTTGAGATAAAAATATTATATTTATAGGTTTTCCACAATTTAAAATTAAAAATTAAACTAATTTTAAAATAAAATATTACTTTACAATAACTATTTGATTGTTCATTTTTTTATTTAATAATCTTATAAAAAAAACTCAGCAATACTTTTTTTTTTTTTTTGTTTTTTAAAAAGGTTGGTGGAAAACTCGAAAATCACCAAGAGGAACTGCACGTGCTTCTTCAGGGTAGTGTTGGACTTTAACCAACCAAAACCACCCCCCTTTTAAAACCAAACTTTAGGATGGAACCTTTAATAACAATGTACAGTTTGGTTTTGGGGATAGGGATGTGGGAAAGATAATTGGGAATATCCGAATTGGATTATGAGGGATAGGTAGGAAAATTTGGAGAGACATTTTGAAGAAAGATGTTAATGTTCTTCTTAAACTTAAGTAAATCGTACACATATGAATTACCAACTTTAGGGAACACATGCGATGGTATATATGGTTCAACAAATGGCATGACAAACGAATTTCCATAAGCTGTATTTCGCCATCTTCATAACTCTACATGGTAGAGATGAACATCTGTTGCCCTCCTTGTTTCTCGTTGGAAAATTTTGAGCAAAACCAGAAAACATCTGTACTGGCTGAAACTATTCATTTAAATATCACATAAATATAAGGTTTCGCGATTTTTTTACTACATTTCCCTATTTTTTCTAATGCATTATATTGAGAAGAAAAAAAGTTGTTACCGTGTACCGTACCTTTATAAGTGATGAAATATTATTTTCATTAAAAAAAATAGATTACAAGTCGGTAATACGTATTAGGTCGGTAATAGTTACTTTTACCTTAATATACATTGTATTTAAGTTACTTAAATTTTTTTTTCTTTGTATTTGCATGGACATAAATCCTGCGTTTAAAATTTAAAGTTTTTTGTTTTTTTTATTTTTTTGCCCCCACCTCGTAGAAAGATTTTTTTTTTGTTTTTTTCCTTAGAAGATTTTTTCTAAAAAAAAAAAAAAAAAAATTTTTATTTTTGTTTCCTTTTATTTTTATCTGTTATAAATAAAAGCTAAATACTGTCCATATTTTATTTATTTTTTTTCTTTTTTGCATTCTTTAAACTAAAAATAACGAAATTCAACGATGTGAAAAATGGTAGAAATAAATGTTTTCAGTTCAGTGTTTTTTTTTTTTTTTTTTCCTGATCAAAGGATTTTTTTGTTTTTAAACAAAAAAAAAAAACCAAAAAATTCTATTAAAGGGAAATTTACTAAAAACTTAATTCTACCTACATAATATGTATTATAATAAAAGTAATTAATACTTATAATATGTATAAAAAGAAAAAAATATTAAAATAATATTCTAAAATTGGTATTTAAAAATATTAAATTTATTTGGAAAAGAAAATTTTAAATAAAACGAAAAATTTTATTATAACAATAATTTATCTTTGTAATAAAATTTTTGATTGCTTTATATTTTAATAATCAGTTATCGTAAAGAGGATCCTTGCTTCATATTATGAATAATATAATTATAGGTCGACTGATAAAATGTCGATTGTACTAAATGTCATTTTTGTTTTCCTCCCTTGGAGAGCATAGGGCCTCCTCCAAAACCTCTGTATCTAACTCTATTCTGTGCTAGGATCTTTACTTCGGACCCACGTTTTTCCTGCTTCCTCTATTTCTTTCATTATTGTCCTCCTCCATTTAATTCTGGATCTTTCCACTTCTCTTTTTACTTGAGGATTCCAATCACGGGCCTCTTTAGCTATCAAGGAATCTTTTCTAAGTGCATGAACATTCCACTTGTATTTCCTCTCCGTGATGACCCAAGTTTATGGGTTTTTCTGTTTGGTCATAATTCACAGATTAGAATTTGATATTCTTAATTCGTCGCCAGAATAATTCTGATGCATATTATTCGCAAACATCTGTTGAGGAACACTTGTAACTTCTCGATTATGTTTTCAGTGACCAGTCATGTTTCGCTGTCGTATCGTATGATCGATTTAACACATGTTTCGAATATTGTTAATTTTATGGTTCTATTAATTTTTGTGTTAATCGACATACTTTTCATAATCTTGCAAACACCGCTTTAGTTTTCTTAATTTTAGCCTCTGCAATCTCTAATGTTCCTTCTAAATTTCATGAAACTAGTGGAATGTTGACTTAGAAAATATGTCTACTCTTAGAATATCGATAAAAACTTCAATTTTTACAATTTTTTTAATTTTCTGTAGAAAATAGTGTTGTAAATGCTTTATTTCTTACCATCTTAGCCATACGAAAATCTTACTTTTTTTAATTCTCCATTTATAAAATTTCCTTTTTTTATTTTAAAATCTTCTGTAAAATCTTCTTTTTTAAAAACAAAAATTATTAGAAGAGATTTTAGTTGGTTTCAAAATCAAAGTTTCCCTGTTTTCCAAAATATGTATATGCGAGATTTTGAATTAGGACGGATTTTAGATTCAGATACAAAATCAGAGTTTTAGGTCTTTTACAGAATATGTATACTTAATGTTCCCCATATACATATATATACTTATGTTATTTAAAGTTATTTCAAAATTTGACAAACGGATGTTTTGCAAAGTGAAAATTTGGCATCTAATCTTTTTGACAAATCCGGTTTTGCGAAACCAGTTTTTTGCCAAGTGATTTTTTGTAATGTTTGCAATATGAGTTCAGGTCTATTTAATTGTTTATTATTTTACATTTCAGAAAGAAATGTCAAAACTTAATAGTTTTGTATGGAAGCATTGCCATACTATTAGTATTGATTTTAAAGTTGGATTCAAAATCACGATTGACTTTTTTTCCCGAATATTTGTATATATGTAATTATGTATAGGTAAAATTTTTAATTAGGAGATATTTTATAGTAGGGTACAAAAGCAGAGCTTCAATCATTTATTTAGTTCAAAATTCTTTATTTTTTGAAAGTCGACATTTTTAATTTTTATTTTGAATTATGTAAATGGTATTTTGGAAATGGAATTTTGTTTTTGGAATTTCGTATCCAACTCGTATCGAATACCAAAAAACGTAGGAAAAAATAATGTTGAAGAGTTTATACAAAAGCAAATTAAAAAAATTAAAAGCGTTGAAACTTGAATAAAATGTTGAAACTTTTTTGTTGGATTTGTTTTTCTATAATTTTTGCAATCAATATTTTTTTTCATTAAATCGGCCCACATCTGAAATAAAAAAATTCAAAACGAATTATGATAACGAAAGTGGTTTGGGATTTTGGGAGTTCTGGGATTTTGGTATTTTGGAATTTTGGTATTCGAGATTTTGGCATTTTGGGATTTTGTACTTGGGATTTCATGGCCAATCCGTTTTTTCTCTTTCATTTTAAATTTGATTTCTATAAGGCACAACATTGTTGAAAGTGCTTCAGTCGCTCCTCTTTTAATATCGGATGGATAATCGGAATCCGAATCAATTCCACTCATGTTGACGCTTATTGACAACATTTTTTGTAGTCAAAATCAAAAAAATAAAATATGTTTTTATGAAATTTTTCAATTTATTTTAACAATTTCTTTTCTTCCTTATAGGAAAAATTTTGTGTACAACACATTGTTTGAAGATGATTAACGCTTACAATGTGTTGCCACACTCGGTTTCCTCAAACTCATATTTAAGGCGTTAATATTTCTCATTAATCAATTTGTTACACAAATAGCTATTATAAACTTACCTAAATATTTCATTTTTTATTACGAAATCATTAAAAAATTAAAAAAAAATATATAACGCACTCTCAGAAGAATACTGGCACAAGTTAAAAAATGGAAAATATAAGTTATAACATCAAAAAAATTTATATGGTTTTATTATTTACATTTTCGTCTACTCCAGGCTCCAGCAAACCTAATTTAAGAAATTAGCCGCAGTACACTATCTTTTATCAATCTGTTTTGTGTATGGAGAGTCTTGGTGAAAATGGAAGACTGACTCATTTGTGTTTATATACCATTTGGTCTGAAATAACTATTGAATTTTAAGAAAAAATATTACATCTTTTATGATTCTGGCAGTTTTCCACTAGGCATAAGATAAAAAAAATTACCAGATTTAAATAAAAGAAAGTTCTGAAAATTTTAATATCGTACAATGTATAGGTAGGTACTAGGTAGTAGGTACCCTCTTATTGGCTCTTAAAAATAACGATAACTAATCTAAAATAAACATAATATGTATGTATCTATTATCTAATACGATGTCATCAAAAAGGAGAGATTATCCTTTCTTAACTTTTTTACTATTTTCAATTCTTTTCTTTTTTTGTTTGTTCAACTGTTCCTGATTAATGATCCCCTGTGAATCCTTTTTTTTTAAATGGAAATGTTACTAAAATACATATACAGTAAAAGTAAACGACTAGGTTGACATTTTACAATTTTGTTAAATTGAAAATTTTTAAATTATACTTATATGAATGATAGAATAAAAAACTTTTAAGTTAAATGAATAAAATGAAATATACATTTTTTTATATTAATATAGGTACATACGTTATGTACATAAACATACATTATATTATTATTTTTATTATATTTTTTTTATTATTTTTAAATTATTATATTTATTTCATTGTTTTACATATACATAATAATATGTTTTTTTTTGTTTTTCTTTTTTTTTAATTCACATAAAAAGTAATAATAAAAAAAAAAAAACAAAACACTGGTATTAATTAATTTATTTGGGTGTTATAATAAAAATGTTAAAATAATAATAAATATTAAAAAATTTTAAAAAGATAAAAGAAATAATAAAGAAAAAAAAAATAAAAGTCAAAATATTTTGCAAACATTAAAATTAACCTTTTTATTTTTAATAAAATAAAAATATTGACAGTACAGTTTGGATATAATTTACATAATTTTGAAATATTTTTATTGTACATATAACATATAAAAATATCTGATGACGTATCAAGTTTTATATTGAAACACGTATTTTTTTTTTTCAAAAATATATGTAATATTTAATTAAATGTTATTTCATCTGACTCATGGCGTCAGAAATTAAGGCGCCAGCCTTTCAAACGTAGGGTCTTGGGTTCAAACCGGCCGGTCAGGTAATATAAATACAAAAATATGTAATAATTTTATACATATAGTAATAATGAATATCGTATAATTAATAATAATTATAATAATAATAACAATAATAATAGCTGCTACAGTGACAGTGGAGGTTGCCTTCAATAATTACCTCATGCAGTAAGGAGTTATGTACTACTGCATGTTGTAACGGCTGTAACGGCTATAGTACTGTTAGCAAAATAGTAATAATAATAGGCGGATTCATTGTTTCCTTACAGTCCCACTCTCAATTTAATGTTTCCACATCCTATTTCTCATTCTTTCCTATCCTTACTCCCTAGCCAATATACTGCGGTAGTAGGTAAGGGTTTCATCCCATTATATTGGTTAAAGAGGAGGTGAGTTTAGTCAGTAAGAACTTGACACTATCAAGCGGAAATTCTTGGTGTCCTTGGAAGATTTTTGCCGCAACGCAAGTATTTTAATATTAGATAATATATATTTGTTTAAAGTGTTAACAGATGTTCTGGATTCAGTGCCTAGTATTTCTATTTGCAATTGATTGTTGCAGCCTCTAAAAGTTTGATTTTTATTAACACGTTGAGTCTCATGCTCACCAGTAAACATAAAAGAATACTTGCGTTAAGTCCCACATGTATCCCCGGTGAATGGTGATCATCACTGAAATGTTACAAAATTTCTCGCTCACCGGGAAATATTAAAACAAACTTCCGTTAAGTCCCAATGTATTTCCGATGAAAATTTTTAAAGGTAAAAAACCAGTACATTAAATTTATTCGGGCTTTTGAGAATATTTATTAATTTTCACCGGTGGAACCGTGGAACTAAACGAAATTTCACATGGAAATTAAACGAAATTTTCACTTGAAATTTTTTAGTTCCACGTTGATTTTCAGGCGTGGAACTAAACGAAAGTTCACTTGTATATTCACTGATGAACACGAAATATTGAAACATTTAATGGACATATTTATCGATGATACACGTGGGACTCAACGTGTTAAATAGAAAATATCATCCAAGATAAGTAATGTGAATAATAAATTTCTTGGAATTTCTTCCTAAAAAACCTCTAAGACAAAAAGAAGTAAAGCGAGTTTCTGGAGATGCTTCGAAATGTATTTTAGCGTTCAAATTAATTTGATTGCCCTGTTTTAGGTACATAATATTTTATTATATATGCAACATATATAAAATATATACATACTTATATTGTTTTATTATATTCTATATGTAAAACAATGGGGGGTAAATGAGTTTTAATAAATCGCAAATAATATTTTTTGTTATGTTGCATGCAACATGCAAAGAATTTGTTTGTTTTGTTATTATTATAATTATTATTATTATTGTTTTTTATTTTTATATTATTTTATTTGAAAAATTTTATTTAAAAATTAGAGGAAGAGGGTAGAGTAGACTGTGTCAACTCTAGGATATCCGCACAAACATAAAATATGTAGTTTCCATAAAATTTAATAATCTTTTTAAGATATTTGACTTAATTAAGTATCCAGATATATATTTTGTGAATTTTGGGGTTATATGATGATAGCTACTCGAACCGGTTGCTTCTAACTAACCAAATTTCACAGAAGTCATAAATTGTCATAAAACTTGAACATCTTTTACAAAATTTCAGTTGTCTGACTTAATTAAGTATCGAGATATGAGGATATAAATTATGCTTATATAAAAAAAGAAACTGTTACGCGAACCCGTTACTCTAGAGTCTAGACCAACCAAAGTTTACAGAAGTTGTTAGCATGGAACTTGACTTTAAGAAGTTGTAAGAAAACTACTCGAGTCCGTCAATCGAATTAACTGGATTTCATAGTAAAACTAACAATTTTACAAAGATGAAATGCTAAAAATCTCAGAATCCTGGCTCCTTTAGTTTTTGATTTATCATGCGATTGAACGAACAGAATTACATGACTTAATTAACTCAGAATTCGATGCTGAACAAACTTTCCCATATGTATCTTGTTTCCTTTAAGATGTCACAAACGTAATGGCAAATTTATTACACTTGAGAACAACGTTCGTACTGGTATAAAAAAATTTAAGTTGAAAAATTTATAATGTAATATTTTGTATTATATGTAATTGTATATATACTTATATATGTACATATATATACATACATATATTTTATAGTAGCAGAATATAACTATTAAAATATGTTGCACTTAAAATATGAAATTAATGAAAAAGAAATTAAAGCCTTCTCTGAGAGTTACTCAAGTTATATTAATTTAAGGAAAGGTATATATGTACTTAGACAATAATATGGAACGGTTTTAAATTCCATATATGGAACCTTTTAAATTCCATATTTTTTTGATTTATATATATATATATATTTTTTCTAAGGGAGGTGGGAATCTTCCAAAAATACCAAGAACTTCCCCTTGATAGTGTCAAATTATTATTGACTAAACCCACCCCCCCTTTAGCTAATATAATGGGATCAAAACCTTACCTGCTAACGCAGTATATATTGGATAGGAAGTAGGGATAGGAAATGATAGGAAATGGATGTGGAAACATTGAATTGAAAGTGGGACTGTAAGGAAAAAATTAATTCGCCTATTATTATTAATATTTTTCTAACAGTGATAGCCGTTACAACAGTTACAACATTCAGTAGTATATAACACCTTATTGCATGAGATAATTATTGAAGGCAACCTCCACGGTCATTGTAGAAGCTATTATTATTGGTATAACATATTTAAAACATTATTGGATTTTTATAAAACAATATTTTAATATTCTGAGGAGTGGCAGTCCTATATAGAATAGTGAAGCAAAATTTAAGAGCTTAAAGGCTTTGTTCACAATATACAAAAATTTTTTTGGGGTATAGGTATCACAAAAAAAACAATAGCTGTCTATGTATTATGTGTAAGTTATTATTTACAATGTACTTATGTTTTTTCTATAATTTTCTATGTAAATTCTTGATAATATAAAAACTATAATCTGACGCTTATGTAGTACACTATTACAACTACCATAGTGCAACGTGAATTTCTTTCAAATATTAGTTTTTCGTTTTTATATGAAAAAAAAAGATTTGTAGAATACCCAAAAATTAATAATTTAGTTAATATTAGGGTATAGGCCGTTAAAAAAAATTTAATTTGTTAAATCTGCATATTATCTTGTTTGACAAAAAGGAAAAAATCTAAAAATTTTTAAATCAATTGATTTAGAATTAGAAAGCTCTAAAAAATTCTTTTAAAAAATCTTTTTGTACCACAATGGGTTAAAAGAATTATTTTAAAACTTTCTTTCAAGTCAAAGAAATTCTCGGCAGAATTGGAAATAATTCGTTTATAAATTTTTTTTTGGCGAATCGTGTTCTCGGAATGGGTTAAAAAATCTATTTCACTGCCAAAAAGCAAAACATCTAAAAAATTTGAAGTCAATCGTTCTAAACGTTCACCCAGGAGAACCAAAAAAGCTTAAAACTGTTGTATCAAAAAGGATTAACGAATCGAATATTAAACAAATTTTGGTTTTAATCGGATGAAAGGTATAAACAATACATGGAGACAATACATTTTATGGTATTTCGCTAACCTCACCCCACCTCACCATTTACCATCCACTTGAAACCATCTATACGGGTTTTTTTTGCTCTCGATGGTTGTCCTTGAAATGAGTGATCGGGCATATCGAGACGAATAAAAAGTTTTGTATGGGATAGAACAAAAACTTTGCACGTTCTGAAGAAAAATTTAATTATTCCGATTATTTCCATAATATTTTATTAAAATGTTGTTAAGCACTTTATGAAATAATTTTATTTTTCCAGAATGTGCGAGATGTTTGCTTATAGCTTGTAAATTTTTTTTTTTTTGTTTTAAGTTATTCCCCTGCCACGTAAATGTGACAAGGAAATTACACAGCCGTTCCTTTCCAGGTGTATCTGTAAATGTCGTAAGGTGGAATTATTCCGTCGAACCCACACTTCCTCGGTGTTTTATACGCTCTTTCCCACTGGGCCAGCAACGCCCCCTTGCAAATATTTTTGTGCAAGAAAAATAATAGTGTACTGAAACTGCTGCAGAGAAAGAGAAAGGGAATATTTTACGCTAAAAAATATTCTGATCTGGTTTTGACTGATAGTTGGTTAATAATATTTCATTTAAAGGACTTATATTTCTGGACTGAAGAGCTCTCGACTAATGTTTAATAATATTTTAGAAAACTGCTTTAATAACCTTTAAAATGCTATTTTTATTTTTTATTTTGTCTTATTTGGTTCCAATCTTTTTTAAATGTTCTTTTTTATAATTAGTGCCTAGAAACGGGTTAATATCACAAGCCTGTATTTTATTTGACTGTATAATATCATATTATATAAATATTCTGCAAAAGGCGTATAACTTTAATTTTAAATTCACTAAAGCCCCTCCTAATTCAGATTCTCACATATTCATATATATATATATATATAAATGTTCTGGAAAAAGCATAAAGTCCTGCTTTTGAATGCAATTCTAAAATTTCTCCTAATTTAGAATGAAATATAGGCAAACGACACTACATGCAAATGATACAGTCAGTCAAATTGCAAGAAATACAGACAAATGAAACTATGGGGAAATTAAATACAGATATAAGACACGCTCCCTTGAGAAACTTCATAGTCTCAAAGTTAAGTCGATGAATGATGATAATTTAGGCGATTAGGTGGGCAAGCTCTTATTATTAATTTTTTTTTGACGTTACCGTTAGACGTTAGATAAGTGCTTAGTTATTCCTTTACCTTTAAGAGAAAAAAAAAATCACTTGTTTTAAAATTTCTTTAATATGTAACTTCTTGTTATATTCTTAAGATTTACTTGTGCTATATATAAAAATCCAATCAATATTATTTAAAAATACAAGTTGAATTTTTAAATAATTTATAAATTCCATAATTTTTTTTTTAAATTTCAATTTTTAAGTGTAACATTTATGTACTTATATATAAAAAGTACATATGTATATACATACATAGTAATATGTAATTCTTATAGGAATTATGATTTAATAAATTTATAAGGGATATAAAAAACATTTAAAAAAAAATATATATATATATAAAAAAAATTATTTTTGCCATGGTTTACAAAAATATTACAAAAAAAAAAAATTTATATTGTAATAAATAGGAAATGTTCAACAATTATTTTAATAGAGTTATTACGTATTTAATTAAATTGAGATTTAAAGGGTTTATAAAAATGGAATTAAATTGATTTTTCATATATATGCATATATAAAATAATTCTCTAAAGTACTTATACAAATGTATTTTATAATTTTCTGATATTATTTTTACAACTATTTAATGGTGCGATGGTAATGGTGATAACAAATTTAAAGGATCTTAAAAAAAAAAATAAAAAACAAAAGTCAAAATTTACAAACCAAAAAATTTTTGTAGAGTCGAATCTTAAAACTGTTAATATAAACACAGTATAATTTAAGTTTTAAGTTTTTAAAACTAAAAAAAAAAAAATATAAGATACCATCCTTAAATAATAAAATTTGCTGAATCTATTCCCACTTATAACATGTATATATATATATATGTATATGTATATATATGACACTAACTATAATCTTGCCTTTTGGCCTAGATTTTAATTATAAGCTTACATTACGTATATAATAAGGGTACCTACCTCAACAAAATCCCAATTAAATAATATTTATTTTACATATATATAAATACATCAACAAGGTATTGAAAATAGTGAAGACTGCAGCACCCAAACCCCATCTAAAAATATTGTTGAAAAAATGATTTTAAAACCAACTATGAAATCCCTCATACATATTGGAACATATGTATTTTACCAACAAGATATTCGAAATAGTGAAGCTTCCTTGAATTGAATAGTGGTTTTGTAATTAACTATAAGGTGCCTAATATTTCAATTACACAGCACTGAAAATAATGGGGGGCTTTTGGACATAAATTCATTGGAAATTCATTTCCTATCTTTTCCTATTCTTACTCTTTATCCAATATACTGCGTTAGCAGAGAAGGATTTCATCCCATTATATTGGCTAAAGGGGGAGGTGAGTTTAGTCAGTAAGAATCTGACACTACCAAGGGGAAATTCTTGCTGTATTTGGAAGATTCCCACCTTTCTTAGAAAAAAAAATGTTTGGATGAGATTATTCTCCTCTATAAATTGTAAATTGAATTAAATCATAATTTTGCATTGTATATAAAAAAACAACCCAAACTACTTCAGACCGATTTCTATCTCCTCAGTATTCAGCAAAGTAATTGAAACTTATGTTAATAACCAACTTACTCAATATCTTCAAGACAATATGTTAATAAGCAAAATACAATATGGATTTACGAAAAATTCGAACACTTGCACCGCATTGTTTGCTGTCATATCTTATGCCCAGAACAGAGTTAGCAAAGAAAGAAAAGTAGCACTAGTATTTTTTGACCTAAGTAAGGCGTTTGACTCAATTGATACAAAGATCATGCTAAGAATACTATTGTCGCATAATACTATACGAATGTGGCATAAGGAATAAAGAATATAAGTGGTTCGAAAGCTACCTTAGTGAAAGACAACAATATGCAACGTGTGATAATGTTAAAAGTGAAATAGGTCATGTTGATTATGGAGTAATTCAGGGAAGCTCTTTGAGGCCACCTTTGTTTTCTTGTTATGTAAGCAGTTTCTCGAGTCTGCATCTGGTAGGTAAAGCCTTCATGTATGCGAATGATCTTGTAGTTTATGCAGAAAACAACCATTATGAACTGGAGTGGAAAATAAACAAGGACATGCAAATAATACATAACTGGATGTCGATGCACAAACTAACAGTTAATGTAAATAAGACCAAATGCATGTTAGTTAAATGTAAAGATGTTAACATACGTATTTATTACAATAAAGCTCAAATCGAAAAGGTGCAAAAATATAAGTATTTGGGAATTTTGGTAGATTCGGAGCTAAACTGGAATCACCACGTAAATGAACTCATTCTTAAAACAAGAAGAATAGCTGGGCTCTTCAGAAAACTAGCAAAAAGACTACCGCAGAAAATTAAAATGTCAATATACTATAGTATGTTTCATAGCACGTTGACGTATGGAATAGGTATATGGGGTAACACGTTCATTAAAAATATCAATAGTCTACAAATAATACAAAATACAGCAATTAAAAATCTTTTTGAACTCGAAACTAGAACATCCTCAAACTATATCCATAAAAGCTACAATATATTAAAAGTAAAAGATTTTAAAGAACTAAGCCAAATTATGCACATTCACAATATCATAAACCAGAATATCAAAACAAATACCAAAATAGTTCCAAACAATGAAGTACACATATATAATACAAGAGGAAACAATCAACTGAGATATGAGACGGATGCAAATTTGAATGGGATTGACCCTATCTTAAATTCAGGTATCAGGCTATTTAACAACATACCATTAAATATACAAAACTTATCCAGAAATCAATTTAAAAAACAACGTAAACAGTTATATATTTCAAAATATTAACAAATTAGTTTGTTCTGTTCAAGGGTTATTAGGGCTCAAAAATTGAAATTTTCATATATTTAAACACCTGTAACTAACATCTGTACAAAATTTTTTCAAAATTAAAGGCAAAAAATTGAAACCTCAACTTTATAATGTGTTAATGGTTTTTCTTAATTATGAAGAGTTCCCTTAAAATTCAAGAAAGTGGTTCTTGTTTAAATATAATTATGACTTGAAAAAGAAACTTATACTTATTCAAATATAAACAATTGTGATTGGTGCCCCTAATGTTTGACCGCTCTTGGACCATGCTGAATCTACACAACAACTAGAACCGATCCTGGGTATTTGTGAATCAACCTTAACATCTACTTGATTACTTGAAAAGTACTTGGAAGAAGTAAATGAAAAATCTATAATGTTTAATGCTTCATTCTATTAATCGATCCTGGATATGTGTAAAGTAATTTATATTTATTTATTTATGTATTAAAAATGAAAAATTATTTAAATAAAAAATAAGAATTGAAAAAAAAAAAAATTACAAATTTGATGGTTGATTGAACATTTTACGTTTTAAATTGTCTTTTGATTGATTCAGGTCAATGTATGATTTATATGTATTACCCCATCAATAGAATTATGTGTATTGGTCCGTTTATAGAATTATGTGTATTGGTCCGAACATATTAGGAAATCTGAGGCGTAAATTGGTGTTAAAATTAATTTTTTTTGAAATTGTAGGTGAAATGATATTGTGATTTACTATTTCAGTTAGAATAACTACATCAGCTACCTGTCTCCTAAATTTTAGAGTGTTTAGGTGAATTAAATTAAATTTATTTTCATAGCGAGCTAAAATTATGGGGTCGTTCCAACGTAAATTTCTTAAGGCAAAACCTAGAAATTTTTTTTTTTGAATAGATAAAAATTAATAGATATTAATTCTATTGAATTTGATAGAAAGGGATCTATACTTGACTATAGCGTATACGTATCCTTAAATTCTTTAGCCCACCGTTTAACAAAGCCGAGCATTAAGTTTGATTTATAAATAATAGTTTCGTATAATATACTTTAAAGTTTAGTTTACTATCAAAGAGAATACCGAGATCTTTTATGGAATCTGCTCTAGTCAAATTGATATTGTTAAGAGAATAAGTGAAATTAAAATTACTGGAACGACGTGAAAAAGTCACGTGTGTACATTTAGTAACATTCAGAAGAAAATTATTTATGGTGCACCGCACAAAAAAAAATGATTAAGATCAGATTGCAGTAAGCTATCATCTGTCATACAAGTAATTTTTTTAAAACTTTTCATATCATCTGCATACATTTTAATATCACTATGATTAATAGAAGAAGCGACATCATTAATGGATAAAATAAAAAAGAGCCGACCTAAGTGGTTACCTTGAGGAATGCCTGAATTTGCCGTAAAAGCTTTCGAAACCGAAGATCTAAACACTAAGCTTTATAGTTTCTATCTTTGAGATAAGAACCAATCCATTTAATAAAGCTGTCTGGAAAATCATATTTCTTTAATTTTAGAAGAATGACACTAAGTATATTGGGTAAAATATCAAAGGCTTTCCTAAAGTCAGTATATAGATTACATCAGTTTGGAAACCCAATACCATATTATTTATAAAAACAGATGTTGATTCTATACTAGGTTGGTAGTAGATTTCTGTTTTAGAAAGGTATGCTGAGTAGTTTCAAAAATAATGTTAGAAACAATTTGAATAAATTAAATCAAAAATCATTAATTCAAAAATTTTAGAAATTGTAGACAATTTAACAATCGAACGATAATTATCTACAACATCTTGTTTTATCTTTCATAAAAATAAGCCTAATAAATGTTTTCTACCAAATATCTGGAAAAATGCCTGTACTTAAGGATGATAACGAAAGAATTTAAACAATTTTTTTAAAATACTATGGAATATCATCGGGTCCAGAAAAATAGTTCATATTAAAATTCTCTAAATATTGAATTATTTGTTTACTTGTTATCTGCAAATTCAAAGAAATTTCGGAAATTGTTTATATCCCCACGGCAGTCTGCGGTCTGCAAATTGAAACATTTTAGGCATGCAGCTTAATCAAAAAATGTTGTGGAATGAGCATATTTTTGATATAGCCAAAAAAGCTGCCAAATGTTTGGGTTTTTTTTTCGCTGTAAAGTTTATTTTTCCCCTAGTGACCTGGCCAATATCTATAAAGCATATATTCGACCTAAGATGGAGTATAATTCTCACATATGGGCTGGCGCTGCTCAAACATCATTAGGTTACGTGGACAAAATCCAAAATCGCGCCTTACGCCTGATTGGCCGACCCTACTGTTCAGGGAACCTTTACTCCTCTTAACTCACGTCGAAATATTGGAGCTTTATCTGTCTTTTATAGATATCTTGTAGGTAATGACACTTGTTCTATTGAATTGAAATCAATAATGCCTCCACTTAAACAATTCCAACGAAACATTAGGAGAGCCTCAAGTGCTCATTTCTACACAGTGGAAATTCCTAGGTGGTTTAAAACTGGTTATCGAAACTCTTTTTATTGTGAACCTATTCAGGTTCGTCTCCAATTTACGTGCCAATTCTCCTTTATATTCATATATTTCCCTTAAACTCCTCTGCTTCTTGCTCAAACCTACAATAATTTTGTGTAAAGCAAAATTTTCCTAGAGTTTGGGTAGCGTGTAAAAAAAAAAAAAACAAAAAAGTATCGCGTTGCTTGTTCTTCCATTGTAATTCATGAAGATTGGGTATTCATCACATTTACGTTTCACATTAACAAACTTCCAAAATCCTTTTGGTTCTTGTAACATTAACTTGATTACTAAAAAAAGTACTTGAAAAAAGTAAATGAAAAACCTGTAATGTTTAAAGTTATACAAATTTTAAATTAAAAATAAAAAAAAAACAACAAGATAAAATTTTCATTGTTTTTTTTTTCTTTTTTTTGTCAACAAAAAAATTTAAAACTTATTATAAAGTCAAAGATTACATCAATAAAATTAAAAGGGTATACAGAAATTTAACACAAAAGTTACAAAAAATCCTTAATAATAAAATTGAACAACATGGTTTTTTTTATTAATTTTTAATATTAAAAACAAAAATAATTGTTATAAAAATAAAAAAAAAAAAATTAAAAAATAAAAAGAACAATAATAAAAATAAAAACAACAAAAACAAAAAAAAAAACGTAGGTATTTAATCAAGAAAATGTCATACTTTTTATATAATATTTGCATATTAATTAAAATTATACTGAAAAAAAAAAACAACACACGCAGTGTTCTTACTTAAATAATATATGTATGTTTGTTATAAACAGTAAATGGTTAAATAGAAAAAGTATTAAAAACTTTCTCAAACTTTCTCAAACTCAAATAATTAGTATTTTTTTTTATTCTTGTCTAGCACAATTTGAAAATTTTTTTTTTTTTTTACAACAACAAATTTTTTTATTGAAACAGAGTATCAATCTTGTAATTCTTCAGAGAGTCGTCATTTATCATTTTAATATTAAAGAATTGATGTTTCATTTTTTTATTTAATATTTTTCATTCATATGTATATTAATACTGCATGTATACTAAGCGATATGTTGATAAATACATATACATATGTATTATAAATATTGGCCCTGTTTACACTTGTTAACATTTCTGTATGCAATGTTGTATTCATTCTTGTATTGAAATTGTGCTGCAAAACTCTCGCGTTTACATTAAGTTATATTTTGTAGTTGCAACTTTATATGTGTGCGTTAATATTATAACTTATTTTTTGACCTGATAAAATTTTTTTTTTGCTTTACATGTATTAGTGACTTGCAACAGCTAAAGCAGCTAAATTTTGGTTAACAGAAATGAATAAAGCTTTTCGGAATTTTACGCATTTTCGTCGTTTTTTTTCGTTTTTAAATTGTTTTTTATGGAAGAAGGAAGTGAGAAAGAAAAAGAAAAAGTTTCAACTGAATAATGTAACCAGTGTAAAAAGGTGGATTAAAAGCAATTTAGGTGCAAACGTCTATTTATATCCATTTTGTTCATTTACCTAGGCCAGACGAAACAGTCACAGTACTAGCAAGATAGTGCAGAAATCCATGAACATTTTTGACAATACTATTAACATTTTTTCAACTATCTTCTTCACGGTTTCTTGACATTTTTGTAGCTCTCATAATTGAGAGATAGTAATTTCGCACTTTGTACAATTAAAAATGGCGACAAAAGGAAAACAACATGCATGTCTAATAAATTTTTTGCGGTTGTTTTATTTTTAATTTGATATTTTGTTTGTGTCTATTTTAAACGCATGAAATATTTTGAAAAAATATAAAATAAACTTGAAAAATTTTGATAATAAATGAAATGTCTCAATAGTAAAAATGGCACGTACGTAACACTAACAGTAATTTGACATTTCGTATTACACACTCGCAAGATAGTAATACTGTCTCAATGGCTCGTCTGGCTGCCGGTTAAGATATTTATTACATTTCTTTTTTTTTTTTTGAAGTTTTTTAATGTATTTAAAACTATTAAGCTGTCAGTTGCGCATAATAGAGGTACATGTACATAATATACATTGAAAATAAATGAATATAATGTGCATGCATTATATATTAATTTAATCGTCATTTGCTATTAAATTTTGTCATATGAAAATTATTATTAATTAAATTATTAAATATTATTATTGCGGTTTAGAAATCTTAAGTCATACGTTATTATTTAAGGTTAAGGTTATTATTTAAAAAAAACGGAAAAATAATGCCGGAAGAACTCTTCTAAATAATCTTCTAAATAAATTTCCAACTATTATTTTATTTAAATTAATTGCTAGCAACAAATTGGTATCCATATTTTTTAAATACCAACTGATTTTTTCAAATAAACAGCTGATTTTTCAAAACACTTCTGACACCCTATTAAGTGACCTAACATCTCATTCATTTATCATACAACCTCAGTCTTCTACCCTTCAATTTTTAAAATTTTTTTTTTCGAAATTATATTTTGAAGTAGATATGTTTGAACATTTTGTATCAAAATTTTTTTTAGGCCGACAATCAATTTTTTTTTCATGTTTTCTGGTGTTTTAAGTATGTTTGTGAATTTTGTATGAAAATTAAGATGCAAATGTCAAAAAATAATGGATTTGATAGCTTAACATAATAAATATATAATAAATACATAATTTTGACATATGGTGTCTTAATTTACCGTTATGCAAAATTTTTGGCATCTTCCAAAAAAAATATAACGGTTGCTTGAAGAATTTATATTTATACGATATTGGTACACATATACTTACATATCATGTAGTTCCAGAAATTATAAATCTTATCCAAATTATTTTAAAATAATGAAAAATTAAAAAGAGAATTCTATAAGCAGAGTAATAGAAATGATAATGGGTTCGTGCGGGTATTTAAGAGTTGACAAGAACAACTGTATTCTTCCTTCTTTTTATATAAATGCAACATTTAATATTGTGACGAATTCGAGTGAAATTGAACAAGTTCGGATAACTCAGTGGCTAATTAAGCGGTATATATGTAGGTTGATAAACTCAAATCTACACTACACCTCGTATATATTTAAGTTTCTGTAATTAGTTTTCTGGAAAATCTGTCAAAGAAATGTTCATAAATTTTAAAAATATTATAATAATAATTCAACAGTTTATTTTATGCTATGTATTTAATTTAACTCCTTTCCTTTCCTATCCCTACTCTCTAGCCAATATACTGCGTTAGCAGGTGAGGGTTTTATCCCATTATATTGGCTAAAGGGGAAGGTCGGTTTAGTCAGTAAGAATGTGACACTACCAAGGAGAAATTTTTGGTGTCTTGGGATGATTTCCATCCATCTTAAAAAAAAAAAGAGGGAAAATGATTTTATTTTGAGCTCAGATTACCCTTACTTCTTCATCTATTTGTTGTCCATTGAGAAAATACAATAATTTCTAGGAAAAGATAATTTTATGTAAAGATGGCTTTTAATGTAAAAAAAAATTTTCTTCTTCAAAACCTCCCTGTAACTAAAACAATTTGGTTGTATTTTTAAGTTTTACACATGATTACAAAATAACCAGTCTCTGATATTATGCTTTTACTGTTTCAAGAAAGATATTTACAATCATTTGAATTTTGTATCAATATCTATTTTAAAATGCCGATAATAACCCCTTAATAGATCTATTGTCAGTCGCGACTCTTATAAATAATTTTTTGTGCAAATTTAAGATTAATAAGAATCCGAAAAGATCCGATCCGACAACTGTACAGGGGATAAAAAATAAATCTCGTTTCTAGAATTAAATATAATTTGTTAAGTTAGGAAGGATTTCGTAACGATTTGAGGTAAGAGGTTGAGGTAAGGTTTTGGTAATGCAAAATTTCATAATGAAAGTTTTCAGAGTTAATTTATTTCTGCTAACATTGGGCTGTTAAAGTGTTTATTTATTAAATAAAAAAAAAAAAACTTCAAAATTTATTTCATTTCTCCACAGTTTTTTATTTAATATTAATTTTTTTTTTTTTTATTTACTTTTACTTTAAAACATAGTATTAATTAACCAAACATATACAATATTTTTTAAATACCAATATAATTGTTTTTTTTTTTTTTATTTTATAATTTTTTTTTTTTTGTTAATTTATTTATTAATTAATTTAATTAAATTTTTTTTTTTTTTTAAATTTAATTTTTAAATTTAAAGTATTGTAAATATATTCTTAAATTATTACATATTTATACATAGAATTTTTTTTTTTGTTTTAAATGTGTTTCTTTGTTTTTTTTTATTTTTTTATTTTTATTTTATTTATATAAGTACTTATATATAATATGTATATGTATATTTTATTTTAAATAAACGATGAGATGATCCATTAAATTAATTAAAATTAATTTATTAATTGTTTTGTTTGTTTGTTTATATTTTAATAATTTCATTTAATTTTAATCCTTATAATAATAATATTTGAAGATGAAGATAAAAATATACACACTTACAAAATTAAAAAATAATTTTAATACCAATATCACTGGAGTCTGGACCAATATTGATGTGATGACATTGAATCATCAGGTTGACCTGAAACAGCAACTGGAACTGAAATTCCAGGTGATATTAATCCTAAATTAAAAAAGAAAAAAAAAAAATTTATAATAGAAATTATTTGTTACTTATTTTGCTTTTCACCCATCACATACAATGTGATGAGTAAAATAAATCAACCTTCCCTTTTCAGGTGTAGTTGCTGTACAAGTATTAAAAATGATAATTATATTATTTATTTTGTTTACATTATCTTATTATATTTTATATATTATTTTGATCTGACCAGGATTTCAAACCGAGTTCTTTTACCTGAAAGGATGACGAATTACACACTACACCATTGGCCAGGTGATAATAGAAATTAGAATAAATGAGAACAGTAATTTCTGTGATTTCAAATGATTTAATTAATGGTTATATTCAGTTCTAATGTAGAATAATACAGTGACAGTGGGGTTACCTTCAATTATTACCCCATACAGGAAAATGTTATATACTACTGAATGTTGTTATGTTGTTATACTACTGTAGTAACTGTTATAGCAAAATAGTAATAATAATAGGAAGATTCATTGTTCCTTTACACAGTCACACTCTCAATTCTCAATATTTCTGCATCCTTGTCCTATTCTTTCCTATCCATACTCCCTAGCCAGTATACTGCATTAGCAGGTAGGGGTTTCATCCCATTATATTGGGTAAAGGGGGAGGTGGATTTAGTCAGTAAGAATCTAACAATACCAAGGGGGAATTCTTGGTGTCTTTGGAAGATTCACATCTCCCTTCGAAAAAAAAATAGATAGAAATATAAATTAAAATATTAAAAATAGCGAATGTTGATATTGTTTGCTCTTTTGGAAAAAATAGCCTTTTGTTTTTTAGAAGTTTTATTATGAAAAAATCGTATTTTGTTTTTGAAGTTCGCAGAAGTTTTATAAAAAGTATTTTAATTTATTTTTTTAAATATCTGGAAAAAAAAAATGAATTTTATCTGAAAAAAAATGAATTTTTTTTCTTTTTGCAAAAGAAAAAGAAAGTTTTTCCTTTTTTCTTTGTTATGTACCTAGACAATATAATATCCCATTTTCTTAAGAAAAATAATAATTATCAAAATAAATTAGGAAGTTTCAATATAATACTATGTGAATAACTTATAATATATCTATAAAATGTAAATTAGGCCAAAAATGGAATATAATGCACATATTTGGGCTGGAGCTTCCCAAACAGTGCTGGGTTATCTCGACAAAGTGTAAGACAGAGCTATTCATCTTATCGGTGACTCCAGTTTTTCCTCAATACTCACTCCACTCTGCAATCCCTGTACTGTAGGGTCATTGACCATATTAATTTGATAACATTAGAATCTTATAAGTAGTCTTGATTCTAATAAATAGTTTGTTAACTAGTAATTTATCTGGTAAAAAACATTAAAGAAATTTTTATTTTTTTAACGGTCGAATGACTTAACAAGACAAATAAGAAAAATAAATAATATATTATGTATACATATACAAATATTTATAGAATTAAAATGATAATAATATAAAAACTATTTACCAGTACTATTGTTGCTAGTTGTTGAATAATTTGGTACATTAATCATTTGAAAATTACCATTATGTGATGGTGTACTTGGAGAATTTCTAGCACCAGTTGCTGATGTTGTTGTATCATCATTTGTTAATTGAATTCCACCACCATTATGATGATGTGTTAAATTTTGTGTTGGATATGCACTTAATCCTAAAGTTTCATATGTTGTTCCAATAGCTGATGTAATATGATGATGATGTGCTGCAGCAGCCGCTGCTGTTATATGTAATGAATTTTCATTATCATCATTTGAATTAGTGTTAGGATTTGAATTATTACCACCACCACCACCTGATGGTGTCATTTGATTTCTTGATATATGACATTGATATGGTGATGGTGGTGTTAAATCACGTTGTTGTTGTTGTTGCTGCTGTTGTTGTTGTTGTTGCTGTTGTTGTTGTAAACAACTAGATGATGGTGATGATGAAGATGTAATACCATTTGGTACAATACCAGTTAAACCAGGTGATGAAGATGATATTGAAGATATTGATGGATGGGTAAATGATGATATCGACGTCATTGAACTATATGAATCAGCTATTGACATCGGTGAATGATGTATTGATGAATACATTGCACTCATACTAGTACCAAAACCACTATTTAAGCCTAAACGTGGTGATAAGGATGGCATCATTGATGTTAAATGTTGATGTGCATGAGGATGTGCATGTGGATGGGCATGTGGATGTCCTAAACCAGTGCTACCAGCAGTATTTCCTAATAAAGATGATGGACTGCTATGTGAAATACCACCAACACTTATTAATCCAGTTGCTTGTAAATGATCTGGTGAGCCAGTACTACCATGATGTGGTGGAGTTAAGCCTGAATTTGAAGCTATATTTATAATATTTATAATACCTAATATTATAATTTTAATTTTAATTAAATGTAAAACCAAATGTTTTTTATTTATTTTTTTTAGTTATATATTTTTTTATACCTGTTCCAGTTGGTGTACTCGCATTACCACTACCTGAATTTAAACCACTATTATTAACTAAATTCGGTGTTTGTCTTTGATTTCGTAATTTTTCTTCACGTCGCCATTTTGCACGACGATTTGAAAACCATACTTGAATTCTAGCTTCTGGTAAACCAATTTTAGCTGCTAAACGTTCACGAGCAAATACATCAGGATAATGAGTTCTTTCAAATTCTATACATTTTATTTTAATAAAATAGTAATAAGTAATAATAATAAGAATAAAATGAAAAATTAATTTATAAGACTAAAATAAATTTGATTTTCGTAAAATTTAGTACCTTTTTCCAGACTATCAATTTGATCATTTGTAAACGATGTTCTATTTCTTTGTAATTTACGTTTTAAACGTAATCTGGCTTGATCATCATCGCTCACACCTAAATTAGAGCCTCCATTTGAATTTTCACCTTCTCCAGAACCAGTTTCATCAGAATGATGTCCATCAAGCTCTTGTATTTGAAAACAAAAATAAAAATAAAAAGAATAACGAAATATTGAATTCCAAAAAATTTTTTTTTATTTCTTTTAAATGATTATTTAGAAACTTATTGCTAAAGAGAATGGCTTTACGAGTCACCAGTTTATAGTATATAAGCAAAATACGATATTATGTTTGTATACCTTTTCATATTATAACAAAAGAGGAATGAACTAAAGAGAATTTTTATTATTAGGTAAACAGTGACAAGTCTTTTAAAGGTCGTTTTATTAACCTCAATTTTTTGTATCTTATTTAATTAGTTTGTTTGATTAAATCTTGTTGCCTTTTTGTATGCTGATTGTTTTTAGATGTATGGCATATAATTTTCGAAGATCAATGTATGCAGGCATATGGTATAAGATTGAAAACGAATGGCATTTCAATAATATGGATCGAATTGAAAAAAAACTTTAGCTTCAAACTTAAAAACTTGAGTATTGGTTTTACCAAAAGTGTGTAAAGGATTTTGCGGCATCAAATAATAGTATCATACTAATAAAGTTTCCTTAAGTCATTAATAACGATTTAATGTTTTCTTACTAAATATTGTTGACTTATTCCTTCTTTTAAAATCGATTTTATTTTAACACTTAACTTAAATTTTATTTTTTGTATAGTTTGTAGTCAAATTTAAGTCATCATTTAAATCGTGATTGACTTTTTGAAACAAATTTTATAGAGTATTTTTTATGGTTTATTATTTATGATTTATTATTTTGTCGTTAGATAAATTCAACTGACAAGTCGAAGGAATTCTTTTATCTATAGTTTTCCTTCGGTGGTTGCATTATTGCAAAATCAAAAGTTTTTTTTTATAACATTGTAAGTTTTTTTCGCAATTAATGTGGGTGGACTGCATCCAGATTCAAATAAAAAATTCTAGTGGGATAATGGAAACTTCGTGAATAGTATGTGTCTTTATATTATTAATGAATAATATAAAAACACATACATTACTGACTCGTGGCGTGGTAGTTAAGTTGGCAGCCTTTCAATCGGAGGGCTCAAACTCCGGTCAGGTCATATAAATAAAAAAATATGGAGAAATTTCATATCGTATTAATGTATATCGTATAATAATTTGTAATAATAATAGTAATAATAATAGCAAGAAAATAAATCCTCTTTACAAAGATGATGGTATTCTTGATAATGTTTTTGCTAATGAACCTTTTAATAATCCTTCTATTGAGTTACAGTCAATTGAAGAGTCTCAAAAAAGTCTTACAGTTACAAATAATGAAGAAAGTATCGAAAAACCGCAGTACTGTTCAATACACGTAAAAGGCCTGTCATTCTTTGTAAAGGACTATCATATAAAGAAGTTCTTACAGTTAAATTTTAAAATAACACCCATTAGTGTCAAAAACATTACTCCACGCTCTATCAATAGAAAACGAGTTTGGTATTGCTGTTATAAAATCGATGTGCCAAAAGATTCTTGCTCTCTCTGGCTTTCTGAGGACACTAGTGCGAAATGGAAAACTCTTAATGCAACTGCTACACTTTGGTCCGATACAATTAAGAATAACCAGCAAGGTAAAAACATAGAAGTTTAAAAATTAAAAATAAAAATTCTAACAATAAATTTATAAATAAAAGTACTAATAAAATAACACATTACAAAAAAACTGATAAACTAAACCACAACATAACCTTTCCTGCTTCTATAGAGTATGGTAACAGATTTCCACATTTTAGCTACAATAGTTTTCATAAATCCCATAACCAAAATACACAGAGAATATCTAAACAGTTTAAAAACTTATCACACAATCATAAACCAAACACTACACGTATTGAAATCAACCCAAACAATCATACTAACAACTCTACTAATTTTAATAAAGGGGAAACATTGGCACCACAAAGCTTTATTAATCCACTTTATCCGCCTACGGTTCGTTTAACAAAACAATTCTCACCGGACACGGACAGTAATTTTGTTCTTGCTTGTTTACGTGATCATCGTGTGTATGAAAACGTAAGACTGTATCTTGCATACCTGTACAATCAAGATGATCACGTGTGCATCGATGGCAAAACATTAATGAATACCAAGGTACTCCTTCAGGCAGAAGGTTTACCATCTAACTTCATTGAGTTATTAAATTTCTTTTTAAAGTTCCACGAAACATTAAATATATCGAAGACAGAGGTTATGTCTGATTTAGATTCCTACCGTAGTCATGTTTCCAATAAAAGAATGAAGTACATGCAATGGACTAGAGAGACACACAGCAAATTTTTTCGATCTGTATCCTAATTTAATAAAAATAACAGAGGCTTCTTCCACAAAAAATTTTTCAAATAAAATTTCTTTACTGAATGCTTCGATAATGAATCTTAAAATTCACTATCAAAATGTCAGAGGGTTTCGTACAAAAACAAAAAATGTCCTATTGAATTCTGCTATTATGTATTATGAAGTCTACCTCTTGACAGAAACATGGTTAACCTCATCTATAAAAAATTTGGAAATTTTTAATTCGTCTTATTTTGTTTTCCGAAAAGACAGATACAATTCTAGTGATTAGATCAACAATTTATATCTTTAAAAGGCGGTGGAGTTTTGATTGCAATTAAATCGAAATTTAATGTATCTGAAATTAATATATACGTAAATGAATCCTTAGAGAATTGGAGTTAAAATTCAACTTATCAATAAAAATTTGTTTTTTATCAATTGCTATATTCCTCCAAATTCACCAGTTGAAAAATACGAAACTTTTTGTTCCATACTAGAAAATTTGTCAACAAATCTACCTCTAAACTCAGAGATCTTCGTTTGTGGAGATTTCAATCTTCCAAATCTAGTGTGGAAACAGCATACTGATGATATATACCTTCTGCCTATTAATGTTAATAATGATACGGAGGCTCATTTAATAGACACTTTAAATTTTTGTAATATTCAACAAATTTCAACTATTACAAATCAACAACATAAGCAACTAGACCTTGTATTTTCTTCGAATTGGTACACCTCGTTGATAATTTCATCTACAATTCCATTAGTTAATATAGATCTTTATCATCCACCTATTTCTTTTACATATTGCTTTAATTCCCCCCAAATAAATGACACATATAATTCTAAAACATTTAAATTAAATTTTAACAAGGCGGACTTTAACCGTTTAAACACATATTTGAATTGTTTTAACTTTTCTTTAATTTTTGAAAATAAAAATATGGATTTCATGCTGGAAATATTTTATAATATTATGTATTCTGGCTTTGATATGTTTGTTCCACGTATTCATACCAAACGCGTAAACAATAGTCCGCCCTGGTTTACCCCTAATCTGAAAAATTTGAAAAATCGAAAGAACAAAGCTTGGCGTAATTATTTAAAACCAGGGCAAAATAAAGACTATATTAACTTTGTTAATTTATTTAACCATTTTAAAGCCGAAGTGGAAAACAGTTATAAATTATATGTTGATCATACTTCTACAAATTTAAAACGTAATTATAAATTATTTTGGAATTTTATTAATTCAAAAAGAAAATAGGGATCAATTTCCTATTTACATGAATTTTAATGATATTACAAGTAATAATTCCACTAAAATATCTGAGTTTTTTTGTAAGTATTTTAGCACTTTATTTATTATTCTAGCACATTTTCCAACTCTGACTCCATCGTTGACACAAACTACTGCCTATATCTTAATAATAATCTTAAAATTCCTTTGAACTTTATTATTCTTGATCGAAATTTAGTAAAAACGTACTTGGAAAACATTGGTAATAATTCCTTACCTGGACCAGATTTAGTTCCAGAGATAATCTTAAAAAATTGTGCTAGATCTCTGGCATTACCTTTGTCGATACTTTTTAGAACTTCCCTACTAACAGGCATATTTCCCGATTTATGGAAGGAAGCTTATATTATACCAATACATAAAAAAGGTGGTAAAAATGATGTTACTAATTATCGTCCTATAGCCAAACTATCATGTATTCCAAAAATGTTTGAGAAAATAATTTTTGACAATATATATTTGAATTCCTCTAAAATTTTAGTACCTAATCAACATGGCTTTGTCAAAAAAAGGTCAATCGTAACTAACCTCGTTGAAACAACTTCTATATTAATTAATAATATGGAATCAAGAGCTCAAACAGCTTTTGATTTGCTGCCGCATGATATTATTTTGTTTATGCTTAAAAAATTAGGGTTCCCGACCTATCTTCTTCAATGGATTGAATCTTATTTTATTGATAGACATTACAAGGTTCTATTTAGAGATATCGTTTCCTCTTCTTTTGTAGCAAATTCTGGCGTTCCACAAGGAAGTCATCTAAGTCCGTTATTTATTATACTTTCAATTAATGATGTTGTTTCAAAAATTGAATATAGTAACGTTCTTATCTACGCTGACGACATAAAAATTTTCAAGAAAATCACTTGTGTTCAAGATAACATTCATCTTCAATGTGATTTAGATAATTTTGCTAACTGGTGTACTAAAAATTTTCTTAAACTAAATGTAAATAAATGTGCACTTTCTCGCCTGTCTACTCCCATCCTCTATGATTATTACCTTAATAATCAAATCATTCCAAAAGTAGAATTCATCAAAGATCTAGGTGTATATTTCGATAATAAACTTAATTTCAGACTTCACTATAATTATTTTATCAACAAAGCAAATTCAATGCTAGGCTTCATTAAAAGATGGTCAAAAGAATTTACTGATCCATACGTTACCAAATCTCTTTATATCAGCCTAGTTCGACCAAATTTGGAATATGCCAGCCAAGTATGTTCACCATATTTTAATATACATATTAATAGAATTGAATCAGTTCAAAAAAACTTCTTAAGGTTTGCTCTCAACCATTTAAACTGGGATGATCCTAATAACTTACCTTCGTATGAGCACAGATTAAATCTGATCAACTTAACTTCACTCGTAAAAAGACGTGATTTAGCTGATGTTATTTTCCTTACGGATATTTTAAATAAAACTAAAGGTTCGACGTTCATTCGGAGTAAAATTTTACTAAACAGTAACACTCGAAGGCGATCTTCGGATATGTTCATAATACCTTTTCATACAACCATGTATGGGAAATTCGAACCAATCAACAGATTGCTAATTAAGGGAAATAAGTACAAAAATCAGATTAATGCATCAACACTAAACAAAAACTCAAATAGCTCATATCAAACTTATAAATTCATAGTTACAAAATAAATTGTAAATTCATAGTTACTGATGCAATTTTATGAACTTACTCTAACTAATACAGTATTTATAATTTAAAATAACAAGAATTAATTTGAGTTAATTTAAGTAAAATTTTGCAACATTAATTTGTTATATTAAATTGAATTAATTGTATTATTACCTAAAAAAAAAAAAAAAAAATCTTGTATAAGCTTATATTTGAATATTTGAATTTTAATGTAAATTTAATTTTGTAAATTTGTAATTTCTATTGTACCTTATTTGAATTAAATAAGAAATGTATAAATAAATAAATAAATAAATATAATAATAATAATAATAATAATAATAGCTGCTACAGTGACAGTGGGGGTTGTCTTCAATAATTACTTCATGCAGTAGGGTGTTATAGATTACAGCATGTTGTAACTGTTGTTACGGCTGTAATCACTGTTAGCAAAATAGTAATAATAATAGGCGGTTTCATTGTTTCCTTACCGTCTACTCTCAATTCAATGTTTCCGCATCGATTTCCTACCCCTACTCCCTAGCCAATACACTGGTAAGGGTTTCATCACATTATATTGGCTAAAGGCGAAGGTGGGTTTAGTCAGTAAGAATCTGACACTACCAAGGAGAAATTCTTGGTGTCTTTGAAAGACTCCTACCTCCCTTAGGGGAAAAAAATTTTTTTGTTCGGTTGCCGTAAGAGTATGTGGGCGAGCTGTTCAAATAAATTTATAAGTGTATTTTAAATTATATTACGTATACAAAAAAAACTTTTTTTTGTTTGATTTTGTTCTTGTGAAGAGGATATGGAATAGACAGGTATATGTAAAAGGTAAGTGTTATTAAATCGAAATTCAATCTAAGTTACCATAAGAGATATCTAATAAGTTTTCGGGTTTTTATTTTGGTTATTTAGATTTATATTTTTTTTTATACTTACATATCTTATATTATATTTTTGTATTCAATTTGATTTTTTTGTAAATCAATTTGCAAAAAACAAACAAGGTAGAGTATATTGCTATTGCTCTGACTGTATCAACTATAGCATACTTGTACGAAATTTAATAATCTTCAACAAATTTTCAGATATCTGATTTAATATCTGAAATAGATATCTGACTGACTTAATTAAGCACTAAGTTATATTTATGTAAATTTTGGAGTTGTATGAAAACTACTCGGACTTGCTTCTCTAGTCTAAGCAGGAGTCGTTGCTCGAGTCGACTTGCTCTCAAATTAAGCAGGAGTTGTTGGCATAAAAATTTAACTTCTTTTAACAAAATTTAAAAAAGTAGTGGTATAACCGGACTGAGGTACATGACTAAATAGATTCACGCTTCACTTCACTTCACTTCACCAAAAATATGTATGTATATACTTGACAATATCTATCTCGCTTTCTTTGAGGGGTCACGTTTAGAGGGGGCAAGTTTATTATACTCTAAATTTATTATAAAACTGCGTTCGTACATGTATATCATAATTTTAAAATCTCAAAATTTATTGTCAATAATGCTATCTATTATTTTATAGGAGAAACAATAATTTTTATTTTTTTATAAGACAATTGTACATTGTCCATTGGCTGCGTTCAGTTGAATGAAACAATGATAAATTGCAGCGCTCTAAAAAAAATTTTTCCTGGAAAAATTTTACTGAATGTTTTGCAGCAAAATTTAAATATTTTTCTTTAATGATTTTAAATTTTAATAATTTTTTTTTAAAACAAAAAAAAAAAATAAAAAACTAAACTTAAAATAAATTGTCGCTGCTTAGATAGCATAGTATAGTTTATTTTTTTTGAAGATTTGTGAAGAGATTTAGAACATTCAGTAAAAAAATTGCTTAAACCACTTTACTCAACTGAACGTAGCCATTGGTAACACTTTTTATAATCGACATATAGTCATAATTTTAGTTAAATTTAAAAAAACTTCAACACTATATACTTATATTAGAATTACGGCATTTTCACATTTTTCCTAACAAAATTTCTTAAAAAACAAAAAAAAAAAAAATTAATAATAATGTTTAAACATCCGTTAGATTGAAAAATTTCATAAATTCATATTTTTTTGAAAATGAAATTTTCCTCTTGGTTGAATTTTCTTTCTCATTTTGTGTGTGTGTAGATTTGTGTAAGTATTTGTTAAAAATGAATACTTAAATAATACAGAAGGAAAATTAAAATAAAAAAAAATAAAAAAATTAAGCATAAAAAAGAAAAAAAAAATGACGCACGATTATATTTTTTATTACCAACTTACTGGTTTCTTAAATTTGTAAATCAGACAAAAAACAAAAAAAAAAAAACAAAACTAAACTAAATTTGACTAAATTTTCAACACTTTCAGTATTATTTTTTAATTTTGTTTTTTATTGTTTTTTTATTTGTTTATATACAGTTGTTGGAAAAAATTTTGAAACAATTTTTAAATTTTTTATTTTTCTTTTTTTTGATAAAGTTATAATTTAAAAATAAAGAGTATTTTATTTGTCATATAACGGGAATTTAGATAATTATAAAATTTTGTCAGAATTTTGAGATGGAGACCTCAGTGGCCTAGTGTATAAGAGCAATATGCTGTAAACATCGAATCTCACACAAGTAGTAAGAATAATTCCTCCTTACGACAGCCATGCCTGAAAAAGAAAAGCTGTGTAATTACCTTGTCACATTTTTGTGACAGGGAATAAACCAAAAAAAAGAAATAAGACTGAGATATTTGCTTGAATGCATAAAGCTAAGCTTGAAATTAAATCTAGCTTTTTTAAGCAAAAGCTAGCTGGCTAATAATTTTGCTTGTAAAATTTAAGCAAAAATAAGTTTTTACTTAAAAATGTGAGGTTTGATTTTAAGCTCAGTTTAATGCATATCACCCATCCCGTTGAATGTATAAAAAAACTGAGCTTGAACTCAGTTTCACTTTTTTAAATAAAAGCTCGATCTGGCTTACAATTCTCCTTTCAAAATTTACGTAACAATGAATTATTTTACTTAAAAAAAAATAGATTTGAGTTCAAGCTCAGTTTTATGCATACGATCAGTTGTTTGATATCTAAATAACTATTTAATATCTAATCGAAAGTTATATTTCAAGAAGCATTTTATTATACAAATAGAAAAATAAGAGTATTAATGGCTTATTTATTAGAGACATCTGCGGTATTCTGACAATACTACTTTACTATAGTTGATCATTTGAAAGATCTGCAAAAAATTAATAAGTTTAGTCATGCAATATAGTAAAGAATTTAAATAAATATCATTATAAAAAAAAGGAAATTTATGGTTGTATTGTAAACAAACAATGCAGGTATCTTTATTTTTGATCCTCCCATAGAAAATTCTTTTTTTCTCGATTGCTCTGGCTGCAGACGGAGAATGGGGATTAAATAAAAAATACCTAATAATTGTAACATTAAAATAAAATTAAGATTACCATTTAGATTAGAGGAAACGAAACAACATTTGAGATGTGAACCTATAACATACGTTTATTAAAGATATCCTGGTTAGAACGTGTTTTAAACGGTGATATGATAAAAGTTCTGGAGTCATAAGTTCCTAGGGACAACCAACCTACAAACAAGTCAAAACTCCCCGGGGAATTTTAACTCCTGTAAAATGGTGAAAAGTTCCTTGGGAACTTATGACTTCATAAACTGAAATATTTATAATTCAGTATTAAAACAATCAGTTATTATAATTATTTCCAAAATTTATAAAATTATTGATTTGAAGATTTTTTGATAAGATTTTACAATTGAATACAAAATCAGAGAATTTTCTTTATCCAGAATAAATAAATAAATACTCTGGAAAAATGGACAGACTTGATTTTGTAATCAACTTTAAAATACATACATCCTAATATACTAGGAGGCATTTTAGAGTTCGATGCGAAATCAGAGTATATTCCCTTTTTCCAAATCAAACCTAAATTCTCTGGAAATAGGGGCATCGCTGATTTTGTAGCCAACTTTAAAATTCCTCCTAAGTTCTAATATAGAATATCGCGTGGACGAATATATAAATACATAATTTTATGGGGGGAATTATTCCTTAGTTTTTAGGGAACTTTTGGCTCAGTCATCGGATTTATAATCTCGCTGGGACTTTTGGCGCTTATTTTTTGAAGTTGAACTTATAAGTCCGGTAGTTTTATCCTATCACCACTCTAAACATAAAGCGGTTCTATGAAGATTACACAAAGAATATGAGCTGTATAATTAAATATAAAAAGAAAAATTTAAGGTAGCATTGATTAAATGTGAGTCATAAAATGCATATAATGTGAGGCAGTAGATACAAAATATAAATAATATATTGCAATTTATTATCAATAGGAGAAATTGAAAGAATGTGAGATGATGGTAGAAAACTAATTTCATAATTGAGGTATATCAAAGACTGTATACAGCTCCATAAATTATTTGATGTAATCCATGTAAACACGCTAACATTTTAGCATAGTACAAAAGATAGCACAAAAAGAAAAAGTGAATACGTTACAGAATTTTTCAGGAGTATCAGTAGGTTTTTTTTTCCTTAACTATTTTATTTTTTTCTTTTATTAATATTTATTTAAAATTCTATGCACGTGTTGTTTTATATATATACCTAAATATACATATGAAAAAAATACATTATATATATATATACATATATATGTATATTTTGTATCTAAAGTTTTTGTGAGTAAATTAAAATGGACGAATTTATTTAAGGCAAAAAAAAAAAAATTTCTTTGAATGTTTATTCGTGCGTATAACTTTCATTTCTCGGTTGTTGGTTGTTTTTTTTTTTTTTGCTTATTGTTGTTTTTCTCCGTTTAAAAAAATTCCTTCTTGTTTTAATATTTTAGGGCAGTAACAGATTTATAATGTGCTCTCTTTTTTTTAAGACTTAGAATCCAGATTTGAAATTAAATATAAAAAAAAAAGAAACAGAAATTGGGTTATACTGATTTTTTTATCCACTATACTGCACATTGTTTTATTTTACCATAGATTTCAATAATCTATTGATATTTTCTTTTATTTATTCGTTTTCAAAAAAAAAAATAAAATCAAAGCTAAAAAACCATTAGGATTGTTCTTAGCTAAAAGAAAAGCTGAAAAAAAAATCAGGAACAAAGGATAAAACAAATGAGAGGAAAAATAAACCAAATAAATGCAATAATATAACAGTAAAGAATATGCAAAAAAAAACGAAAAAAAAACAGAAGGCAGTATGTAAAACGAAGGGAATTTTAAAGGTACTCATTTTAAAAAATAAGAAAGCATGTAAAGTGTTTTAAAATTGTTACTCATTTCTTCCATTAAGATTTCACATTCTTAAGATTTTTTTCTGCAGCCAAAAAGAAAGATTCATTTTCTTTCACTTTTAAAGAAACTGTTAAATTAACTTATCATTTCATTATAAGTATCATCATTTTCTTTTCATTAAAGAACTTTTAACATAGCCTAGCCCAGTTTTTAGTCTCTTTTGTCAGATATGACACATATATGCTATAATTATTTAATTTTCAACGTTTCTTCTTTACAACGTTTTTTCTTAGTCGAGTCGCATATTTTTCTGTTCTATCCGTCTAACGAAGATAAAACAAATTACAGGTTACGAAAAAATTCAAAGTTCCTATTCCTAAATACTCTTTAAATGTAATAATGCAATTAACAAATGAGGAAATTACAAACACATTTCCATCATGGACATGTCCCGTTTGTGGAACCATATACCATCGCATATGTTCCCTAAAGTTGGTAATTCTATGTGTACGATTTACTTAAGTTTAAGAAGAACATTAACATCTTTCTTTAAAATATACCTCCAATTTTTCCTACCTATCTCCCATAATCTAAATTTTCTAATTCCAATTTCCCCAATCATCCTTCCCTATCCCCAAAACGAAACTGTACATTTATATTAAAGGTTCAATCCTAAAGTTTGGTTTTAAAAGAGAGGTGGTTTTTGTTGGTTAAAGTCCAACACTACCCTGAGGAAATACGAGCAGTTCCTCTTGGTGACTTTCGAGTTTTCCCCCAACTCTCGTAAAAAAAAAAAAATTTTTGAAAATTTACACCCTTTCAATTTTTTATAAATTAGACGTTTGAGAAGGACGAAAAGACCAAGGAAATAGTTTTTTTACATAGTATTTATTTATAGCTTAAGAAGTTTGTTATATCTTTTGTGGCGAACTGAGAAGGAGGGGGGAGGGTTAAGAAATGTTACATTTTGGTGGAATAAAGAAATTATTTTTCAAAATTAAGATTTATGGGTTAAAATTTATTGCTTTAAATTAATGTGCAAAATAATGTACAAAATTTTGTCAACAGATGAACGGACGGTCTGACAGAATGACATTTTATTCAAAAAAATACACTAAAAATTATAACAATGAAACTTGAACTGTAAAATAATTTTCAATATTTTTTTTGTTTTATTTTTGTATTTATATTGTTATTTTTATTATTATATAATTTTAAATTATTATTAAAAGAATTGTTTTTTTTTTGTCTTTTTATTAATTTTTCGAATCGAATAGTAAAAGAAAAGTATTGTAATAATAAATAAAAAAAAAAAGAAAAAGTAATTGAAAAAGTAAACCTCTTGATAAAAATAAATGTAACGACTAGACAAAAAAAAAAAAATATAGTTAAAAATTTCGTTATAATTTTTTGCGAAAAATTCATTCAATTCATAGCTTTATTATAAAGTGTTAAAACGGGGCCTCGGTGGCCTAGTGGGTACGCTGTAAACACCGAGGAAGTGTGAGTTCGAATTCCACGCACGTCGTAAGAGTAATTCGCCTTCATGACACGTACATCCACTTCTTGAACAGGAAAGGCTGTGTAATTTCCTTGTCACATTTATGTGGCAGGGAAATGCACCAAAAAAAAATAAAGTGTTAAAACGACACATCATAAAAGTCATTTTATAAAAGGACGTTTCTTCAAGAATGACAATGTTTGTAAAATTGACATTTGAACAAAAAATCATTTACAAAAAAAAAAAATCAATTGCATAAAACGCCATATTGCATAATAAAGGTCACTTCACAATGTGAGTATTGTCATATGACTTGGAATGTGTATTTGTACAAAATTCCACAATACAAAACGAGTCATATACCTCTAAACAAAAAAATCGACTTCACTGCAATCGAGGCAAAAGTAAATTAAAAAAAAGATGAATAAAAGTGAAGTTCTACAAATACAATTATAAAGTAACTTCTCTTGTCTGTACTTACTTCAGAATTGATTTACTTAGTACTTTTTCAGTGCTGAATAATCGGCACTTAAAATTACCTACACAAATATAATTTTTTTCCTATATAAAAGAATATATAAAAATTCTTTTGTATGTATAGTAGTAACTGCTGTACTCAAGCTATCAGGGCATTTTCAAGATATCAGAAGCGATTGGGTATGTTCGGATATGCCGTTTCACACATCTTTCAGAAAACTTCCACTTTGTCTGTTCGTCCATCTGCTTACAAAACTTTAACACGTATGTTTAGAATAAAGTAATGAAATTTTAACGATGATAAAAAAATATTTTTCGTAAGATTGATAAAAAAAATATTTTTCTGGAATAAAATTTTTATGTAGCCCCATCCATTACTCAAGCTATACTTCGTTAAAGTTGAAAAACTTTCTATTTTCAAATATGTATACCTCAATTTTTGTATAATATTTTTTTTGACAATTTAGTTTTTAAATTTACCGTTATGTGAAACAATAATTTTACGATTTCGTATAAAATTAATTCGTGTAATAACAATGGATTTTAAAAGTTTCTTAAAGTTAATTGGGTCATACTTATTAATAAATTTTAAATTTATTAATAAGTATGCTTTTCTTTAAAAAGGGAAAAATCTGCTTTTCTTTTGCAGAATTTCTACAAAATCAATCAATGCATTTTTTTATTGTAAAACTCTTCCTTTCCTTTCTATATTAAACCTTTGCTCCTCTTAACATACGTCAAAATATTGAAGCATTATCTGTCTTTTATAGATATCTTGTAGATAATGAAACTTGTTCTACGAGTATTAAACTAAAAACAAAAGCAAACAAAACAAAATTAAAAAAATATGTTTTATTTATTAATAATAATTTATTAAATGGCATAACTCAGGAGATTTTGTGAGTTTAGCTAATTTCAGGTTCTAGATTTCAATTTTGCTAAATAAATTTGTGTCTGAATAGCATATTCTGCGGCTTCCACCCTTTTTATTTCTATATACAATTAAATATATAGGTATACTAAAATGTAATTATGCAAAATTTGTGAATTTATTTTCTTTTTGAATTTGTAAACTGCAATTTATTGCAAAATTACTTCATTTCTTAATGCAGATGAATATTTTTTACAGAATTATTTCATGGTACCATTGAATATATATTTTGTTTAGTATTTATTACGTGAAAGTTAAATGATGAACACTATACCGTTTTTATTTTTAAGAATTATCTAACTTATATATTATATATATATATATATGTATTGTTATATTAAAAAAAAATGGAGAGAAAAAAATAATTTAAATTATCTATATATGTAAATCAAAAATGTAAATAAGTGTTAAAAAATCAATTTTGAAAGAAAAAAACAAATGGAATAAGATAAAATAGTAAAAAATAAAAAAATAAAATTATTATTCAATATAATTTTATTCTTTTTCTTTTTCTTTTAATAGATTTTTTTTTTTTTTTTTATAATTTAATTTTTATATCTTATGGCATTTCATATGTCTATTTATTTTTGTATTATTTATATGATCTCTTTAATGTCTATGAATTCCATAAATTTATATACCATCAAATAAATATTTAAAAAGTTTTACAGCAGATTTTACTAAGAATTAGTAATAGGTTAATTTAAGAATTAACGAGATATAAATAAGAAATTATGAAGGTTTCAAATTTTAATTTTTTGTAAGGGAATCTGTTTCCTTTGTGTAAGATTAAATGATAAGTAATATGTTGATTACACACTAGAATAATTCCATTAGATATAATTATAATCCGAAAATTCCAGCATCCTTTCAATTCGGAATTATCTTCTATAATCAAACGAACTATCGAATTGGGATTGAGTCTATAGTTAAATTTTTTTTTTAATAATGAAATTGGCCTAGACTTTTAAAGGATATGCAGAACATTATGAGAGCTTGAAGTTTTTCTTCTGTTTTTCTTAAATTTAAAGTGTTCTATTTCTTTTCTATCTCTCATTATCAAACTAAATTGTCAACAAAAAAGAAATAGTATCGATTTGACTAAAAAATTCAGTAAACTCATTTCTTCAGAGTCACAAAGTATAGTTTGTATATTCAGAGAAGGTTATAATATATGAAATTCGATTTATTGCTATAATGTAGCAAATCGTTTTTTTTTTTGTTTGAATATGAGATTTTTTTAGTTTATATAGGTTTCATTTTTCAATTTATTTATCATTTATGACTATTTCTATGATTTTATTTACATTATATATAATTATATATATATGTACAGGGTGTCCGAGACTAAAAGGTCACGATAGAGAAGTTCATAACAAACAAAACATTGTGCTGAAGCGAGGGGGGTCTATTTCTAACGGTTTCCAAGATAATGGCCTTCAAGTAATTTCGTTAATTTTCTAAAAAAGCAATAACATCTTAGTTTCTATATAACATAAAAGATTCGTTTAAGTGTCGATATAGCTAGCTTAGGGGTTTTATCCCATTATATTGTCTAAAGGAGTTGAGTTTAGTCAGTAAGAATCTGACAGTACGAAGGGTGAATTTCTTAGTGTCTTTGGAAGATTTTCATCTTCTTGAGAAAAACAAAAATAAATAAATATCATATGTAAACTAATAATTTTTATTTTACACCTTATTAACTCACAAATAACGGAATATTTTAAGATTAATAAGCATATATTTAAATACATAAACAAAAAGAATTATATCGATTACAATTTAAGCAATTCCACAATGTAATCACTACAATGAAAAAGATCTAGTATTATCTCGTGTAGTAACTAATTGAAAAATATTTAATTGACATCAATTCTAATAATAAACTTAAACTCTCAATAAATTCCCATATTCATAATATCTTCATTTTTCCAGCATATACCTTCTTCTCTTGCTCCAACATGTACCAACAGTGATGGATTAATAATTGCACAATTACACATTAACAAAACAAAATAAAAATTTTTTTAATTTTATTTAAAGTCTTTAAATGAAATAAAATGTCATCCAAGGTTTTGAACCATGAATTTTAACGGAAACTTCTTTTGGAAATTTCTTTTGAATCCAGTAGAAATTAGGGTACGGTTGATTAATTGATTTAAAAAAAAAAAAACTATTAACGATTAATTGTTCAGTTTTTGAGTCGAAATTTCAAACTTTTATTTTCTGTAAAAAATTACTATGTGATTTTGGTCAGTTTTTGCTGTAAAAACTTGTTGGTTTTGAAGATAGTCAATTGTGGAAAATAGTTTTTCCAGCTTTTCCAACAGAGATTTTCTCAAATTTGTTTTTTATTATTAAAAATTTAACTTTTACCATATTTAACAAAAAAATGCAATTTTTGTAGATGATCATTTTTTGCTGTAGAGCGACCATATATACTAAAATTTTTTAAGGGGGCAACAAATAAAATGTTCATGTTTTTATATAAAAGTTAAGTGGGACAAGTTTAAATGTGTTTGTAAAAAACACAATAATAAAAAGAAAAATAATAAAAGAGAATATAGAATTTATTAGCCAGCCAATAAATAGCCATGTATACTGATTACTGAATCCTGAAGCATTGAAATTTGTAATTTAAAAATATGCATTGAATATTATCGAATAACTGTATGTTTTATTTATTATACTTTATTATATATTATGTATGTATGTAGTACAAGTTTCGAAATACGTGCGTTTTTATATAAATTGTTTGAAATTTTAGTTTTCTTGTAACATACTTAAAAAAAAAAAACGATTAACTAATTAAGCCAGAAATTGTTCGATTAATTGAAGCATTCATAAATTTATCGATTAATCGATTTGTCAAACAATGCCCTAGTAGATATGTGACTCAACTTGTCAGAAAAATCATTATTCAGTGCAGTTGTGAACAAAGTTATAAGATCGCCAACAAGATAAAGAAGATAACATGCAATCATAATATTACACTTGTAAAGATATAAAATGATAATATTATTCTTTATGTTAAAATATTGTTATGCTGCCGATACACGGCAGACTAGGTTGTAAACTTGGTACGTGGACTTGGTAAGTTGTATCGTATGTGGGCAAGTTGTAAAACCATTTTGATGGTTGGAAAGTTGGTCGGATGAATGAAAATGATGAACATTTTTGGTTTTTGTGGGCGGAGTCTTTTGTTTGTAGTTGAGTTATATCGTGTATGGGCAAGTTGTACAACTTAAATGTCATTTTAACATTGAGATTTTTTGATTTGAGAAAATAATAAAAATATAAAGTATGTACAAAATTACAATGGTTGGATGATAGGTTGGATAAGTGTGTAATATGGCCCGGCCCGCAAACAAGTTCGCATAGTTTACAACCTAGTCTGCCGTATATGGGCAGCATTGCAAATATAAGTATTTTATCTTTTGTATATTCGTAATGGCCTTTTTTGTTTTTAATATTGAACAAAAAAAAAAAAATACTCTTCAAATAATAATTATATTATTATCATTGTGTTATGTCATGAAAATCTTTTCAAGTTTTTAAAAGTAATTTTTTTTTTTTTTGTATCAAACATTATTTTAGTTCTGTTTTCTTTTTTTCTTTTTAGATTTAAATAAAAGAAATTTATTTGTAATATTTAACCAAATATAAAAAAAAAAAAAAAGGGTGTGTATTTGTATACGCAATTGCCATTGCAATTCAAATTGAATCTTTTTCAAATCAAATATACTAAGTATATATGTACATATTATAACATAAGATTCTGAGATTTCATCTCGACAAAAAAAAAAAAAAAAATTAAGGGTGAATTTTTATTTTGTAAAATTGAGATGTTATAGTTTTTTTTTTGCATTTATTTATTTATTTATTTTATTTATTTATTAAAAACATTTATTTTATTTATTTATTAAACAGTCGAATCATATTATACATAAACATTTATAAATATAAAAAAAAAAACTCATATTATATGTAAGTATAAATGTTTCACTTTAAAATAAACCTGCTTAAAGATTTGGCCAATATGAAACAGTATTTAACATCCAAATCATACAAGACTCAAAAAGTGACAGTGATACGTTTTTTCACATTTTCTGTATCATTGAAGACTGTATGTAACGATTATCGAATATGTGAAGTTTTGACACTTATGCAACGCGCAATTTGCAATAATTAATCGAATTAAGTATTTGATATTTTCATCACATAGAAATTATTTGTGATAGTTATTGGTGAAAGGTTGTTTGTGGCTTGTGCTGTGTACAGTTGTGCTTATTTTTCTTTTTTTTTAAATTTCAATAGAAAAAAATTTAAGAAAAATAAACAAATTTTGAACAAAAATATTTGAAATTTTATATTTTTAAGGGCAACCTAAATAAAAGCGTACGGCGTAGATACAATTTTTGTACGCCAGTACGTCGATACGTTGACGTATCCCGAACTCGATACGCGATTACAGTTTTTATTTGTTCTTGCATTTTTAAATTTTGTTATGTTTTTTTTTTTTATTTTTAAAAACATTGCTTTGACAACATAACAAAAAACAACAAAAAAATTTTATACGCTTTATCAGTTTTTAAATTTTAAATGCTGGACGTACTAATAGTACGTCGCTTATTTCGGGCGCTCTTATATAAATACATGTATTTTCGAAATATTTTGACAGAAACTATAAAATAATTAAAAAAAAATTACAAATATTAAACAATTTGAATGCTTGGTGGGATTATGGAAAAAAATCCTACCATAGCCAAAGGGATATACTGATGGTTTTATCCTGAATTATAGCAAGAATATAATGATACCTGGAAAAAGTTTACCCGCCAATTAACCAATTAAATAAGCTAGCAATACATATATAATGAATAAAAACGAAATTGTTATGGTGAACTTGTTACTTGTTACACTATTTTATAGATATTTTGTTGGTAAAGGAACCTTTTCAGAAGAAATAAAAACATTAATGCCTCTTCTCAAAAATTTCAATCAAAATACAACGATGACTGCACAGGTATCTTACCTCCTATATCTTAAACATCCCCAGAATGCATACCTTCGCACATGAAAATTCGTTTGTAATCAGCGTACAGTGCGGATATAGAATAGTTTGCCGGCTGAAGTACTCCCTAAAATTGGCAATCATAATGTAATCTGATATTAATAATGATATCAATAAATTGAAGAAGAACATCAACATCTTTATTCTAAATAATCCTCCCAACATCCAGTAACTTGCTATATTTGCCAATTTCCTTTATTCCTATTTTCTCAATCCTCAACAAAACAGTACATTCTATCATAGGTTCTAACCTAATGTTTGGTTTAAAAGATAGGTGGCGTTTAGATGATTAAAGTCCCAACACCGCCAAAGAGAAATCGCGCGTTAATGTCCCACCTAGCCTTGCAAAAAGAAAAAAAAAAGAGAAATTTTATTAAAATCTTACCCCTGAAATTGATTTTAACTCTGTTGGCATATGCAAAACAAATCTGAAATTTTTTTCTCTTAAAAATATGAACGGTAAGTTTAATCCGCGTTGGAATAAAAGTATGAGGTATTAATAGCTATAGTGCACAATCTTAATTCTAGCATATAAAATGTGAGCGCCTCAAATTTTCTACTAAATCATATATATTTGCACTTTTACAAAATTTTATCAGAAAAATTAAAATTTTTAAGCTCAGAATTTCGTTAAATCAGAAATTTGTAAAACCAATTTAAAATTTTTGTAATGCCTATACATATACAATTTTAAAATAATCGCAATAAAACAATTTCATACAATTTCATTACGACAGTTTATTAATATTTGTTATATTTTTAATTTTAAAATATTGTAAAATTGCCCATTCCATAATTTATAAGAGGTTAGGTTAGGTTGGTTGGTTAACAAAGCTGCTTTTTACAAATCCAACTTAGAGATTACAAATAACACAGAAAAGGTGTTGTTTTGATACACTTTTCTCGTATTTTTGATGGTATGTTATATAATCAGGCCGCACAGTTCAGAAATGAAATTAGTTTTCCAATTTTACTTTAGAGTTTGACCAAATATTTTACTCTAATTAAGGGTAAAATTAGTCTGACCCTAATTAAGGACCTAGACATTCACATTAAAATGATAGAGAGTTGCCTCCATTCTTCCTCTTCTCTGTGTTTTTTAAGGTATACCTATAATTCCTATTGACCATTGACTTGTAATTATCGCTACGCTACGCAACAGTATTTACATGAGTGCAAGTTAGGAGTTCTTTCGTTTTATTTTTTTTTTTGAAATTACAAGAAATATACAAGTGCAAGGTTAAATTGTGAAGTGAGTAAATTAAATAAGTTGTCAATTTTTTTGATTTGTTTTTATACTTTTTGTAAAAACTGTAGATTAGTCATTAATTCATCCAAAACATTCGCATAACATAAACGGTAATAAAAATTTTAAGATCAGCTCATTTTTATTGATTTTAGATGATCCGATGATAATTTACGTTGTTAATTTTCCAAAATAGAAGTCATATGAAAAGAATTTTTTTTAAACACCATTAATATCAGCTTAACGCATTGTTTAACTCAAAAATTTAACTAAATTTAAGGATATACTCAAAGCTTAAGAAACATATTAATTTTTTGCTTTTTTTTTGTAATTTCATATTGTTGATTTCAAAAAGCATTTTACTGTGTTATTACGAATTAAAAGGAAATAAAAAAAATAAAAACAAAAAATGACAAAGAACAGGATACAATCGAAAAATAAAAGCAGGACACTATAAAAATTTTAATTCTTATTTCATTCTAATGTATCCTTATCTTATGTGTATGAAAAAGAATAAAGATGACACTTTAACTGATAATCAAAAATTGACTGCTGTACATGCGTTATATTAAAGAATTATATGTATATGTACATATACATAATGTACTGTTTTACAATAAGTGTATATAGATACATAAATATTTCGGGAGCGCTACGAATGCTCGTATCTCAAAATCTCGTTTTAACAAAATCTCGTTTTTAAAATCTCGTTTCTTTAAAAATTTCGGTAAATCCCATTTTTCTTTGCCTATATGACATAAATATTATCTTAATGGTCATTATTAGTCTGTTCTAAATGGCAAATAGTTTCCAAAACATTTACAATTATTTAGGTAACTAACCAAAATCGTCTATTTTAACCCTTTGCTGCTAAATGCACCAATAGAGTTTCTTACAGAAATACATGAAATTCACAGTACTTTCATTCCCAAAAAATTGGAATCGGCTAGGGCGAGCAAACAATTCTAAACTTCCGCGAAGAATTTTGACAGGAACTTAAATATTAATTTATTTTTTAACACTTATTCCATTCCCATATCACGTGAGTAAAAAAAGCAACAGTTATACAATAAATATTACATATAAAAATTTTTCAATTATAAAAAGGAAAAAATATGAGATATTGAAATAAAATTATTAATTATTTTTTAAAATTGTTTTGTTTTTTTAAAACGTAAAACACACTTTTATAAGCTAACTATAAAAAATTTTTATAACACCTTTAAAGTTTTACACAAAAAATATAAATGAAAGAAAAACCTTTCATTTAGTTTAAAAAACAAAATATTAGTTTAGAAAAGCTATCACTTATGAATATCCTATGCACGTAAAATGCCGTGTCGATATTATTGATAATCGAGCAAACACATTAGCATCATGGGTTGACGTGTCTAATACACAATTTTTTTAAATAAGTTACAAAAACTATAAGAATTTTTTTAAGTGTCATCATGAAATGTTACTTTATGACATCACGCACAATTCCGAATATATATATATATATATCATGTGCGCGCAAACGATTTTTTAAACTTTGCAAATCAGCTTTTTGCATTTTATTAAGTAACAGTAAATTGTCGAAAATTCGATTTTCTAGGAATTCGGGAAAAAATTGTTTTTAAAAAATAATAACCTATTCAAAAGAAAAAATCGATTTCAGAGTCCTCGGTGGCCTAGTGGGTAAGATCGTATAAAATACGCTGTAAACACCGAGGGAGTGTTGGTTCAAATCCCACACACGTCGTAAGAGTTATTCCCCCTTACGACATGTACAGCATCGCTTGAAGAGGAAAGATAAAAAAAAATAAAAAAAAACCGGTTTCAATGAATTTAAAGTTCTTTTATTGTTTTACCATTAATTATATAACAGTATTTGAAATTTTTTTTATCTTATTTTGTAGAGAAATGTCCTTAATTGTCCACATGTTGTTTAAAAAGAAGTTGCCTTGAAAAAGGTTAAAAATTAAGAAAATTTGAAAGTTTTGTTTATTTATTATCAACAAGAAAATATTTAACTTTTTATGTATGTACTTAACTTTTTTTAATATGTAATCAGGGTTTCAATAATTATTTAGCGGAGATTGCTGTAGAAATGATCGACATACAAGTGTACAACCTTCTTCCTTCATTTAAAAGACTAGATTATTATTGTAATGCATCATGCAAAATAAAATTTCAGATCGATTTCTCGACAATACAGTTTAGCTGGAAGATACCTTTTACTTGCCAATAATTTGAAACCTATACTCCAGTTTTACAAGTCCCGTCCACAACATGAAGGAAAAAAGTATTTCAGTTTCATCGAAATTGATGGAAATTCATTTAGTAGACCTCGCATTCTTGTAGACCTTGCCTCGTTTGAGTATTATAGCTTGGTCAGCGTATCTATTGGTTTCTATTAGTTACAATAAGGTTTAGAACATCGTGAACTATCATCAATCGGAATATTCATTTATGAATGACATTAAAAAAATTTATAATATATATATATACTAAAATTTGTTAAAAAACATATGGAAGCAGTTAACTTGGAACTAACTTTAAAAAAAAACAAGTAATGGAAAAAACCAAGGGTTTTCGAAAAAGCACATTTCCAAGATTAAAAAATATTCCATAATAAGCCTAGAGTAAAGACTAAAGAGTAGATAGATATATTGAAAAATAAATTTGTTTGATTTTTTTTTGGTAAGAAAAAATTGAGAAAAATCAAATCACACTTTTGTCAATTTATAAGAAAACCCTGTAGTTATTAATACAAACAAATGTATAATGTTGGAGCTTTAATGTTTGTGTATTACTTCAAAAAAATTTGAACAGGTGCCCAAATTACAGGTGTTTAAAAATAGAGAATTTTCAGTTTTTGACCTCTTACAGCTTCTAAACGGGGGGCGACACAAAAATATTTCCTGAAATGATTCATACTTTTTTCGCAAGATCTAACTTCTCTATAAAATTTTAAGCTTCTAAGTTAAACCGTTTGAAAGATAGAAGGGATTCAAATTTTTGCAAAAATTGAGTTTTACATAACGGTATATTAAAATATTGCATGGCAAAGCCACATATTTATTTTATATACATTTATGAAGTTTAAAGTAAGTAACCAGCTTTCGTTTGGCATTTCCAGATTGAAAATTAGCCATATAATAATTTAAAGATAGGACTTTTTCGAATTTTGAAGGGCTGCAGTTCCGTAACGGGTAGGGCTGCGGAAAAAAGCCGTTCCATAAAATTAGTTTTTTGGCGATGCCTATCTGCAGTTAAAATTTCATTGCTTTATTTCAAACGGTGTAGAAGCTTTATAAAGACCCAGACAGAAAGAGTGACTAATAAGCACATTATTTCAAATTTTTTTGAAAATGTGCTAAAAAGAAACCAATATATGAAATTTTAGGATTTGGCCACGACGAAAAATTTTGCAAAAATAGCTTAGTATACAATGTGTTAATTAATCTGCTCGGAGATGAATAACTTTTTTTTTTATTTTTGAAAATGTTGTAAAGGAATACTTACTCACTCGCTTAAAAAAATTTTGTTTTTTTAAATTATCATAAATCGCTAATTTTTATAAAATGGTTATTTGCATAAAAATAAATGAGAAATAATTAAACGTTACAATTTTTAGATTTGTATTTTTTCAATTTTTCATATTCATATTGAAAACTGAAATGTATAGGGATCGCTGCTCCCCAGAATGTGAAGCAGAAAATTGAGTATGTGCATACAACAGTCAACCATTCGGAAAACTTTGTTAACTCGGAAACAATTAGTGCACAAACCGAAACGATCGAATCGGGGAGGTGTTTCTAAAGCTAATATAGTATTACACCTTTGCGAATTTCTCTGGAGAAAGGATTTGAAAAAGAAGAAGTACGATATTTTGGAAAATTAAGCAAAAAAAATACAAATATTTATCATTAAAAATTATTGAAGTTTTGCTATTTTTTAAACCTTTTTCAACTGCTTTTCTGTTTAGTTAATTTAAATAAAATTATAAGATTGTTCTTTACAAAGTAAAAAGTAGTTTTTTTTCAATTTGCATATATCGTTACCTAAATAGTGATACAAAAACAAAAATTCATTAAAACCATTTTTCTGGTGAACCAACAGATTATTATTTTTTACTTATTAATTTTTTTTTTTTTTTGGATTATAGGAAATTTTTTATTTACAATTTAATAGAAAAACAAGTTCTCTACCATTTACCGTTATCTAAAAAAACAAAGCCTATTATTTTCCTTTAAAGTAAAACATTTTTGAAAGAAAACTGTTTGTTTTTAGTTCTCATTTAAAAAGTAATCAATCCAGGATAATAAAGCCTTCAGCGGCTAGAAAGCTTGAAGAAAAAGGTTAAAACTTATAAGGTTAAGCTAAGTTACTTTCTTTATATCCTGTGGGTCAAGTGTTATTTGGTAATTAATAATATAACAAAATAATATAAAAGTCCCAATAATGTTTGCGTTCCTTTTACACGAAAAGAGTGTAGTAGTTGGGAGTAGTCGATAAATGGAGTAGTTGGGAGTAGTAGATAAGAGAGTAGTTGGGAGTAGTCGATAAATGGAACGCTAACTTAACATAATCGTATTTACTCCTAACTACTCTTACTCGAAGGTTGGTGTAGTTGGGAAGGAACTCAAACATTATAAAACAAAATAACATAAAAGTCGATAACGACTTATAAGAGACCAGCTCCTCTTTCATTCAATTTTTTTTCTAGTTGTAGATTTAGGAATAACCTCCTAAAGTATTTGCACTCTTATGCGGAACACCCTGTACAGTTCGAATCGTGACATTATACCGTTATATGATGACACCATTATACGTAACTACATCCTCCCTTCCCCCGTTATTCGAAAATATTTCTAAAAATTTTTATTAAGTCAAGTTTTAAGTTTTCAAAAGTTAAATTTGAAAATTCAAACACATACTTAAGAACTTTTATAGCAAAAAAATCATTTTTCATGCTTTAAAGTTTCAAGACAGGAATATATGGAGTATTTATATTATGCATATAAATAAAACGTTCTGAATTATATGCTTATAGCTGTATATGTTACTGACACATACATACATATATATTATAATATTATAAATTATATTAGAAAAATGTAAATGTCTATTAAAATATCAAAAGTATATTAAATATGTCACACCATCTATTTATGTGACACATTTGAAAGATAAAAACAACAACAATTACTTAAAATATTATTCTCTATATATATACATATGTATGTATATGTATATATACAATATAAAATATATTCTAAGATTTCATTTTAAGTTAAATATTATATACATTTTTAATCTTTTTGTTATTGTTATTATTGATTTGATGATATTTTTACAATACCCTTAAGAAGATACAACATAATATAAAAATACAAAAAGAAAAATCAACAACTTTTAATAAGGGGCTTTTATTATAATACTTAATAGGGATTTTCCTATAATATCTATAGAATTGACATTCATATAATATTATACAAGTATATTATGTATATTTATTTATTTTGGGATTTTAAAGAACTTGATCAGGGTATAATTGAAGAGGAATAAAAAAATCTGGTTCCGGTATTAATACTTTATGGCAGTTTGATATTTTCTTTTTTTTTTAAACTAATTTTTTTAGAATATACGAATGTACATACATATATAAAATTTTTAGAATATTTATTTTGAATTTTGATAATTTTAACTGTTTAACTGTCTGACTGCCGTAAATTATAAATTAACTTAACTAAGTATACAAATGTTTTTCCTGTTTTAAATCAGAGTATATTTATCTAATCACGCTCTGAGCAGACCACAGTGTACAAAGTGCGGTTCGATCACTTAAATTTTATAAAACAAACACGATTTGAATAAACTGTCAAATTTTATCTTGATTAAAGCTTCATTTATAAGAAAAGTGAAACGCAGAAATAAAAACAAAAACGAAAAAAAACAACGCAAAAGTTAAAATGTACTAAATTCATATTGATGAATTGTGTACAAAAATTCGCTAATGACATAATATCATAATAATTATATATCGTAAATATTCCAACAAACATAGTTAAATCAAAAATATGTCAGAACTCCTTGTTTATATTGTCAAACATAAAAATAAACAAAGCTAAATAATCATTTAAAGTATTCAAAATGAAAGTGCAATATCCAATTAATCAAAAAATGTGTGAAAATATTTGGTTAATATAAAAAAAAAGCATATCAGATATAAAAATAAAAATTTGAAACTGAAAAAGTGAAAAGACATTAAAAACAGTTTTGAAAATTTTTTTGACATTAATGTTCACGTGTCTTTTGAAAGGTAAAAATTAAAAAAGCGCCTACTCTGCGTTTTGCGTTTTTTTTTTACGTGTCTTATGAATCATACTTAAACGATTATTTGTTAAAATATTAAAATGAAAAAGAAAATTTAATGAATAAAATGTTGCATTACAATGCCAATTTCAAAAAGAACTTTATTTTTTCCAACAATAATATCATCATCTGGATATAACCCTAGCAAGTAGTTTGTAGGCTTGACAGGTAGGCAGTATATCGTATATGAAATAAAAATATTGTAGAGAATCGGCGATAAAGTAGAACCTTGGGGAATGCCAAGATAGTAACATATTTTCTCATTTAATATACTAGAGTCTTTAGCAAAACAAATAATTTTGAATTTGAACCAAACTCTTAATGATTTTTGTTATGCAGATTGTAGATAAATAATTTTAATACCATTAGTTTGATCGATGAGTGCATCATGCCATACATAATCGAATGCTTTTTCAATTTTCATCGTTATCATACCTAATTGCAGATTATTTAAAAAAAAATTATATATTCCTTTCCGTTTGTATAAGGTGTAAGAGATTGAAAAATGAAAAATTTACTATTTTTATAGAAATCTATTACTAACCTGACACTATAAAATATTTTTAACATAAAATACAAAAATAAAACTTAAATATTATTATAAATGTATATTCTATCTGATTCATGGCGCAGTGGTTACGTCGCCAGCCTTTCAATCTGAGGATCTTGGGTTCAAAGCCCGGTCAGGTCATATAAATAAAAAAAAAATATATATTTAGTAATTTCATATCGTAATAATGTATATCGTATGTATATCGTAATAAGTAAGTATCATATGTATATCGTAATAGTAATAATAATAATAATAGTAATAATAATAATAATAGTAATAATAATAATAGCTACTACAGTGGAGCTATCTTTGGTTATATAATGCAAGAAGGTGTTACATAGTTACTACTGAACGTTGTAATCCATTGATGGCCCTGAGTCTGTAGTAAAAATAATAATAATATTATTAAGTAATACTAATAACAATATTAAAAGCTGCTACAGTGACAGTGAGGGTTGCCTCCAATTATTACCTCATGCAGTAAGGTGTTATATACTACTGCATGTTAACTGTTGTAATGGCTATATTCACTTAGCAAAATAGTAATAATAATAGGCGGTTTCATTGTTCTTTACAGTCCCATTCCCAATTCAATGTTGCTGCACCCTTGTCCTATCTCCTTCTATCCCTACTCCCTAGCCAATATACTGCTTTAGCATATAGTGGTTTCATCCCAATATATTATCTAAAGGGGAAGGTGGGTTCAGTCAGTAAGAATCTGACCCTACTAAAGGGAAATTCTTGGTGTCTTATGTATGCATTTATAGATAAGTATTGTCATAAACGTTTTTTATAATAAATTAAAAAAAGTATCTCAAAATTTTTTCAAATTTTTCTTAGAAAACCAAAAAATTTAAAAAAAAAAAACTGGAAATATTATTTCTATTTAAATATTATGTTTTGTACTTAAAAACTACGGTTTTGTAAAATTTATTTACGCCCTTCAAAACTCTTTCGTTTTACATATTTATTTTTTTTTTCTATTTGTTTTATAATAACGATTCTTAGTAGATAAAACAAAAACAAAACACATACATATATGTAAATATGTATTTAAAATTTAAAATAAAATTTAAATGATAATGTTTGAAGTAACTATACAAGCGATGATCCGTATAATTATTTTTAATGTAAAGTTCAAATTATTATACAAAACAATTTTGTTTTGTTTTCTTTCTTCTTTTCTAATTTAAATTAAAATTTTTTTTCCTTTTTTTTTCGATTATTTACACTTTAGTTTTTGCTTTTACTTTTTTTTTTAATTATATTTTTCATCTTCAATTAAATAATAAGCAGTCGTTATAACTTACAATTTGCTTATTGTTTAAAAAAAGAAATAACATATTTTAAAAGAAAGATTTTTCTATCGTCTTATTTTCTTTTCTAATTAGTATTTTCCTTTTATTTTATTTTTGTTTTTGTTTTTTCTTTTTATTTACTTATTTTGTTTACTTTCTTAACTGTTATTTATTGTACCGTATTAAAATTTAAGACGCTTTCAGCATTTCATCAAAAAAAATATAAAAAATAACTAAAAAATACAAAAAAAAAATAAAATGTGAAAATATTTAATCGGTTTTACAGACCGAATTGTACTTATTTATAAGTAAATTGTACAAAAATGATTATGAAACAGAAAAATTTGTATGATACACTAGAATTATATCTGACGTTAACGATATTATTGCTCTGCGACGCTTCAAAGTGTCCAACAATTATCTTGTTGACATCGTATAACGGTTATTACAACAAGTTCTGACTATTAGAAGGTATTGTATTTAACAGTTGCAAGTTTTTTCAATTTGTCTATGGATTAGTGTAAATCTCATTATGAATTGAGATTTTGTTTAAGAAGTATTGCTCTTAATTATTAGTATTAGTATTAATATTGAGACAAAAATAAAATTCTCAACCTACATGGATTTTTTATTGCTCGTATTTATGGATATGTAAAAATGCAACAACTCAGGTAGATAAACTTTTTTTGTCAAAAATTTTTCTTTTAACGGCAACACTAGTGCAGCAGAAATATGCCCACCACAAATAAATTCTATGGAAAGAGGATGAGAAACAAAGTGAAAAAAGATGCAAATGTAACAGATATTAAAGGCTGTGCAATGAAAATAAGTACAACCGATTACTCGAAACTATTTACTTACAAAAATATATAAAACCGTTCACGTTCATATAAATTGTAAAGTCACCAACTGGCGACTAACTTTGAAAAGTATATTCGTTTTATATAATTCCGTTCTTACAAGGCTTCGGAATGTCAAATTAAATGTCAAAATATTATTAAAAAAAAAAAATTTTATTGTTTGCATTTTAATTTTTATTCTTAAATTTTTTTTTAATAACTATTTAAAGTATATTCAGGTGGTAAAAAGGTTGTTTAAGATTTGAATTATTTAATAGCATACACAAATATGAAATAATTGTAAATATTAATATTGTATCTGTATAATTCAAGTAATTCATTTTTTTTTTTTTTTTCAAATAAATATTTTAAATTTAAATTATAGAACATTTAATATTAAAAATAAAATTAGTTTTTTTTACAATAAAATATTTTGAATGACAACAACGTCGTGTGGTATCGACAAACAAAGTCAAAAGCGTTGTAGTCACGATTTTTACATTTCATCGAGTATAACCAAGTTGTTTTAGATTATTTTATTATATTTAAAAAAAAAAAACAAATTAGATCTATTAGATTAGATATTACAATTGAAAAAGAGAAAACTTTCTCTTTGAAAGATGAAAGGGGGTGGTTCAAGTTCGAATAGTACTAAAAGTGAACATTGTTTTTATCTGATTTTTAACCTGATTCATTTACCATTTTGTCAATTGAATTAAAATTATTGACAAATAATATTCATAAATAGAAAAAATTATAAACAAATAACAAATGTAAAACTAACAATTTTAATTTATACTTTATAACTCATAGACAACCCAATATTCTAATATGAATAACAATAAAATATTGTTTAAATATAAGGTATAAAAATATAAACAAATAATTTTCTTTAACTCAAATATAAAATTATAACAAAATATAAACTTAATAGAATTGTATAAATTTGTAAAACTTAATTTCGCACCTTTTAAATTTAATGACATAAAAAGGGTAAAAATTTTGGATTCGATAATATTTTGGGGTTATTTCAAATATTATACAATATTTGGTAAAAAGAAAATTAAAAATTACATATTATATTTTTTTGTATTTTGGGAAAAAAAATAATTCCTTTTACAATATGCAAAATTATAAAAATGAAATTATACCATTCAGAAGTTAGAAAGAAGATCAGATCACTCAAAAATTTCAAAATGTAAGGTTAAACTATCAAATTGTTTTATTTAATTATTTCATTTATTTTTACTTTTTCTAATCTGTAATTAATTTTTTTTACTTCAACTGTAAAATCGATTTTCTAAAGTACGCGACATTTTGTTTGTTTTTGATGATAATAACGTCATTTATACAATATGACTTTGGATATATTTTTTTTTTGGATAATTTGTATTTACTTAGTGTTATAGGGTCTCGAATTCATAAAACTGAACTTGAACTCAAATTTAACTTTTTGAAACAAAATCTACGAATTATTATGCAGTTTTGTTATAGATGTTTTTCTTTTTTAGTTCAGAGCAGAGGCAGAACTGTCATAAAAAACATTTGTGTTTCCTTTTATTGTTCAGAGTCCGGTCAGAGTATGATCTAAATGTTAGATTTTTATTTATCGATTTCAGATATCGTAGAGCATTTGAATTTAAATGTCAAAATTTTATTTTTTTATATGATTTGACACTTTTGACAGGTTAAAGCTTATTGTGTTTCAAAATTATTTCGGAGTGTTTAAAGATAAAATATTTTTAATCTGTTAAGAACGTACTCTATGCCCTATGCTATGTCTATGGTGGTTTTTCTTTTTTAGTTCAGATTTGTGCTCTGAACAGATATCTAGTACATATACAATCAGACCATTTCTAGAAATCTTCAACTGTTCAATTGTTACAATTGTTATAAATATATTTTAAGTTACAAGCGCCATAAAACTTACAAGTGGCGAGAAAATGTATTACGATATTTTGATTATTTTTCTATTAATTGTTACTAGCTTTACTTTAAAGTTTATTTGTCAAATTTAAATTTTTTCCATTTCCAAGTAAACACAATTCGCAAACAGCAAGATATCTAATTGGATTTGGTATTTGGTAAGTATATTTGCAAATAAAATAAAATTGTATCTAGTTTTAGGTGAACCCAAATAAAGCATCCAGCAAACTAAAATTCAAAGCTATGCCTTCGCATGAAATGCCAACAAAAATCTTTATAAGTAATTTTTAATTCTTTTGTTTTTTGCCAAATATATGGAAAATGTTACAAATTAAAAAAAAAAAACTAGTAAAAAAATAAATAAAAAAAAAAACAAATAAAAGAAAACAAAAGTTTTAAATTTCATGAAGTAGAAGGTACATATGTATTTTTGTGAGATTTATGTTTGAATTGGAACTTGGAATCATTGCTTCACTAAATTAGTCTTGTACTCATGACTAATGCTTTTTATTAGAAATTTAAATTCTCTCATTCTTCAAATTTAGTTTAGGCAGTTTTTTTTTTTTTTTCACTTTAAAAACTGAAATTTAATTTAACTTTTAGTGCGGTACTTTTTCTCAACTGTTATTTGCTTGACATAACCCTAAAAAAAAAAGTTATTAAAGTAGAGCTCATAATATGTTTTTTTCTTTACGTACAGAAAAATTTATAAAAGTACAGCAGAAATCCTCTACAGCAATGTCAAAGAATTTTCTTTTGTAAAAAAAAAAATAGTACGGAACTAATTTGCAGTAAACAATGAATCCAGCAATTAGTGTCATCTATTGAAGGATTTTTGTTTTTAAAATGTCTTTTAATTTTTTTTTTAACAAACGATTTGTAAATAATAATTAAAATGTTTTGTATTCAAACATAGTTATTTAAATATTTAAAATTTTTTATTTTAGTTTTTTGGCTACGTATCAAAAACAACAAAACGATCAGAATAGGAAAAATAAAAAAAAAGGGTGATTGAAATGCGAAGCGATTTTATGCACGTCTACTTGTATTTAATTATATATGTACATTATGTATGTAGGTAAGAAGCAGCAACTTTTTTATTTTTTTGAAACTACATCAAATTTGACAGTTGGAAGTTGTTAGCTAATTGTGTTTTTAGCTTTAAAAATAAAAGATATTTTATAATAACACTTTGCAACTTAAAACATTTCCTCTTTTGGCTTTTCTATATATCTAGTTAGGTACATACTTACATTGATTTTCAAAAGTAGTGAATAATTACACAATTACCTATGCACCTACCTAAGAAAATTTTTTCTGAACGAATACTAAAGGTGAAACCAGAATCATGTCGAATATTCGCGGCGGTTTTTTCATTGGTGGCAAAATTAATATAATTTCTAATATTACAGCCGCGAATTTTTTTGACATAAAATAGAATCAATCAAAATCAATCAAAGTTAGAATAAATAACCAAGTGAAAGTGAATTTAAATTTGAAAATGTAAACATTTTTTTTATTTAAAATTTAAAATTAACCAAATCGAATCGACTACTCAATAATTTAAATTTTATAAACTGAAATTGTTTTCGCCAGTCCCGCCGTCGCCACCGCCGCGAATATTCGACATGATTCTCTTTCACCTTGAAAATTTCTTAAATGCATTTTTTTGACACTTCTTGACAATTTAAAAACATTTTTTGAAATAGCATTTTCTACACAAACATCTGTTCAATATTAATAAAAATTTATTCAAAGGAAGCCTATTTAAAATTACAAAAAAAAAACAAAAAAATTTAAATTGGGGTAAAAATAAACAAAAAGAAAAAAAAATCTGCGTGTAATTGACAATTCATCAGAGATTAAATAAATGAGTATCAAAACAGAAAAAAGTTATAGTTAAATTTTCCAAAAAAAAAAAAGCAAAAGTAAAAACCACAAAAAAGGGGTTTTTTTTGTTTAAAGAAATAAGAATACGCATATTATACCTATACCTACACTCTTTTAAAACATCAAAAATTATGAAAAAAAAAAGCCGATAAAAATCTTTACTTAATGCTCATTTCATTTTACTTTTTTCCCTTACCATACTTAACAGACAAACAAGCAAATAAAACCCTTCCTATGCATGTCAGTCATACAAAAAAAAAAAAAAAAGATACAACCACCACAACCCAATTCATAAACTTATAGATACTACTCTAATGTATTATTATAATTTTTTTTTTTGTTTTTTCGTTTTTCGTTTTTATATCAATGTGACAATTGATCATAATTTGTACATATACATATTTATATTACATATATATATATATATTTTATCTTAAGATTGTTTGTCATTTTATTTAAAAAGTATACATATATAAATTACAATCATACGGTTTTTTTTTTTTTTAGTTTTATTAGGTAAATTAAGGTGGATTTACGCTTGGCCGATAAAAATTTTCTTAATAGCTTAAAAGAGGGAGATAGAATAGACGGCGTTTTAAATAATGTTTATTATATTATACAATATTTTAAAGAACTGTAAAACAATAATATAAAATAATATTTTAATAATTAAGATATTATGTAAATAAGTGCTTACACATATATATATTATATTGTGTAATGTGTTTACAATTTAAAGATTTATTGTATAATATGTATATATGTATACTTAAAGAGTTACAGAGTGATATCAATAGTAAATTTTTATAAACGGTAAAATTTAGATTTCCCTTAAATATTTTTTTAAAAAAAAAAACAATAATTTGTTTTATACAATTACATATTTACTTATTTTGTTTTATATAATTTTTAAAATTTAATTAAATTGAAAGGAAATTTTATTTTATTTCTGTATAAGATAGTCACCATTTTTAACTAGATATTTTTGAAATTGTAAGTTGTAATGTTTAATTTATTTAAATTTAAATATTATTTTTAATTTTTATTTTTAATTTTAATTTCTCTAAAAGAGCCTTGGGGCTCTTACAGAGTTCCTATAGGTTTTCTTGTAATATAATTAATTTATTTATTTAAGTGCAATTTTCAATGATTTAAGTAAATTAAATGGTATAACAATAAATATATGTATATCTATATGTGTAATGCTAATATTTACTTTATTATATGGCAATGGCTACTTTGAATGGGAATTTTACTCTTATATAAAATTATGTTATTCAGAATGTATAATTTTAATATTTACTTAAGTACGAATTTTTACAATATTTTTTAAATGAATGATAATTTAAGCTCTTAATGTTGTTTGGTAGACTGTTATATTCTTTTACACTACTATTAAGTATTGACTCCAGACCCTGCAGGTTGTGGCTGGCAACTGTCTTAATGTGATGAGCACAGCGACTGTTGTATACATGAACTTCGTTATTGGTGGTTACTTCAGTGTTAGACTTGATGTTGTTTGTATTCATGTTATAGATGTGTAGTGTTTGTGTATAGCAAATTAGGTCTTCAATTTTAAGGATTTCATATTATTTATGCATTGAATTTGTTGAAGTACGAATTGGCAGGCTATAAAGATTTTTTATAGTTTTGTTTTGAATTTTTTGAAGATTTTTTATATTGATATTGGATGTATTTCCTCATACTCCGATACCATAGGAAATTATACTATGGAAAAGACTATAATATACCGATTTTTTTAAACAATGTGGGAATCTTCTTCCTAGTTTTTTTAGTAATCCGGCTACCCTACGATGTTTGTGTTCGCTGCGCATTATCCCATGTTCATGTAAGATTTTCAGTAGTGTTTTCCTATCAACTGTATCGAATGCTTTTGCTAGATCGAAAAATATGAACCAACCTTTTTATTTTTGCTAACATTAGTTTAGATGCATGTTACAACATCAAATAGCGCTGCATTCGTATTCTATTTTTTAGAAAACCATGATACGACTTACAGAGTAGGTGGTTCTGTTGCAAATGCTCAGTTAATTGTTGGTTAATATGTGTCTCAAGTATACTTTACTGAAAATTGAAGGAACAGATATGGGTCTAAAGTTGTTAAAATCAGATTTATATCCACAGTTTTTATGAATTGGAATTACTCTAGCAATTTTTAAATTGTCTGGGACTTTACTTTCAGCTAATGGTTTATTTATTAATAACGTTATTGGTTCAGCTAAATCAAATTTGCATGCTTTGATTATTCTAATTCCATCTGCGTCTATACTTTTTGATAATTTCATTTTCTCTATGATGGTAATTGTTTGGTATAATTAAATTTTGTTAAATGTTAATCTTTTATCTGTTCTCACTATTCGGTAATAAAAGAGATCATAGTTTGCTACCATATTTTTGCCAATGTTGCAAAAAAATTTATTTAACTCGTTTATTTTGTTTTTTTTTGTCGTGTATAGACAGATTTGTATTTTTAAAAAGATTGTTTTGGTTTTTCGCTATTGTCTTATCTGTGGCAATGTTTTAACAAAATTCAAAAATAATATAATTTCGTAGCTATATACCCATAATTGAACTATAATATTATGTCCAATACACACATTTTATTTTATTATGATATATGTAATAGGTATTATTTGAAGACAATTAGGAAGTTTCAAGTTGATTCAAGTAAAAAACTATTTGGGGGGTTAATTCTAAACCGTTACACAAAGAAACAAAGAAAGTGTTAAATTATTTTAAATAAAATGAAAAAAACTAAAACAAAGTAAAACTTCCATTTTCTTTTAATATTTTTTTTAAAATTAATTATATTAACGTTCAAAATTAAAATACCATCAATTTTTCTTTTAGCTATTACTCGATTTTTAAAGATAGGGTTGACATCAATATAAACATAAAAACATAACCCATAAAAAATAAAACCAATACTAGGATTCCACACTTTTTTCATACTAAAAAAAAAGCCCCCATTCAGTTAGCTGCGAAATTTTGTGTTTTGAAATTTCCTGTTTTCCAACAAAAAAATGTGTTCTAATTTATAATCTTATATATACACATACATATAACGTTTAATCGTTTAATCTCGTGTTTTTCAACTTAAAAATCCCTCCTATTTTAAAATCTTACAAATAAATACTATATAATACATATTTCCACGTTTAACGTTAATCGCATATACATACATATTTGGGAGCACCCCAGTTGGCTTAAACCCATTTCTCATAAAGACATTTGGCATAAATCCAATTAACATAAAAAGACTTTTAGCATAAAGCTAATTAACATAAAAAGACATTTAGCAAAATTCCATTTATACTAATTGGACTTTTCGCATAAAATCTAGTTGCTTAATAATCCAAAAGCTAAACATCGTAAAACCTTCGTCTGGGTGCCAAAGCATAGCAATATTGAAGGAAACGAAAAAGGAGACGAACTAGCAAAGAAAGGAGTCACTCTGAACATTAATTCTCCTGAAAGAGTCAGTTGTCCAGCAAATGACGTAAAGGAACAGATCTTTTCTATGTATATAGCGAAATCGCAACAGAGGTGAAGTAATTTAAACAATTGCACCATATCTAGATGCCCCAATACTCCAAATCACGCATGGATGTGCCAAGTAGGCACGCATGCAGGCAATTGGATATCCCTCACAACATCTCCTGCAGGAGTTGTAAAGAAGCAAACGAAAGTGAGAACCTTGAGCACGTTATTTGCAGATGTCAAGCCCTAGCTAGAGCCAGACTTCTCTCATTCGGCAAATCGTTCTATCACAACCTTAGCGAATTCTCTAAACACAAAATCAAAGAATTGATTTCGTATTTGAACTCCTTCAGTTGTATATAAAATCGAAAACAACCACAAAACATAGATTACGTGAGTGCAATGGAATTAAAATGACACAACCTAGTGCTAATTGAGGCCTTTACGCAGCATCGTGGAGGCCACCATCTTACCTATCTACCTACCTAAAGTAGAAAAAAAGTGATTAAATTCTTAAAAAAAATTAGAAATGAAACTATTTCATGTTTTAGAAAACTATTTCTGAAGAAACTAAAGCAATACATAAGCACAGCATGGTTCACTCAACTGTTTTTCTCATAATTGACTGAAAATATATGCTTCATTGCCTATCCATATAGATAATATATGTATCTATGACCACTACCAAAAACAGCAAAAGAAAGTTAATATTGACCAACACAAAAAAAAAAAAATTTGTAGAAAAATTTTTTAAATCGTTCTTTTCAAAAAAAAAAAAGAAAAAGATGTATAATAATAATGTTGAACCACCCATTTTTTATGTTTTTAATTCAGAAAAAAAAACAAAAAAATATCAAAATTAATCTCAAAAATTACCTAAGTTAAAACTATGTAATTTTCTTTTTAATTAAATTAAACCACTTATTAATTTTATAACCTGGGACAAAATATAAACAAAATATATTTTTCGATTGATCTCACGAATAGAACGTGAAATATCAAACACTTAAATTGTTAGTTTTTTTTTTTTATCTTTTTTACTTTTATGTAATGGGGGATGAATAAATGGGTGGTGTTTAAATTAATTATTATTCTTTTTTTTTTTACATAAATATATTAAAAAATATGGCAATCAATTTGATTAACTAAAGAAAAAGCAAAAAAAAAAAAACCACAGTTTTTTAAACTTAAGTATATATATACATACATACATACATAAAAACATATGAATAAACATATATGTATACATATTTATAGATGTAAAAATCTTGTTTAGTAATTTATAAAGTACACATAAATTATTTATCTTTATTGTTAGTTTTATATACCTATATGTATTTACACTTGAGTGTTAAGCAGGATAAAAAAAAAAAAAAAAGTAAAGGTACTCAACAGCAAAAAAAAAAAAAACAATAATAATATACAAGGGGAAAATTGTTATTTTATTTGTTTTTCTTTTCATTCCGAATTAACTTCGAAACAAAAATACAAAAGTACAAAACAGATATATGTATGTATATATATATGTATATATATATATATGATATTACATAAGTAAATATGACCGCAACACTAAAAACAACCCTTGTCAACTAAGGGTTTTGCATTATTAACCTTGTAAAAAAAAAAAAAAAAAATGTCAAGGATTACAATAGTTTAAAGTTAGCTGTTTTTATAGAATTGTAAATTGGTAAATGTGTTGTTAAGTACCCCATAATAAATATTTCTTTTTGTAATTTTTTATTCAATTTTGATACAATAATTTTTTTTTATTTTTTTTTTTTTATTTTCATTAGAAAAATTATTAATAAATTCGCATTTCGTTTATAATTCTATGTTAAATATTTATTTCCGATATAAGTATACATATATATATTATGTATGTATCGATCGATAAAATGAGGTAAGGAATTTGGGCATGTACTTTGATAAAGGTTTATCTTTTAGGGGTAATATTGAATACAACACATGGTAAGGCTAATAAAATGCTAGGCTTTATAAAACGAAATTCGACTGATTTTTGGGAGCCATGTACTTTGGAAAATTTATATACGTCATTTGGAATTCTTGTTACAGTTTTCGCATTAAGCAGGTTCATTGCATTGAAGAGGTTCAAAAGAATTTCATTCGTTTTGCTCTTAGAAGATTTTGTTTGTCGTCAGGACGACTTTGTTATGAGGTCAGATGTAAGCTATTAGGCCTAAATAGACTGACATGCAGAAGGTTTGTAACTGGCGCGATGTTTGACGGGGATACTTTGATATCGCATATCGTTTCTTCTGGACTATTACAACTTTTTGGTTTGGTATAGTGCCCTCGAGACAAGTGATATTACATAATTTTTTGTATTCTGTTTTTCACAAAATAAATTACGGTAAGAATGAACCTGTTGTAAGATGCACCATCAGCTTAAATAAATTGTTTGAGCATGATAATAATTTAGATATTTTTTTGTTACCTAGAAATAAATTTTAAAATGTTCCAATGTATTTAGTAACCTACATAATTTTTGAATAGTAATAAGTTTAATTTTGTTAATCTGCAAGAGTTCATAACTCGTTAGATGAATAAATAAATAAATAAATAAATAAATGTATCATAATACAGGATTGTATGTATGTGTATAGATTTTATTGAATTTAAATTTTATTTTTTTATTTTTAATTGGCCCTTTAATTGATATTATGATCAAAGCGTATATTCGATCGTATCTATACGCAACGTCAAATAAATGTCAAATTCCTTTACAAATGTCTTAAAATAATTTTAAAATTATATCCCCTAGATGGAAATTCATATAGATTGTTTAAAACTGACTGTTTAAAACTAGTTATAGGAATTTACTTTGTGTGAGAACTGCTAGAATGTGGAACATGATTCCATCTAACGTATTCTACCGCTGTCGATTATGTTTCGTCCTATACAATTTGCAATAATTCAGAAAGAACCTTTTTTGTTCGTTCGTTTCCAATTCTTCATTTAACTTTTTTCTTTTATGGGAGTTCAAAGGAGTTTGAAGTGTTTCCTTCTTTTATTAACGTGAGAAAAACTATTATTTTGGTTAAGGGGTTCATTTACTAAAGTATTTTACTTTTTACTTACGTGTAAGAATATTAGCTTTTCGTTTTATTTATGCAAAAAAAAAAATTTTATTTATAAATTTAGGATCACAGAAGTAAATTTTAGAAATAAACCTTATAGTTTTACTGAATAAATAAAAAATTTTTTTATGATTTTGCATTTCATGTTGCATACAAATTTTTTTTTTTTTGAGAAAATGAACTAAAATCAAAACAGTAGTGTAATTTTAGGGATAAAAAAAAAAGAATATATAAACGTTAAAAAAAAAAATAAAGAAATCATTGAAAACATAAATTTTTGTTTTTTTTTTTTGTTTTGAAACAATGTATCGAAAATTAAAAATTTATAATATTTACTTTAGAATACTAATAAATGTGTATAGATTGGTGTCTTACCGCGTAGTGCTACTTTCGCTTAACGAAAATCGCATTCGAAAATTTGGAACTTTGAAAATCGAAAATCGTAGGGTTGCGAATGGAAAATTAAAATGTTGATACTGGTGCCTAACTGTGAAAGCATTATATAGTATAAAATTTAATTTTGTACTCGTAATCCTGCGATTTTCAATTTTCAAAGTTCCAAATTTTCGAATGCGATTTTGGTTTAATGAAGATAGCAGTACACGGTAAGGCACCTGTATTTAGAAAACTATTATTAAGTCAAACGCTTTTCAACATATTAATATATAATCAAAAAATAATTCTTACAATAAAATCTATAATCTAAAACTATGGGTGTTTTTCTTTTTTCATTCTGAATGATCAGAGTTTATCTTTTTTGTGTTTCTTTTTTCATTCAGAGTGCTCTTAGAGTATGAATCTAAATGTTCGATTTTTATTTATCGATTTCAGATATCGTAGAGCATTTCAATTTAAATGTCAAAATTTTTTTTTTTATATGATTTGACACTTTTGACAGGTTTAAAGCTTTATTGTGTTTAAAAATTATTTACGGAGTTTTTATAGCTAAAATATTCTTAAACTGTTCAGAACGTATACTCTATATGTACTCGATATCTGTTCACGGCGCAAATATGAACTAAAAAAGAAAAAAACTCCTATATAAGAATTTCGTAAGTTGTGGTAAAAAGAATGAAGGGAGAACTAATTCGTAACAATTTTTTAAAATCTATGTCAAAAAAAAAATTTTTTCAAACGTATACATAGAATAAACTGACATTTGTTTAATCCAATTTTTCGATTAAATACGACATTTTTGTAGCAATACGAGATCAGAACTCCAATTCACAAAAGATAAATCATATAGTAATTTTAATAACAGCATCTTTTTATAAGTTATATATTTTTACTTGAATTTGAGCATTTATAAATAGATGAATTTTGGGCTGAATGCATTTAACTGAGCTTGACCTTAAATCTCACTTTTCTAAACAAAATCTAGACCTTAGCTCGAAGTTTTTGTTTGAAATGGTTAAATTTGAATTTTAGTTTAGTGTTTTATTCATTCCCCCTTTTATTTCTATAATTTATTATTAGCATAATAAAATTTAAAATACATATATAGTATTATAGTTTGTATAATTATATTTGATAAATTTTTTAACACCCTGCATTCCTATTATAATAGTGTAAAAGATAATTGTAAAAAAAAAATATTTGTATATATATATGCATAAGCAAGTAATAAGTATCTATGTTCATTATTATATTGTATCAATTTAAAAAAAAAAAAAAAAAAGGAACTATTTTAATATTTTACGGTAGTCATTGTTATTTATATGTCAATACTTTAAATTGTCATCTTTATGTCTTATGTGAAAATTTATATTATATATGACATGTCATTATTATATTATATTATTCCTTTTCATTGTACCTATATATATATATATATATTTTTAACAAAAGTCTTTAGTGTTTAGTGATGATGTCCTTTTTCGTTTCATTTTTGTTGTTATTTTCATCACTTCATATTAATGTTTGTTTTTTTTTTGTTGTTTTTCTTTTTATTTGTTGTTAGCTTTGAAAATAACCGTAAAATAGTTGTGCTATTATAAATGCAACCTTTTTTATTATTTTATAAATAGGAAAAAAGAAGAAAAAAAAAAAATTAAATGAAAAGGGAAAATTTGGGAACAAGGGATTGGTTTGTCATCATCAGATTTTATTTATTTTACTTTTTTTTTTGACAACAAATAACTAAAAATAACACAGTGTTAATAAATTTTCTTTTCATTGTATTATTTAAAAAAAAAAAAAGAGAAAAGATTAAATACGTAATGGATACAAATAGAACATTTTACTAATTATTATTATGATGTATCTTACAATATAATTTTTAACTTTAGGTATAGGTACATATATTTAAAAGATTTATTTGAGGCAAAAAATTGTTATGGCCGTAACATTTTTATGTAATTATAAGAATAAGTGGTTCAAATAATTTAAAACTGGTTTTTTTAATTTTTTTTTGTTTTTTATTTTATAATGTAATTAAGTTAAATATTATAATTATTTGGATCGAGTAACTGTAATTTAATTGGATTACTACGATTTATATACAATATAAGCTACACATATGCAATATAAGCTTTAAAAGATAAATGACTGTTATTTTAAAAAATTAATAAATTTAAACTTTGTGGGAAAAAAAAAATTTAGCAATAATAGAATGATAACCAGTGTTGTCGTTTTAGTGCTATTATCGCTATATTTAGGAGAATTTTCTAAGCTTCAGCGACATAAAATACAATTTAACGGCAGAAAAAAAGTTAGCAATTTTCTAGCGACTTTTCTGTATAGTTCTTTAGCGACAGCAAATACAGATAAAAAAAAAATTGTAATAAAATTTTTTAGCAATGTAACAATCTATACAATAGGAATGTTCACGATTTGATATGATCACAAGAACTGTAACAATTTCAATGTACCGTCGATAATGTCGTTAACAAAAATTTCAAAAATCAAAAACTGTAAAAGTATCTGATGAAGAAGTAGAGGAGTTACAGGATTACAGTTTTTGAAGAAATGCAATTTTAAAATTGAGAAAATGTAATTTGTTAGTTATTAAAGTGTTTATTTAATTTCGTTTTTTTTTTTATTTATTATTTAATTAGTTTTTGTTTAAATAAAGAATTTGAAATGTAAGTGTTTTATCACATTTAATTTTTTAGCGATTTTTAGCGGATTTTTTTCATATTAATTTATTCGAATTTAGAGAATTCCATGTAATGAGCTAGCGACTTTTCTTTTTCCTGTAGCGGCAACACTGGTGATACCTATTCTTAATTGTTGCTAATTTTGATAAAAAATTTTTTTTAAATTTTAAATTTATTTGAGAGAAAATTTGAACTATAGTTAGTTCTTTGGTTAGGTTAATGTTAAAAAGTTTTTTTTTTTATTTTGTTTGGTTCCTATTTATTCGGATAGAAAGCGGTCCTGTTCGCAAAGTCTATATATCAAACTTCCATTTCGTCTAATGCTATTTAGCATAATTTCTTATTTTATAAATTTCATTACAACAAAATTATGTGAAAATATGAATTTTTTGCAATTTTGAGGGGCTGTAAGTCCGGAACTCTATATAACTATGAAAAACCGTTAACACACGTAATAATGTTTAACGAAGCTTTAATTTTTATGTCTTGCCGAAGAAAAATTTATACAGGTGCCTAAGTTACAGATGTCTAAAAATAACAAATTTTTAATTTTTGAATTCTAATATCTCGTAAACACGGGTGGTACAAAAAAAATTTCCTGAGCAAACTTATACTAATTTTAAAAGTTCGTTCTTCCCTCAAAATTTCAAGCTCTTATCTAAAAGCGTGCCGGAGTTATGAAAACTAAAATCTAAACCGAATTTAATTCCGAGCAACAATTTGTATATTATATTCTTCATAAATTAATCTTATTTTCTTTTTAATGTCACAAACGTGATGGCAAATTTATTAATTTATTTAAAGAACTTTACAACCATTTTGTTTGATTGCTCTAAAAAAAAACTCTAGAATAATGCTCTTCTCTAATAGATGATACACAAGACGTATCTACCTCCAAAATATATTTTTGATTTGCCATTTTGAAAAGCTTTATAAGTAGTCAACATCTTATTGTTTGCTTTTATCAAATAACTAAAGCTTACTTTTACTGAATCCTATCATTTTAACATATCTTGTCTGATTATATGTAGTTTCCCAAAAGCTCCGTAGATTGTTTAACTCTAGATTTTTCATTCTATAGTTTACTCCTACAGTTTTCCGCTTCGACTTTTAATGCTTCTCTTGTTTTGTGTTTACCTACGCTACAAAAAGATTGATTGTGAGTTTAGTGCCTTTATGGCCGCTAGGCTGTTTAATAGAATAGCTGTTTTTTTATTTATATATCCTTTATCGAGGTTACTTTGTACGTATCTTTCGATTGTATACACTTCAGCTTGAAATATACTAGGCTATGCTATAATATAATTGTTAGTAATAGACAATTTTTAAATAAAACGAGAAAGAGTGTAGAGTATACTGCGTCAACTTTAGAATACTCGTATGAACATAATATTTATGCTGTTTCAAGAAAACTTGATTATCTTTAACAAAATTTTAGATATTAAACTTAATTATACCGAAATATATTTAAGTTCATTTTTGGAGTTGTATCCTAGCAACTTGAATCTGTCGCCGCGAATTAATCACATTTCACATAGGTTATTACCACAAAACTTGATCATCTTTTGAAGTTTTCAGATGTCTAACTTAATTCACTTCTATGATATGCAAGCTATCTGAACATAGCACAACCAAATTTTACAGAATTTGTTAGCATTCAACATGACATTTTTTCACAATATTTCATATTCTGGCTAAAGCTTCAATTGATACTGAGTTATTTCCATTTAAAAAAGAGAAATTGTTTGGCAGCTACCCGAAAGCTAAATTTTACAGAAATTATTGGCGTGCAACTTGACATCTTTTCACAAAATTTGGGATATCTAACTTAAATAGACACTGAGTTATTTTCATACAAAGAAGGAAGTTGTATACCCGCCGGCTGAACGTCCTGAATTTAAATAGTGAAACTAATAATTTGACAAAAGTGACGTGGTAAAAATTTTAGAATTCTCTTTTCGTATTTATTGTGCGGACGGGCGGAGCGGATGGATAGGCGTACGACATATGGCTTAATCGACTCAGAATTCGATTCTATAGTCTAACTCAGTTTCTTTAAGATGTCACAAATGTAATGACAAGTTTATTATACTCTTGAACTATAATATCATACGGGCATAAAAAATCCAAAAATAGTCATTTTATATAAGAGTAATCAATCAATATGGTTGTAAAGTCCTTTTTAAGTATTCTTCAATTAAAAATCAAAAGAATAAAAGTTATTTATTTGCTTATAAAATTAACACAAAAAAAAAGATATTTAATATATTACTTTTCTTCTTTATTGTTCTCTTTTTATTGTTTATTGTTTTTTTTTCTTTTTTCTTTCATTCATTTTTGCGTACAATAAAATAAATATATGCTTTTGTTAATGAGTGCGTATGTGTGTGTATGTTAAAAAAAAAAGAACAGTAATAAATTAGAAGGATTTATAAACTAAATTTATGTTTAAATGATCGAAAAATATTATTAAGGAATCATTGAAAACAAAAAAAAAAAGAAAGATAAAACGGCAATAATACAAAGCATAATATAATATGCACAAAGCATAATATATATAAAAAAGGATACACAATATTATCCTTGTTTAAAGACAAAAAAAATATTTATTATTTTATTTGTTGAAAGATTATGTTTTTCTTTTTGGTTTTTTTAAATTTCCTTTAATGAATGAAAAATTTCATGTCAATTTATTTAATTTTTTCTTTTACTCATGTTGAATAAGGCGCTATGAACTAAACCTCAAGTCATTAACCTCCAAGTACAAAAATTAAATAATCCACAATATTTTTGCTAAAATTTAACTTGGGGATTAATTAATTTTTTTTTGTGGATTAGTTCATTTTTCCATTTTGTTATGGCATTTAGTTAATTTTTTCTTTTGAGATTAGGGCAGTTTCTTCAATTAAAATATTTAATATAGCGTTGTTCGTCTCTTAATTGTCACAGCAAATTTTTTTTTAACAAAATTTCAATTAAGCATATATTTAGAATTTAGATAATTATCTCGAAAACGGTAAAAGATAAGAGAAAAATGTATAACACTTAAATTGAAAGCTGAGCTGAATTGGTGATTTTGAAAATGAAATAAAACTGAAAATAGCGGGTTTTTATGCAAACTCTAGACCACCCCTCAATTTTTTTACTTGTTATGAACCACCTCTATCACCTCCATTCTTCGTGACCTTTGAGTTCCGAACACCCTGTATGCAAACCTGCAGCAACATTGAAAGTGATAAGGCAAAAGAATTGGCTGAATCAAACTTTTTTTGGGGTTAACTTGTTATTTTTGGATATTAGTTCATTATTTTTGGGGATTAGTTATTTTTTTGGAATTAGTTATTTTTTAAGTTCTGAATCAATTAAGATATGTTTGAATAATTCTTAAATAATGGAAATTTATTTAAATATTTGATGTTTATAACCGTACAATAGGATCGGGTATAATAAAATTACTCCTCCGTTTGTAACACCTCGAAATAAGCGAGCTAGATATACCTTCAAAGGCATGGATCGGATCAGAAAAAAATTCTAAGTCGATTGAGCCATGTCCGTCCGTCCGTCCGTCTGTCAGCACGTTAACTCAAAAACTAAGAAAGCTAGAATCTTGTAATTTACACAAAATATTCTAGGAGTAATTTGTAGGTTCCCTATTTTTTTTGATTGAGTTCCGACCAAAACTTCGGATAGCTCCCGAACAACTCCAAAATTTTTTGAAATAGAGCCATGAAATTTTAACTGCTGATAGATATCATAAAAATATTAATTTTATGTTAATATTAATTTTTCTGTAGCCCCAACCGTTAAGGAGCTACAACCCCCCAAAGCCCTCAAAAATCTCTATATTTAAATTGTTATAACACAAGCTCTATAAGGTATATATTCAATCTGAAAATTCCAAACGATAGGTGCTATTATGAGCTTTACAAACATGTATATAATAAATATATACTTGTGCTATACGGTGTCTTAATTTACCGTTATGCGAAACTGAATTATTACAAAATCCTTTAACTCTTCTATCTTCTAAACGGTTTAAGTTGGAGACTTGAAATTTTGACAGAAGTTAGATCTTTGAAAATAAGTAAGAGTCATTTCAAAAATTTTTTTGTATCACTTTTCTATTTTTAAACACCTGTAATTTGAACACCTGTTAAAATTTTTTTGAAGTTATACATAAAAATTAAAGCTTCAACATTATACTCTTATTTCTGTTAGCAACTTTTTTTAATAATATAGGGTTACTTTATAATTGACGAAAGTGTTACTTGATTTTATTTTACTCGATAATTTGAAATTGTTGAGGATACAATGCGTAGTACAAAAAAATGTAAATAAATAAACAACATAACGGTTGCTTGAAGAATTTTTATTTATATCATATTGATATACATACATACTTACATAATATCATGTTTATTTACGTATCGTATATGTCACTGATGAATGAATGATAAGAGTATAGATGTATATTATATAGCGCCGTATTTACATACATACATATATGTATTTTATTATACTTATAAGAAATTATTCTATGAATGGAAATATTTTTAAAGAAATATTGCAATGTATGGCGATAGACTTATAACAATATAAATATACTATGTACGCATTAATATAATATAATATTTAAAATTATATTTACTATTTTGTACCTAGTAAATTTAATATACATTTACCGCTTAGTATTAAATGGTACTATAGAATATTTGAAAAAGTTTTGGATTGATAATCGTTATGTGAAAGGTTAGAATCTGCTTTTGAAGAATGTATAAACTTATTGTTTGAATATATGTACAACCCATAGTTCTAGAAATTATAAAATTCACCCAAATTATTTTAAAATACTAAAATATTAAAAAAAATAATATTGTGAGCAGAGTGACAGGCTGTGAACATACTAACGGTTCGTACGGGTAAGAGTTGACAAAGGCAACTGTATTCTTCCTCGTTTTATTTATAATAACTTTTAGTTTAACATCCTTATAAAAACAAATTTTATTTTGACATCCTTATAAAATAATGAATGGAGGCAAGATATGATGATTTAAGGATACAGGTTAGAAAACCATATAATGGTTGATATTTGAAAAACAGAAATTTCATTTATAATGCGAAACAATTTTACAAAATATTTTATATACCTATGATGGAATGGAGTCACAATAACAAAACAATTATGTACTTGAGAATATTTAAGGAGCAAGGAATGTTTAATAATTTAAGGAGCTGAAGTATGTATAGAGTAATAATAATAACTGCAGGGCACGGATAATAACTGCAGGGCATTTTGCATTACAAAATCTTGAATGACAAAATCTTGTATACGAAGAAATATAATCCTGAGGTAAAGGAGATTTTAAGGATACGATTTAAGTTTTACATATCCAATATAGTACATTTAAAATAAAATAAATTATATTAAAATGGTACTTAAATCACCATTAAACAAATTATTAGAACCCTCACTAAATCACTAAACAAATTATTAGAATCATTAAATCTAAAATCTCACCTATTTATTTTTTTTATACAATAAAATATTGAGTATAAATTGCTACTAAACAAATTATTGAAATTTTGATTTTGCAATCAGATTTTATATTTTCGTTTGTGTATAGCAAGGAAATCTTGCAGTACTTTTAAAAATTCATTATTGTTTGTATGTATTCAATCATTTCTTTTGTTCTTTTCTTTTTACGGCGGACGGTGCGGAAAACATCGAAAGACTCTTAAAGGAACTGCATGAGGTTCCCCTGGGCAGTTTTGAACTTTAATCAACCAAAACCAACTTCTTTAAAACCATGAATCCATTATGAAAGCAAGGTGCTTACCTTGGGCCATCACCTTAAGAAACGAAACGTTCATTCGGTCAGTGTTTACAACGTATTTCATACACGCTTACCCACTACGTCACCGAGACCCCCAATTTGTTTGATTTTATCAATTCAAAAACACCACGGAAAAGTTTTTTAAAATTTTTATATTTGGTTTCGCCATCATCAGACAATTTATCTTTCCAAAAATTGCTCTGCAACATTATTAGGAATTTTTTTGCTTTAACTTTAAAAAACCTTCATCCAAAAGTTGCCTTTTTTTTTAATTTAATCTGTTTCTACCAAAGCTTCTACAAAAACTTTTACAATAAACTGAATTAATTCTATATTCATCTTTGAGTTTTTATTTTTTATTAAATTAAAGAAATTTTTCATGAACATATGATTTTGACAAGTATACTTGGATAATATTTTAATAACATTCACATACATACATACATATGCATATAAATTTTATCATAATTGTGTATCAAGAAAATTATTATGAGACTTTAATGTCTCAAATGAACTCTAACTTATGTATATTACAATTTCTATTTTAAATGTGTATAAAACGAACGATAGAATAAATCCAATTTTTTTCCATAATACATACATACATACTAATTAGAAAAATATACAATATTATAATATTATGTATATATGTATGTACATATACATATTATGTAATCTCTTTATATACACATTATGCATTTGAAAAAATTTAAATTGAAGATTATTTTATTTATTTTCATATTATTTTATACTTCCTTAAAAATTCATATTTTTGTTGTTTTTTTGTTTTTTTTTTTTGTTTTGTTAAAAAAATTCATTTTAAAGATTGGCAAGAAGCAACACATGGAATTAAAATAAGTAGATTGTATATTTTCTAACATTTGTTCCTTAAAGATTTGTTTTTTGTTTTTTTTTTTTTTAAATGTTTTGTTGTTATTGTATTAAAATATATGTATATGCAATAAAAATAAGTAACCCTTTGCTTTCTTTAATTTGTTTTTTTTTTTTTTTTTTTGTTGAAGTATCGGTATTAAAAAAGAAATATTAGGATTGCGATATATTTTTAATTTTTATAAATATTATTATTTGACCTTAAAACATACTGCAGCTATCCGACAAAAATGCTACTTCAAATATTGAACATTATTAGTTTATATTGCCACAGAAAAGTAATCATTAAGAAACCATTACAGCCGCGCCATCACCAAATAGTTTGGTTTAACTTTACTATTTCATTTACAATAAGTAACTTATTGTCAAATATATTGTCAACTTAGGTGTATAAACATTTGTCAGTTTATGCCAATTTCTTTTTGACAGTGACATTTTGTCCATTCATTAGGTCAGTTTCAGTCAAAAATTTTTAAAATTGCATATCAATTCAATTGATCAGACAATATAATTAACGATAAGTTACTTAGTGTACAGAAAGCTCTGTATCTATAATGCATTATGCACGCTCCCTTTACGCTTTCTATATACGCATCGTAAGTGCCAAATAATTGAATAGTATCAAAAAAAAAAAAGATAAAGAGAAGCTATTTTTGTTAAGTAATTACGTATTTTCATTTTAAAAATCACGATTTTATTGTGAACACTCTTTTGTAGATTAAGAGAGATGGCCTTAAGAGTAGAGATGGGGTAATGATTAATCTGCTTTAAAGTTTATGCTAAAGATTTGAAGTATGTATTTTATTGTACGCTAATTTGGTATACGCAATCTTTTGATATTGACAAATAAGTTATTTAAAGCCATTTTATTTCATACTTCCTACTTTGTACTACATAATATGCATAATTAACGGTAACTATCATTATAGTATTATATAATACTATACTATGTATATTGAAAGAGTCTTTCGATTTAAGAAGTTAGACGTTATTTTATGTAACAAAAAATTAATCCACATAATAATTCACTTATTAGTAGGATTAGCACTTAACAAGGCTTCCAATGCTTCAATTAAAATTTTTTTTGATAAGATTTAGTTGATCAATATTTAATAAAAATTTTTATTTATTTCTTTTGCTCCCTGCCCCGGCCCACATTCTCCTGAAACCCTAGCTAAGCTAATTATTCTATTATGCTGGATTCAAGTGCTTCAGTACATTTGTTCATACGCGCGCATGTTTTTTATATGGAAATTTGAATTTTCTCAATTTTCAAAAACGTTCAGAACATTTTTTTTCTCTCTGGAACAAAAGTTAACTTTACGACTTGACTTGACGTTAACTTTAACTTTTTAGTTCAAAACTATTTCTTCTTTGCTTTGCTTTATTTTAAATTTTATTGAAATTTCTCACATTAAAAAGAAAATTATTAGACAGCAGAAAGAGCACAGTAATATTTTTTCCTGTCTAAATTATTTTTTGTTCGGAACAGAATGTTCTGAAGTAATGAATCGTTAACGTTAGAATACTCTTTTAAAAAAGTAGTTCAGAACAACGGACTGTATAAATTCCATAAACTGTACCCTATTTAAACTATAATACTTTAGAAAAATTTAGAAGTTTTGTTTTATTTTGTTAATTTTTTATGTTTTTTCTTTATTCAATAATCTCAATTTAGCAATATGTTTCCTTGTACTAAAAAGTAGTTGAGACTAAATTGGATGGGATACGGCCGGGAAAAATGCGGATAAAGGGGAAGGAGACGGTAATTCCGTGATAAATTTGTTAAGATTCGTTTTGAATTTGGGCAAATTGTAAATCAAAAAATCGCAAATTTTTGGAAACAGAGAGGATGGTAATAGGTTCCACATTTTTGCAGTTCCCACAACAAGCGAATTGCTATAACCAGTAGAGTACCATTTAGGAAATTCCATATAGTAGGCATGAGCACTTGAGGCCCCTCTAGTGCTACGGTGGAATGTTTTGAGAGGTGGCATCAGCGATTTTATTTCATCTAAACAAGTGTCATTGCCCACAAAATATCTATAAAAAATAGAAAGGGCTCCAATATTTCGACGAATGCCAAGAGAAGTGAGACAAGCAGTCTCAATATCCTATAGTAGTTGTTAAGTAGATATTTATAAATATTTTTGTTTTTTTGATTTTTCTGTTTTTTGTTTTATATTGAGTATCTAACTAGAACGTTTATCCGCGTAGTTTGATTTTTTATTGTCTTAAATTTAAAAAATTAAATGAGTTTTCCTTCATATTATAAACCTTTTCTTAATACATATATATTTATATAAATGTACATAATTTTTTTTTATTTTTTTTTGTTTTTTTTTTTTCAAATAATCACAATAATAATAATAATTTTTATATGATCCGAAAAGCTGATGTCATTGAAAATTATGCAGCCCACCCTCTCTTTCGAGAATAATAACGGTAAAATAGTAACAGAAGAAAATATAAATAAAAAATTAAAATCATTTTTTTTTTTCGCATTTCGCGGTTCGTTTACTCTCTTTGTCGTCAAATCTTCTTAGTTTATAAGTATAATATATATATATATATATATATATATGTATATATACATAAATATATGAATTAATTATACACAAACAATAATAAAACAAAAAATAATAATAACAGAACAAAATTCTAATTAAATTAACTTTTTCAAGCGTTCACGAAAAAAAAAAAATCCCTTGTTTTTTATTTTTGGCAAGAAAAAGGCAAAGAAAGGTAGAATAGAATTGAAGAAAAGAAAAGGAAAATTAAAAAAAAAAAAAGAAAGTAACAAACAAAACAAAATAATAACACAAAAAAATAAAACAATGAGAAATTTTATGTATAAAACTGAGTTGTCGTTTTTCTTTTAATTTATAATGTTATTGTTGTTGTTTTAATTTAAAAGTGGCGAAAAAAATTAAGTCAAATTATGTCCCTCAGTAACACTGTATATTAAATAAAGTTGAAGCCAATTTTTATTGGTTCTCTATAAGCATTCCTAAATTGTCGGCTTCGTTGCTAAATCGGATTAAAACCAAAACTTTTGCAAGAATTTTCCTATGAGTCTCAAAAAGATCTTTAAACCTTTTCGTCACAACAGCTTTTACGATTTTCGGTTTTTCTGACTAAACATAGTACCACCAATTGACTTTAAACTCTGTATATATGATTTGTGCAAAGAAAAAAAAATTACACCGTAGGAACAAAGCTGTTTGTTGGATTTATAAATTTTTGCGACATCAGAGCTTTAGAAAAGAAAATTCACAGAAAAACCGAAACCGATAGTCCATTCGCACTATAACTGAAAAACTAATAAAATTATATTGATAAAATTTATATAGTAGGTTACTAATTATGAAAGTAAGGCGGAGATTGCATCTGGAAAAATTCGGTTCGGATTTTGAAAGCTTCCAAACGAGCCCCAAAACAAACGAGCGTTTCAAAACCAATAAAGACAGAATCTTCAAATTTTGGTTGAAGGGTGTTCTGTTGTGTTTTCTTTAAAATTAAAAACTAATATTTGAAATGATTTGGACCATGAGTTCGCATTTTGGAAACTTCCGAACTAGCCAAAGAACAAACGATCATAGCTCCAAAACCAATAAGGATTGAACCTTTAAAATGGGTATACAATGGTGTTCTGTAATGTTTTCCTCATATCCCTGAAATTTGAGATAAATTGGAGTGACGGTTCGGGTAGTTGACTCACGCTTGCCAAGGTCTAACAGGCATATCTTCGAATTTAAGATAGAAACTTGAAATTTTGTACTATTGGTTGTAAAAGCGTTTATGTTTTTAGCTTATGTTAAATATCTAACTAAAATAACTTATAGATTTTTAATTTAATTTGAATTTTTCAGGTGTAGGGGATAAATCGATTGCATCGACTTACTGTTACATTTACTTGTTTTTATTTAAGTTCGTCTAAAGGATTAAAAATCTTAAAATTTCATCTATCTTATACGATTTAGTCTATTACGATTTAAATAATATTAATACGTATTATAATTTAAAAAAAAAATCTTCATCAAATTTTCTTCTATAAAAAATAATAAAAATGATAAAAATGGGGCATTTTAAATTTTTAAATCTTTAAGAATTTTTATTTTTAATTTTTCATAATATATACATATTTACAATTTGAATTAAAAATAATATTTAAATATTTTTAATTTTGTAACAGCCTACTCAAAAGAAAAATCTTTTGAAAAAAAAAAAAAAAAATGTTCTAAGATTTGACCATCCGTCTTTATTACGTGTCCTATTATCCTATTAAAAAAGGGGCTTTAAAAGATGAAAAAGCCCCCTTTAAAAGTTTTTTTGAATTTTTTACAATGGACCTTATGCTTGAAAACATACGGGGAAAATGTAAATACTATACAGAAATGTCTAATTAATTATTATCGTATGAATGAAATCGCGCTTCAAACGTTTTTTTCGGAAGTTATTTATTTGTATGATTGAAAACGTATGGCGTTAGTTTATTGTGTATAAGTGAAACGTGTAGATATGTTCGCGTTTTAAACTTTTAAACCTTAAACCTTTAAATATAACCTTTGGGTTTAAGAAGAAACTATTCACGTTTTAAAATTAATTGCATAATTGCATAAAATATAAATATTATGAAAGAAAAGATTACAAAAATAGTCGAACATGATTCTAAAATGGCTCTTATTCTCTTTTTAAAAATGTGTTTTTACACTCTACTCACTAACTTATTTTTTTTTTTTAATGACTATTAGGTTGTGTAGTAACTGTAAATCATACATATTTCCTTAACAATTACTGTGTTTTTTTTTTTGAAAAGAAATCATATCACTCAAATTGGAAAACCCTATATAATATGTCATTACATTATTAAGTGAGATATTATAAAGATATACTTAAGTTTTAAGAAAAATATTATGTGGTACAGAATTATTTTAAATGTTCACCTATGGGAATAGCGTAAAAAATTCTACATAATATGTATATTAATGCAGATATGTGTACACAGTATTTTTAACAGCTTTTATAAGAACTGAAACTTATTTAAACAAAAGAATATACACATATGTACATATATAATATAGATACACGTATGTATATATTTTTTATAGAAAAAAAAAGAAATCATAAATCAATATTTGATTTACTGTAATCAAAATAAAATGGTAAGAAATACATTTACACAATATACAAAAACAAAACGAAATCAAAAATATTATTAACAAACAAAAAAAAAAAAATACATAAAGTGAAGAAATAATTCAGTGTGATAAAAATCCCTTTTAATCTTTTCGTTGACACTTCATTATAGGGATTAATCTTTTGTGTTTTGTTTTTTTTTTCTTGTTTGTTTGTTGTACTTATTTTATTTTTGTTTGTTTTTGTTTCTTTTTTTTAATTATTATTATTATTAGATTTTTCCGTATTTTTCTGTGATTTTTATTTTGGATTTTCTTTGCAATTCATAGGGTTTCATAAAAATGTATGTATGTATGTATGTATGTATATTAAAATTATGTTTGCAATTCGACTGAAGTAAAATAATGTAAGTTACAAAAAAACAAAATTTTCATACTTATCCTGATCTAATAAAATATGTATTTGTGTAAGTTGATAAAAGTTCAATTATTTAAAAATTTGGCAATTATTTCTAGTGTCATCCTAACAACTTCTTAAAAGAAATCCAGTACCTAATGTCTACCATAATCTAGTTTAAAAACAAAAATTATGGCAAGTTCTGTTAATCATAACGGAACGAAAATAGCTGATTGAACTAACGCAAAGCTGTCTGATATCTTGCAAAAGAAATCAATCCGTATAAATCCTGAGATTTCAAGTTATTTCAACGGTATGAAAGTTTAAACCAGGAATAGGAAGGAAAAAAAAAAAATTAAACTTTTTGTTTTTTATCAAATTTTATTTTCGTTTTGTATTTTGAATACAAAATTGTTATACATCAAGCATTTTGCATTTGTTAAAAAAACAGAAACTAAACCGAACCATTCAAAAAATCAAAATTTTTTTTTTTGTATTTTTATTTGGCACTTTACATTTTATTTTGACTATTTTGAGATTTAATAAAAATAAAATAATCAAGTGAATAAATAATTAAACTAAAAAAAAAAATGTCGAAAATAAATCGAAACAAATCTAAACCCCCTAAAAAGTAAAAAATAAAATTTATAGTAAATCTAAGGTTAGATTTAAGGTTAGCATAAAATCACAATCATAAAAATAATTAATATATTTTGAAAGTAAGGATTTTTACTTTTAACTTTAGAAGTAAAGGTTAATTACTTCCTCTTCTGAAAATCTTTGTAAGAAAGTAGAGAAAATTCCTTATAAATATCGTCTCCATTCATCTCTCTTTTGTGCTAGTCTTTTTATTTTGGACTATGTTTTTTCGGATACGTTATCTTCTCTCTGAACAGTTCTCCTTCAGGTTATTTTAGGTCTCCCAAAATTTGTCTTCCTTGGGAATTCCAATTTAGCGCTTGGCCGCCCACTAATGCTACTGAACATCTTAGAATTTGACAAATCCACTTCCACTTTTTTCTTATTTGGACTCATATTGCCTCTTTTTTTGCCATTATCCATTATTCTTCTTGGCCAGAATATGCGACATATTATTTTCAGGCATTTCTTTACAAAAACTAGTAATTTCTGAATATTATTCATGTTTCGCTTCCGTATAACAACACCGATTTCACGCATACGCTTATACTTAGTATATGTAAAAGAGTATAACCCTGATTTTAAAGCCAACTCTAAAATCTTTCCTAATTATGTTATATAGATATACATATTTGAATATTAACAAATTTTAAATAGTGGGATTGTCGCCCCCAAACTCCCACTAAACAAATGATTGAAACATCAAAAAGTTAAAATTAATATATTTATTGCAACTTCTTTGATGTCGAAATATATAATATGTAAAAGAAATAATTTGATAAAATTTTAGAGTTGATTGCAAAATCAGAGTTTTATACCTACCCTTTATCCAGAATTCAACTCTAAAATTCCTTCTAATTCAAAATCTTTTAATTGAGAAATAAAGCCTGACGCCCTCATTTCATCATTACGATGAAAAATAAAATATTTTCGGGAATAAAGTTTTATTTGGTATCTGACTGAAATATAAAGACTAAAGGCTTTATAGCAACCCACTATAAAATCCCCCTAATTAAGAATCATATGTATTCATAAAATAAAATAACTTTATTCAGTTTTTTGATTGTGGAATTCATTTTTATTTCAATGGGACTATTTCTGGAACTTTAATGAGCCAAAAGATCCATTAGAAAATGATCAGTACATTTGCCAAGGATCCATTATAAATGGTGGACAGTGGGACGAAACTCCCGAAACTTCTGGCTGATTGAGGTAAGTCAAAAGTCTCAATGGAATTTCTGGGGCGGGAAGTTTTGGGCTGCACCATTTTTTATTATTATAAATCTATAATTGTGTATGCATATTTTTATAAAGGAAGATTCATATTATCTGAAGAAAAACTAAATAAAAGAGACAAAAATAACTAACATAATAAAATAATTGTAATTATATTTAAGCAATGGTCAATGGTTTTTCTTATTCTATTGTAAATTTGTAATTATTTGTGTTATTTACAATATTTCTTTAACACATAGCACATATATTATATATTTTTTTTTTGCAATTATTCGATTTTATTTTACAATTTTAAAGTTTTTAGCAAGTACAATTTTCGTCTTTGAAATGCAATATTTCCTCAACAATATTAGTACTAAATGGTCTAAAAGCTGTTTATGATGATAATTGATCAGATTCTAGATGTTTTTTTTTTATTTTGAATTATATCAACTTTACTTAACCATTTTACAACAAAAACTAATTTATATTAATAACGGTAAATAACATAGTATTCATAATAATACACATGTATATTTATTATTGTATGAGTAATTTTTTTTTGGTTATGTACTGTATTGTCTGTAAATTACTAAAACAATATTTTGTTGCTCCAAAAAGTTAAAAAGCTCTAAAAAATCTATTTACTAGTTGCAATACAAATACTTTTGCACATTTGCTACATGGAATGGAATATATACATACATCCATAACTAATACACATATTTTAATTATACTAAAGCCATTTAAAATTGACAGTATGACACACAAATAATACAACAACCAACACAGCCAGCAACAGAAGAATCGCTTGCTTGTAATATTGATTGATTTAAGATATTACATAATAATTACTCTAGTGTCTAACTATGTTCAAGGGTATAATAAATTTGCCATTACGTTTGTGACACCTTAAAGGAGTCGAGCTAGATATAGTGTCAAAAGTGTGGTTCACCTCAGAATCGAATTCTGAGTCGGTCGATTAAGCCATGCACGTCCGTCCGCACGGTACCTCAAAAAATAAAGGATGCTGAAATTGTTTCATTGCTTTTGCAAAATTGTTAGTTTCGCTATTTAAATCCAGAATGGTCGGCCGCCGGGTTCGAACTTCTCTCTTTATGTAGAAATAACTCAGTATCTATTGAAACTAGGTATCTGGGTATTTTTTAAAATGGTGCCGAGTTATAGGTCAACAACATCTATAAAATTTATCACTTCTCTTTTTAAATAGCAATAACTGCCAGTCTATTAAAGCTAGGTATTTGATATTTTGTAAAAGGATGTTAAATTGCATACTAATAACTTTTTATGTAAAATTTTATTGGGCTAGAGCAGTAGGTTCAGGCGTCTTGCACCTATTGGAACTTTCTGAAGCTAAGCGTCTGAAATCTTACAAAAGATGAAACTTCTGAAAGTTTTTAAAAGATGATCAAGCTTTATCGAAACAGGATATATTACGTTCATATGGGTATCTCAGAGTTGACACAGTTTACTCTACTGCACTCTTTTTTGAGATATTTACATATTTAAAAGAATGCTTACGAGATGGCAACAGTGCCCGGCAGACAGAAAAACGGATACTGACATGTTAATATAAAAGCATTATACCTAACAAGTGTAAATTTCTTTTATGTATTTAAAAAAAAACAAAAAGCCATGTCAACATGTAAATTTAAAAAAGAAAGTAAAGCATAAAAAAAAAACAATAACAGATATTTTTTGATAAAAAATTATTAAACTAAGCACGTATTAAATAACTTTCAATAGAAACTTAAACATTGTAAATAAAACAAAAAACAATAAAATTTAAGGGGTGGGATTGGATTTAATAAAAAACAAAAGAAGAAAAAATAAAATTTTCAACATTTATACACAATAAGACATCAATTTTAAAACTGCAAAATTGGACAACTTCAAACTATGGTTAAAACGCTGAATGAAACGAAATTAAGTAGGAAAATATTGGCTGCAAAAAATAAAATTTTTGTCAAGAAAAAAAATAAAAAATTTCCCCGCATGATTTCATTTAATTTTTTATCAAAAGACATTTTTTTTAACCAAATCTAATGATATTTAATCAAACTAAATTATTAATAATATTTACATTGTGGGCAATAATAAGGGCGATCATTTTTTAAAGTTGTAAAATTGTGCAAAGTTCGAAGTTTTTGTTTTCTTATTGTGTATATAATTGTGTCTTCAACTTGTATGCAGATCTTGTGAAGACTTGAGGAGGCACTAAGTATCTTTGAGGAAACAATTTTTTGTCACATTTTTGATATTGAAGGTTCAATTAAATTAATTTGGAAGAAAGAAAATAATGCTGAACTCTATGACCTGTACAATGATGTAAATTTAGTTAAAGAAAATTTATAAGACTTTGACGATTTCACTAGGCTATGAAAATTTTAGTACTGGAGTAATGGAAAAAAAAACTCGAATAATGTGGAATTTGAAATTTGTTTTTCTAACTCTCTAGTGCACCTCAATGAAGTCATCTTAGCTCTTTTCTTTTTATGTTTTCCATTGATGATTTAACTATGATTACGTTGCAAAATTCTTAAGTACACTGATATGTTAAAATCTTTGGAGGTATTTTTCTGTTAATGATACTTAAATTCTTCAAGAAGTGTTAAACTCTTCCTGAAACTGGCTTGTATATTTAATAATTTCAACTTAAATATAAGTATATGTGCTTTAGTTTTATATACTCGAAACCTAAATTGTACATTCAGTAACTAATTTTTTTTCTGGAGATCTGTTTAAAAACCATTAAACACACAAATGATAACACTTTGAGGGGAAAAACAATATCATAAGAAAATAGTTTTAAGTACGCTATGTTCACATCACGATGTTAACGTACTGTGTAAATGTGGTTATTAGAACTACATAATATGAATACAAATCACGTTAGGTTTACCATTAATATATCTAAACTCAATGTTGTAATAATCTAAAAATTAATTTTAATTAAAAATGAATCTCTACAAAACTTAAACAAAAAATTCTCCTTCATTTTCTTTTTGTTCTTCTAATAGCTCAACAGTATTTAGTATATCTACTTTTACTATATCTCTCCAGATATGTTTTCCTTTATATTAATATTTGTTATTCAATTATTCTACGTTTCTTCCTACCTTTTTCTTGTTTTTTTCTTTCCAACATTTTGTCCTCAAAATCCATAAGTATTATTTGATGATCTCGATCCTGGAAAACTACAAAAATTTTATGATGATCGACTATCCAGATAGATTTTTAAATGATATTTCCAATAATAAAGAATTGATATCTGCTCAAGTCTTAAAACTAATTTAATTAATTAAAAGATTAACCCGTAATAAATGTATATATAAAAGTAAACATTTGTTTGCGGTGCACCGCATTATGAATTCCGTGTACTGTTATAGTATATTTATATATATTTTTTTCTTTGCAGATGATGGAAGTCCTCAACATATTTTTTTTTTTTTTTGGATTTCCTCATATATTCTCAGCATATATTTTCCTCAATAGAAGCAGCCAAAAATTCATTCGTGCGTTGTCGAATATTATACACTATACTTTCACGTTGAGTCCCACGCTCATCAGTGAACATAAAAAAAATACTTGCTTTAAGTCCCACGTGTACTTGTATCAGTTGTGAACATCATTCAAATGTTACAATGTTAAATGTTACATTCCGTGCTCACCGGAGAACATAAAAACAAACTTGCTTTAAGTAATACATTTGGGACTTAAAGCAAGTATTTTTTTATGTTCACTGGTGATCGTGGGTCGGTTACCAAGATTCTTGAAATTTTCATATAAAGATTTTTAAGTTACACCATATATTTATTAAAATGATTTAACCATAATTTGGTTTCATTTGTCTTATTTATTGCGCCACCTCTTGGAAAACAAGCACTTTCAAACATGAAAGCTGTTTTATCTGTCCTAAGTAAATAAAAGCACTTTGTAATTATGATTGTGGACAAAAGCATTATTTGCATTTCAAACTAGCAAATTCTTTCCATAATTTAACCATTCTTGCTAATTTTTTTGCTATTTTTAAAATAATTAAATTTTTCTGAATTCAAACTTCATTGTAGACAAATTCATGGTATGGAACGATACACGAATAACTAAATAAATGATACGTCCCAAAGCAATATGTCCGAATCCAAATATCAAATAAACGAATGTCCGAATCCAAATAACAAATATATAACTAACCTTATAAATAACTAATAAAATATTCAAGACAAAAACACTTACTTTTCTTAATGTATAAAATAACAAAAAAATAAAAACTTCTACAGATATCTCTCGTATAACGCGGAGGTTACGTTCCAGAAAAATTCCGCGTTATATGAATCGCGTTATATAAGATTTAGCTTTCATATAAAGTAGAGGGTTATGTTCCAATTAGTTTTTTCCTAAATAAAAAATTAAAGATGTATATTTTAAGTAAAATTAAAATTTCAACTTTATTAAAAAAATTAAAAAACAATAAAATAACAAAAAAACAAGAAATTTATGTTTTCTTCATTTTATTATGTCCTTACAAAAAAATTGTGTATTGAATTAATATTATGTTTCATTGTCTTCTGACCTCATATTTTGTTGAAATAATGAGCTTTTTGGGTCCCATCCCAGTAAAAATAAATATGAATGCACAAATTAGTGTTGCCAATATTTGTTTTATACATACATACATATTTTCAATTTAGCGTTACGCAAGTTAAAATTTCGCGTTGTACTGAAACAGCATAAATTTTTAAATCGCGTTATATCGAAAACGCATTGTAGAAGTACCGCGTTATACGAGCGATACCTGTATTACACTTATTATTATAATATATAAAATAACATTAAATTACATTTTTTTTTTCATCCTCTTTTTTATTAATTTTAATTGAGTTTTTTTTTTTTTTATTATTTTATGATATCCTTTAGTTGCCGTAAACCAAATAATTTTATATATATATATTAATGTTTAAATTTAACTGTTCTTTTATTTGTTTTTTTTTTTCAAATATTAATTATTATAATTTAATTAGGTTAGTTTTAAATAAAACTTCAACTAGAAAAACAAAAAAAAAAAAGTTTACACAACCTAAAATGTATATACGAAATTTGTTGCTAGAAGATTGATGCAATAAAAATAGATACTGTCTACATTTTGTGTTGATTGATGAAATAGTAAATGTTGATTGAAGTGATTGAAGTATTCAAAATTTAAAAATTTTTTTAAAATTATGTTGCAAAATTTTTTGTTTCTTTTATGTTTTTGTGTTGATTGAAGATTCAGGATAGTTGATTGAAGATAGAATTGAATTTGATTTTACATTATGTTTTCCAAAAAAAAACTTTTTACTTATTTTTTGTTTCTGATTATCCGCAGTTATTTTTGTAGTATTGTATATTACATTTTTTAATCCTTTGACGACATTAAAATATTTTTTTAATTTAATTTTTGAAATGTATTTTTAACCACTTGATTATCAAATCGATTAACTCAAAACTCTATAAACTCTCAAAAAAACAAAAAAAACTAAAAATTTTATTAAAAATTACTTTTGGTACAGCTACACTATTTTTATATTGACATTAACATTTTTGAAATCCAAACTAACTGTCATAATATTGTTAGAATTTGTGTCTTATGCAACCCATACACGGCGGACTAGGTTGAAAACTAGTTAACTAGAAAACCTAAAGTTGATGTTTTTTCTTTTTTAGTTCATAGCAGAACCAGAAACTGTCAAAAAAAAAAAAATTTGTGTTTCTTTTTTTTTCATTCTGAATGATCAGAGTTTATCATTTTTATGTTTCTTTTTTCATTCATTCATTCATTTCGTATCGAGTCAAAAATTTTGAATTTATTTTTTTTATATGATTTGACACTTTTTTGACAGGTTAAAGCTCTATTTTGTCTTTGAAAATTATTTACGGAGCGTTTAGAGATAAAATAATTTTTACAAGCTCACAGATCGCGCTCTGACCACACTCCGAGTTAAAAAAAAAACACAAAATGGATAATCTGATATTAATATCAAATATTAATAAGAATTCAATAAAATGAAAATAAAAATCAATAAAATATTAAATTTAAAAATTAAGAACTTTTTAAAAAAACTTGTGTTAATCGATTTGATTTAAATAAATGGCTTAAGATACTATCAAAAAAATTCTATTTAATTTTTATTTTTTTGTTTTTTTTTTGTGCACTGTTTTTAAATTTTTAAAACAAATTTTTTTTTTTCATGAAATTTATTAAATTATTAAATAAATATTTATTACAAAAAAAAAAAAAAAAATAAGTTATTTACACTCTGCAACAAAGTTATAGGATCAGCATAATAAACCTTCTAAATATCTCATATTCTAAATTAAAAGAAGATTTAAGATTTTTATAAACACATATTTCTTTCCATTTTAATTAAATTTTTCTTGTGACGTTTTTACATTTGTATATGGCAACAATACTTTTGTTATAAACAAGTCACTTTAATTGGCAACCATAGGATAACATAAAAAAAAAAATAAAAAAAAAAAAGCTTTTTTTTTGTTTTTCAAATAGAGGATTTTAATTATATTTTGATCAAAAATTTATAAAAAAAAAAAAAAACAAAAAAAGAAAAAAAAGCTTATTATCTGTTTTACGAATATCAATATCGAATCGAAAATTAAATCATTGAACTGTCATATCCAAAGTTTCTTTATTATAAAAAAAAACACAAATGATTTAATTGTCGAATATCAATTCGATTGAAACTTTTTTTTTTTTTGTATCGAGCTTGTATATGTATTTACTATCGTTCATTATTTCAAAATGGATGTTTATAAATTTATGATGTTAAATTTTAAATATTAATAAATTTATAAATAATATAAGTATTATTGTTTTTATTAAATTTTTAAAATGTTATTTTAATAGTAATAATCTTAAAAAAGGCAAATTTCTATAATAAATGTGTTAAAAATTTGATTTGAAAAAAAAAAAAAAACCGATTTTTTTTTATTTGTTAATTATTGTTATTGTTAATAATAAGCTGTTTCAATTATATAATAATAAATTTAGAATTAAAGTATATTTTTCAATTTTCTTAATGATTTTTTAATCATAAATCATAATTGCAAAATAAAAATTGCCATCGTTCATGTGATCGAAAGAAAAACAATACAATTAAATCGATATTCGATATATGTATGTATAAGAAGTTCGTAACAGAATTCGGTTAAATATTTTCGCATTAATTTCGAATTATTATAATCACAAAACATATACGAAATAAGCATATAAATTTCACAGCTACTTAAACCTATTGCAATAAACATATCAAAAAGTTTGCAGAGGTCATTGACATAAAAGTTATTTTGTTACAATATGTGTCACAAAATTGTAGATATCTATAGCTTAATTAGCACTAAGTTATACTCAAATATAAAATAAAATTTGTACGGTAGTTACTCGAATCCGCTACGGTCGAAACTGGTATTTATATATAAAAAAAAATGGAGTAATAAAAATTTCAAAAACCTAGCTTGATTTTTTCAGTTATCGTCCGGCGGACGTCGAACGGACGGATAGCTAAATTAAATTCGATCCTATGCAAGAATAAATTTTACTTTTAATTATAATTTTGTATAATGGATTAAATTAATACAGTTACTACCATAAACGCAAAAATGCCTGTCCTCAAAAATGTTTAAAAAAAAAAAAAATTTCAAAAACTTTTATTTTTTCCGGGCAAAGCCGTGTCAGCAAGGATAATACACATTTTGGAAAGTCAATATTAGCTCTTTAATGCCCTTATGATCAAATAGCATCCCAACAAAAGTTTATTATTTTTATTATATACCTTTCTCCTTTGCGAGCAAAATATTTTGAGCATTTTTGTACTTCAATGTATTTATTAATTTTTTTTTAACCTACTACATATATTTAAATTTATAAAAAAAAAACTCAAAATGGTTTTAATCAGTTTACAGTTGTGCAACAAAGTGACAAAAAAACACACACACACCCGCAAATTCGCATAAATATGAAATTAAATTTCAATCAAGTATAACGGTAAATTTTGTGGAACACAAAAAGCATGCAGCTGTTACTGAATTATTTATATTTTATATATATATATATTTTATAAAATATTTATATATTTTATATATATTGACAACAAAAAACGCCCCCTATGTTATACATATATATATATATATATATATAATATGTAGATATATATATTTTTTTTGCGTTTAATGAAATATTTAGAAAAGTCATGGCAACCCTATAATTTTGTCGAGGAGTGTATACTTATATTATGAATTTATGAAATTTCAAAATAATATATCTATTTCTTTCTATTTCTTTATTTATATTATTTACCTCTATTTCTAATGAAATTTCAATTAATTATATTAAAGTATTTTAAAAAGTTTTAATAAAGCTCTTCCGACTAAAATTCAAAATATTAAATTTTGATTATTTTAGAGAAAAAAAAAAAAAAAAACAAAAGAAAATATTATTTAAAAATTTTAATATATTATAATATATGTATATATATTTAAGGTAAATATGTAAAAAAAACTATATAACAGATATAATATATTATGTATAAGTACCTTTTTTTGATCCAATTTCATCTGATAAAACTAAACATGAACTATTACCAACACCAATACCAACACCATTACCAATAATACCATTTCCACTTCCACCACCATTTGGTGAATTTAATGATTGTAATCGAAATGGTGAATGATGTCCTCCTCCTCCTATAGTTGTAATACCGCTATTACTACCACCACCACCACCACCACCGCTACCACATCCATTTGAATTACTATCATTATTACTATTAATTGGTGATGAGTACCATGCTGCTGCTGCTGCTGCAGTTGGTGTTACAGCCGCTGCAGCTGCTGCTGCGGCTGCTGCCCTTGACCAACAACTATTTACTGGTACATTTGCAGCAGCAACAACTGATGCAGCAACATTTTGAAATGGATGTGAATGATGATGTGTATGTGCTGCTGCTGCTGCTGCTGCCGCCGCCGCTGCCGCTGCTAAATGATGATGTGTATGATGTGAATGATGTGATGGATGGTGTGAATGATGCGGATGATGATGATGATGATGATGAATTGAAGAATTTGTTATAGGTGATGTTGCTGTTGCTATTGTTGTTGGTTGTGATATATGTTGACCATGATGACCATTTAATATACGTAATTTATCATATACAGAAGAAGTTGAATCTGATGTTGAATTTCCTAAATGACCATTATCATTAACAGTATCAGATAATGTTGAAATTGATTGTTCTTGTTGCTGTTGTTGTTGTTCAGTTTGTATACCACCACCGTTATTATTATTATTGTTATTATTATTATTATTTATTGAAACTAAATTTGATGAATTTGTTGCATTGATTGTTGAACCATTTAAATCATTACTATTACCGGTACTATTAGTAGGGTTTGTACCATTATTACCATTACCACTGCTACTACCACTACCACCACCGCCACCTCCATTACTATTACTTCCCGTTAAATTACTTTGTATATGAGTTTGTTGTTGTTCTTTTTGTGCAGCTAAATTTCTTAAAACTCGATTAATTGATGAAACCTATTAATTAGAAAAAAACAAAAAAAAAAAATTGTACTATTCAGTAAACTTAACTACTTATATATATACATGTTTATTTATTTATTTGATTTTCAAATTTCCATTTATGCAAAAAAAAAGTTTCAAAAGAAATTCAAAATTAATTCAAATATTTCAGTTCAGTTTGTGTTCCATTTCAATTATGTACTTTCGTTTTTTTCGATTTACGTTTCTGCTAAGCCCTATAAACCAAAAATATCAGTCTTTTTTAGATTTTGTTTCATACATTCTTTATTTAATATATAAAAGCACAAAAACTGTTAATTGTTGCAATGAAAATTCATCTATATTTTGTTTCAAAAAAATTTAAGTTATTGTGATGAAAGGTGATGAAACTGAGAAGATTGAACTGAAATAAATATACAAATAACTGAATATAAACTGAGTTGATGTGCTGTAAATTAATCTTAAATTTCGTAAAAATAATGAGAATTATTTTTTAAGTTTAAGAGTATGGGCTCCGTCTAAAACGTTTCCAAAATCAAAAGGAAAGATGTCACCAATTTTGGGTACTTTTTTCATACGCAAAAAGTCTCCAAAACATAATTTTTATAAAAGTTCCCAAAAATAAACGAAAAAAGTCCCCAATTTTGATAATAAAAATGCTTAGCTTTCTATTTTTTTTATCTAATTTACTATTTTTCATAGACAACTATCAAAATTTAATACTTTTATAGGGAAGCCTGTAAGCATTGACATACTATTGTTTTCAGAGTCGGATTCAAAATCAGGATATTCCTCTCTTACGCAATATTTAAATATATGTGAATATATACGGAATATTTAAAGCTATGTGAAAAGGAATGGTTTTTTTTAAGAATTTCGTACCCAACCCCAGAACAGACTTTTTATGACGGACTTTTTCCATAATAATATTTTAAATTTTTTTTCGTAAAATATCAGTAAATTAGACAAAGAATTTTTCTTTGCATTATTTAATTGCATTTCCCAAAAATTTAATTTTCAATATTCAACAAAAGAAAAAAATATTTTGATGCAACTTGCAAACATATATTGTTTGGGCATAGTAATAATAATTGGCGGATTCATTGTTTCCTTACAGTTCCACTCCCAATTCAAAGCTTCTGCATCCCTATATCCTATCCTCTCCTATTTCTACTCCCTTGCGAATATACTGCTTTAGCAGTTAAGGATTTCATTCCATTATATTTGTTAAGAGAGGAGGTAGGCTTAGTCAGTAAGAATCTGACACTGCTAAGACAGTGTCTTTGAAAGATCCGATCTCTCTTAGGCGAAAAAAAAATATTCATTTGAAAAAATTTGGTACATTTTAATTTCCGTTACTCGCTTTGTTTTATTTTTAAATTTAATTTTAATACAACAAAAGCTTTTCAAAATTTATATGAAAAATAGCAAAATAAAAAATGTTGATGCTACAATTATATAGAACACTGGACTTTAGACAATCTTTTCTACAAATTATTATTACAATGTGTATTTTGTATACTAAGTAAGTTAACCAAATTCTTAATTTATTTATATAGTTTGTTTCGCTATAAAGCTGTTACAGAGCAACAAATGATAAGTGAGATCAAAACAAACAAAAAATTATATTATAACGTCGGGTCTATTCTCAACTGTATAGATGATATGGAGTTTTAAAAATCCTTTTACTTTCAAAAAACATTTGTTTAGTATTATGTCAATAAAATTTAAGTCAATAAATTTAAGTTATAGAATTTTAGACTCCATAATGGAAAACTGAGTATGCCAATGGTGTAAACAGAATGGTGCTGCAGAATGTTGTAAAACAAGGCTGCCCACTCTCCTCTCTCCTGTCCAACGTTGTATTAGATGTAGTCATGAACAAAACAAATAATGCAACCAGAGGAGGTATAAACTGGTACCTCACAAACAAACTACAAGATTTAGACTACACCGACGACATATGTCTCTTATTACATTCGCGGAACATGTAAAGCAAGACCGACGAGCTTTCAAAGAATGCGGTAGAAGTCGGACTTAAAATGAACATGGGGAAAACAAAAATAATGAGAATAAATACAACCAGCACCACACCGATAAAAGTAAATGGACACCTAATACAATTATGGACAAATACAATTACCTTGGATGCGCAGTTGCAACGAAGGGTGGAGCATCAGAGGATACAGAGACTAAAATCAAGAAAGCTAAAGTGGTGTTTGCAAGACTATGGAAAATATGGCGATCAGCACAAATTAATAGAGCCACACAATTAACAGTATTTGAAACGTGTGTTAAATCGGTTTTGCTACACGGCAACGGGACATGGCTGGTCACGGAAACAAGTACTGGTGCTGGTGCTGGTCACCAGAACTTACAAGTGTTCTTTAACAAATGTTTCAGAATAATATGCAGAATATTTTGACCACGAAGAATATCAAACACCGATCTGTGGATTATGACTAAACAGAAACCCATAAACTTGGTTTTCAGGGAGAGGACAAGTGGATTGATCATACACTTAGAAAAGATTTCTCGATAGCTAAAAAGTCCCTTGATTGGAATCCTCAAGGAAAAAGAAAAGTGGGAAGACCCAGAATTACGTGGAGGAGGACAATAATGAAGAAAATAGAAAACCTGGTCTGAAGTAAAGATGCTAGCACAAAATACAGTTAGATATAGAGGCTTTTGGAAGACCCTATGCTTCCCAAGAAAAAAAAAGGTATAGAATGAAAAACATTATAGCATTTTAAAGCTTATTAAATTCCAAAATCCTTCTAAAACATTATTAACCAGATATCAGAAAAAGAATCTTTAATACCTTTAGGTACCTTTAGAAATTTAAATAGCAAAAATTTTTATTAGTGTTACTGTTACCAAAAATTTTTTCTATACCGTTAAAATGTGCTCTTGTCATAATTTAATTGGTATAATCATCAAAAGTGACATCCAGATACAACAAATCCAATATTTAAAGACAAAAAAGTTAAAAATTATAAAAATCCAAAATGCAACAACCATTTATAGATTGAAAAATTTTGTATGTATGTATCCACTTTATGTATATATGCAATTAAATAATATTATATCTAACAATTAAAATATGTGTCCACTTTAAAAATAAAATTGTATATAGAAAAGAAAACCTAAAATTTTCAAAAGAAATAATGAAAAATTCCATTTAAAATAAAAAAAGAAATGGCATTCTCTCGGTAAATTATATTACAAACGTGAGACCACGTTTAAAGCCATTAAAGACAGAATCAAAAAAAAAAAGCGAAAAAAAAAAATTTAAACAATTCTTTTCTGATTGAATTGAAAATTGAATGTTTCCTTAAAAAAAAAAAAAAAAATAAGAGTTCCTTAACCAAAGTTATAATATTATATTTTTTTTACTCTTTTAAAGTCATGTACAATTTTCTTAAATATTTTCTTCCTGGCGCTTTTATTATTACTATTTGTTTTTTGTTTTTTTTTTTTGTTAGAAGAAGAAAAGGACAAATTACTTTTAGTGTGGTAATAATATTCCCACACTTATTCAACCGGAAATAAATGATTACCACTGCTATTGATTTTATTCTATTTTTTTATTTTTTTTATTTTTCTTTTGTTAGTGTTGCCGTTACTATTGTTATTGTTATTGTGTATCATTATATAAAAAAAATTTTTTTTTTCTATTTTAACGCCCTTCTATACCAAGCACATTATCACCATCATTCCGCAAATGATTTTAAAGAAGAAAAAAAAAATAAGAGAAGAAATATTTTAACACATTATAATATTATTGTATTTTATAAGAAACAAGTATTTATATGTTTATGTGTAAGTGTATGTATATAGAGAAAAGAAAAAATAAAACTTCCCCTATGAAAACAGTTTTTGATTCAAATTTAAATTTTTAGAAGAGTAGAAATTTTGTACAATAATATTGAAGAAAAAAATTATACCGCTAATATAATTGTGTTTATATCAACATGTTTACCTTGCGTTTTCAACTATTGTAATGCTGGATTCACTGCTTCCAGTATATTTGTTCCGAACCCATGTGCTCTCATGTTTTTTATATAGAAATTTGAATTCACTCTATTTTGAAAAACGTTCAGAACTTTTTTTTTTCTCTCTGGAACAAAAGTTGATTTAACTTTAACTTTTTAGTTCAGGACAATTTTTTTTTTTTGCTGTCATTTTTATTTTTTTTTTGACATTTCTCACATTAAAAAAAAGAAAATTATTAGACGATAGAAAGAGCAGAGTAGTATTTTTTTCTGTCCAAATTATTTTTTGCTCGGAACGGAATGTTTTGAAGCAATGAATTGTTAGCGTTAGAATTTTAAAAAAAATTGGTTCGGAGCAAATGTACTGAAGCAGTGAATCGTTAAGCTTTAATATCAATAAGTTGTCAAAAAAAAAAAAATTTTTTTTTTATCATCTATAACATAAATAATCTGTTATTTTCTTCGTAATTAAGTGTGAAAATAAAAAAAATATAGTGAAAAATATTTAGATATAACGACAACTATAGTGTCTTAAAAATGACCATCTTTTTATTTTAATTTTATTTTAATATAATTTAAATTATAATCTATAAATGACAATTTTTTTTTTTTGTATTATTTGGTAAATTAATAATGTTAACACTTCAATAATTCTTAAACTTTTGTTTTGAATTTTTGACGTTTTATCTGACGTCTTGAAAAAAAAAAAAATAAAACAAAAAACAATAAACAATAAATAAGATTTTTTGCCACTTTTCCTTTAATAATTGAATAATACAAATAACAAAATTAAGAGAAACTTTTATATAATATAAGCATAACATTATTAATCTACAAAGGATTCTTCCTAAAACACTGACACCAGATAACACTATAGAAAATATTGTAATGAAAACTATGTAAATTAAGGTAATAAATAAATAAAAAAAAAAAAAAATAATAAAACCTAAATTCTCTTTTTGTTTTTCTTTTGTTTTTCTGCCATATTTATTTTGTACGAAATGTCAAATTAGGTGGACATTATTAATTAGCAAAACAAAATCATGTTAATTAACCTCCTATAAGCATAATGAGTCACCGCACAAAAATACTACATCAAAAGTTAAATATATGGAAAACAATGCAACTAAATATGACTTAGTACAATCGTAATCTGCGTTGCGTTTTAAAGGGTTAAAAAAAATTTCAATATAAATTAATTATCTATATATATATATATATATCTAAAATAATCTAACCTTAAATATTAAATAAGTAATAAATTCACTTGTTAGAGCAGTTGGATTTATTGCAAGACTAATATGTTCATTAAGCACATATACCTCTCATGGTAGCGCCCATACGGTTTGTAGAATGTTTGAATCATCGGTAGTATACAAGTTCATAGGTAGTATACACAGGTCAATACAATAACATCGAATTGGTTTCAGGACGGTTTTGTACAACACTACAATTCATAGATAGCATCAAATAATATTACAATTCAAAGAGAGCATCAAATTTTGATTGTAATAGCTAGTATAGAATTTATTGAACTTGTATTTTGTTCTTAACTGTTTATTTTTGAAATTGATATGTTATTTTAATTTAATCTTTTGTTTAGATTGACACGTGAGTTTAGTATTCTTATATTGTTTTTTTGATGACTTCTTGCTGATATTTAACTTATTTTAATGATTTTGATTTTATCCTAACCTCAAATGATTTGCGGGTTCTTTTATTATCTTATAACAATTTGAGTTGCTTAAAATCAACTACCGATTTTATTTTCTACTATTCAGGGAGTTAGATTTGTTTCGACAAAAGCATTTTATTTAAAAAAAACTTTTCTTTTTCTATTACATATTATAAATTTCATTATAAGCTGATGTTGTCTTTTTTACGTTTATTTCATATTTGATCGAATTGCTCTTACATCTGCTATCATAAACTTTTTAATCAGCATACTTTATAGTTCTAATTGTGTATTGAGAAATGCTTTTCTGTTGTTATTGTTGTTTACACTCTCAGTGATTTCATATGAATATGAGAGAAAATATCTTTCAAATGCATTGCAAACATTTCCATAAGTGGTCCGAATTTGTTAGAGTTTTCCACAATTTGTAATGTTATCTACTGTGTTACATTTAGCGTTTGTAAGTATGCCTGCATTTTTTTTTAGTAATTATCATTATATCTATCGTTTTATATTATCATTCTTATCTTTAATTGTCTTCAATGCTTAACGTTGAGTGTTGATATCACCTTTGGCTACAAATCTAGCATTAAGTGTTTAGAAAATTTTTACGAATTGGTCTTTATTTGTATTATGTTTTGATGATCACTCCAAATTCTACTACCATAATTGTAGCTTGAAAGTTATACAGTTCGTGGTTGTATATTTTTAAATTTTCCAATTTTTTTTTATAATTATATAGCAGAAACTTTATAAGCTGTAGCTTTTGTATATAATATAGTTGTTTAAATGTTAGAAATCTATTAATATAGTAAAGTGCTAAAACAATTAATTTTTGATTTTGCATAGTTGATTCTGTTGATTTCCTCTTTAACATTCTATTTATTCCTATATAGAATGGATGATGATAGTTGCCAAGTTGACACTACTGTTTATTTACAATGAATTGGCGAGTTTAAATTAGAATTTTATTTAACCATCAATTTGTAAATTTTATATAATTTTTCCCGCCCAAAAATTAATTTCATTTTACTCTATTGCTTTTAAAGTACAACTTTTCGATAAAATAACTATAGCCAGTAATGTAACGGGAGTTGAAGAAAACTCTATTATGTTTAATCATCTTAAAAAGTTTGGTTTTGAAATTCTTTTAAATTTATTAATAAATAATTGAATAAAAGATATTTGAGGGTAATAAGTTTCATATTTCAGCCCTTATTGAAATTCAATAGTAATTGTAATAATTCCTCCTTAAAACATTTACAGCCACGTCTAGGAAAGGTTGTGTAATTTCCTTGTCATATTTATGTGGCAGGAGAATGAACTAAAATAAATAAATAAAAATAAATCTTCATACTTGAAGAATAATGGTTAGTTTTCACTGTTTGTGTGTTTATAAGCTTTTTTTTTACTTGGTCTTTAATGTTAAAAACCCGAGTAAAATATTAAATATTTCAATATACAAACTACCAAGTAATGTATCTTAATATAGCTTAAAATATTTAAAGTTGCGCAAAAAATTATGTTAGAAGATAATATGTAGAAGTACTTAATTAAAAAAAAATAGCAAAATTTCAATTTTTGATGGTACAAAAAAATATTTCTGAGGCAACTTACAATAATTCTGAAAGACTGTTCTTCTCTAAAAATTTTGAGATTCTAACTAAAAGTGTGCCAAAGTTATGAAGGAAGAAAAATCTTGCAAAATCTTGTCTTCAAATAACAGTAAAATTTAAATGCTCAATTGCAAAAAAAAAATGCATAATTTCGATATTGATTAAGAAAGATTGATTGAAAGGTAAGAAAAGGTCCAGTCTTTTAGCATTTTTAGATTAAAAAACTACTAAGCAGAACCTCAGATATATACATTTATAAAATAAGGCTTTTTCCAATTGTGAGGGGCTGTAATTCCATCATCATATATAAATAAGAAAATCCATTCAAAACACGTAAAAATATAATACAAAGCTTTAATTTTTATGTCCTACCGACGAAAAGTTTGTACAGGTGACTAAGATACAGATGTTTAGAAATAGCAACATTTCAGTTTTGGTACCCTAATAACTCTTAAACAGGGAGTGGTGCCTAAAAATTTTATGAGAAAACTTATACTAATTCTTATGAAAATATGTAATGCAGAACCCATATACACATTTAAAAATATGACTTTTTCAAAATTTGAGAGGCTGCAGTTCCTTAACCCGTGGGGCTACATAAAAAAGTTGCTCTAAAACATTAATTTTTTATGAGGCCTATGCATAGTTAAAATGTCATTACCATATCTTAAATGGTGTAGAAGTTTGATAAACAGGTGACCGACAGGTGAACATACGTATAGACGGAACGACGGAGGGACAGACAAACAGAACAAATAGGTAAGTTTTTCAATTTTGTTTTGCAAAATATACTACTAAAAAGTGTATAATGAACATCTGAAAAGTAAATGGAAAGTTCCTTGAGTATTAGTAAAAACAACAACACTAGTGAAAAAAGCTGAAGCCTTGGAAAAAGTCAGTATATTAAGTGAATTTTAATTATTCAATTTTAAGAGTTTTTATTCTATCCTGTTTAAAAGTTCTACTCTAAACAGTGTGTGGTATCACTCACTGTAGTGGCTGTAGTGTAGTGGCAGCCAAAAAGACGTTTAAATGAATTAAAAATGTAGAAGAAAGATAAAATTCCCCCATTAAAATAATATTCGAAATTTTTTTTTTTCTTCTTTTGAACAAACTAACATTCAAAAAAAAAAATAGAATACTAAAATTCATAATATATAAGAGAATATGTACGATCTATTAGAAAGAACCTTTATTTTTTATTGAATAAACCATATCCTTACAATGATAATAATAAAATAAGTAAATAAACAAAAATGTTCGTGAAAATGAGCGAATGACAAAAAAAAAATAAAAAATAAAAATACAATAGAGAAATTGATTTAAGGAATAATTAATGACGCTTCGATTCTTATTCATATGAATATATACACATACAGTATTATGCAAAAAGTCTATAAAAGGAATAAATAATAAATATTTTTTAGTAATATATTTATATATTATGTACATATTTATATATTATATTTAGTTTTATGACAGTAAGAAAACAAAATATATACGACCCTAATAACTATTAATGCGTATCACCAGTAAGTTTAACTACACTGCTTCAGTGGATATTTATATATTATCACGGGGATTTTTACATATGAAAAATTTCTGAAACGAAACAGACAGTGTAAAGATTTTCTGAAACTTAACAGAACGGATCTTAGATTTTTTATTGGAATCAGCATAGGGCATTTAACACTAAAAGAAAATGGAAAAAAAATAAAAAGAGCAGACACTAATTTATGTAAAAGTGTCGGGCAAGAAAAGCAAGAGGCAGACGCGGTACCAAAAAAAAAATCAAATTTGGGAGAGGGATACTGAGGAAATTCTTCGCAAGTGACAGCACTTAACCAAAGAAAAATCATTCCATTCTTAAAGGGAATAAATTGACTTGATAAAGCCCTGTAAATTTTAAGTGGGAATCATTGAATCAGTGTTACATATAATAGATCGAGTGGTCTAGTTGTAAGTGTAGATAGCTAATCGTTATACGTAATAACAAAAACAAAATATTTTTTTAAAAATTTAATAAATAGAATATTACAAATAATCAACAAAATATTTCATCTAACTACATGTACAAGAAATTGTAAATATATTGACAACAAAAAAGAAAAGTTGACAACACCACAAAAGGGGAGGTGGTATTTAATAGGTTCATACATTTAGAGATGAATCGTATCCGCGTTCGGCACGTTCGTTTCTCTACAGTTTGAAGAACGGTTTTTCTTTTCCCTCAAATAATCTAAAAATTAAATAAAATCAATTTTCTTATTAATATCTTATGAAAGTTATGTCCCGTTATTTACGACATTTGGGCGTGTCTAATTTCATGTGCAATAAGCTTTTCTACAATTTATTTTTTGTTTTCAGATGAATCAATGAATTTTTTTGATGTGTCAGCACTACCGTGCGGAAAAACGAAATGAATTTTTACAATTTATGATAAATTTCTTATAATTTTGACGATCTTTTAACCTTAAAACTCTTATAGCTCTGCACAGTTTTATTGGATATATTTTCCTTGATATAATTTTGTTCCTTTTTTATTTTTTAATTAAAGTTTGTATCATTAATTTATAGCTAAGTAAAAAATTTTCAAAATTTCATATCATAACTTTTATCATTTTGGTATCTTTAAATTAATAGCTTTCATATCATGTCTTCAAAAGTAGGTCTGCTAGATACGCCGTTTCATGCTAATTATTAAATTGATTATATAAGTATTAAAAGTGTATATTATGGGAGAAATCCAGTTGGCCTGAAACCGATTCTCAAAAAGGCATACCATAAAGCCAGTCAGCATAAAAATACATTTAAAAAAATTCCATTTATTGCATAGAATTTTGCATGGACACTTTGCATAAAATGTTTTTGGCAAATGGGAAATTTGGCATAATTTTTTTGTAGATGATATTTTTGCTGTTGTTTACGTAATATGGTTGGTAGTCTTGATCATGATGATGATAACCATCAACCGTGATGGCGATAATGATGTTTATAATTTTGTATTTAAATTTGTAATTTAGATATAGACCTAAGAAAGCTGAAGTTTAAAATTTTCAGACGAAAGTTAATGTGATCAAATTTGTTTGTATGAAATAAGTGTACGAATGGACTTATATATAAATATTGATTGTATTTTTGATTCGCCTCAGGAATCCCAAAATCAGGGATTCCCCTTTTTCTAAAATATCTATATATATATGCATATATAGTGTAGATGTGCCAGATTTTGATTAGAAGGGATTTTAGAGTTGAATTCAAAATCAGAGTTGTACGCTTTTTCCAGAATATTTATATGTACATATATGCATATGTATATGCAAGATTCGGAAAAACGAGGGATTTTAGAGTTGATTACAAAATCAGTGTTTCAATAATTTGTTTAGCGGAGGTATGGGATTATTTTAATGGTTTGTTGCTGAAATATCTTTGTACAATTTAATCAACCTTACCAACCCAACTATGTAAACAGCAACAAAAATATCATCTATACAAAAAATTTATGACAAATGTCCCATCTGCCATCAAGATTTTATATAAAGTGTCCAAATTAGTATAAATGGAATTTTCTAAATGTCTTTTATGCTAAAAGTTTTTTTTATACCAATTGGGTTTATGCCAAATGTCTTTTTGAGAAATGGGTTTAGTTCAACTGTCATAGACCCGAATATTATATATATACGTTACATATTAATAGTAGTTAAGGCTTGTAATATTATGTATATTGATTTTTTTATTATTTTAAAAATTAACTTTGATTTCATTCAAGAATGATAATTTAATACATTAGAAAAAAAAATATAAAATACATACATGTTCATATGTATATACAATATACATATATATATATATATATATATATTGAATAATATTTCCATACATTATTGAAAAATTTAATTTTAAATGGGAAACTATCCACACAAAAGACTCTTTCATCGAAAGATCTTTTTCATAAGAATATATAATACACACATTTTACATAAAGACAAATTTTTAAATACTAAAATAAGTATAGAACATATAACAACAAAAACGATTTATGTAAAAAATGTTCTTTTAATAAAACAATATATACAATATACATATATGAATATATTATTTTGAGACAAAAAATCAAATATTTACATTTTTTTTGAAGGATTTGATGTCTTTTCTAAAAAGGAAAACATTTTTTATTCATTTTATGAATTGTGTTAAATATAGTTTTGGTCAAACGTCCTTTTTGTTAAACAGGATTTTTCCAAAATACCAACTTTTTCCAGATGGGATCTGCTTTTTTTTTAAATGTCTTTTGATGAAAGATATTTTACCAATATGTATTTTGATGTAGTGTGTACATACCCTTGGTATGTACTTAGTCAGATAACCACGTGATCAGACAAAAAAAAGTCTGGGATTTCAATCAAATTTGGTATACAGGTTGACCTTACGCTCCTGCATCAGGACACAAAATTTAAAGTCTGTAGCTTCAGTAGGCCCACCTTAAAATATCCGAATATTATTTGATAGAGCACATATAGTAATTGTTATACGATTTGAATGAGATTTGGTATAAATGTTACTCTTGCGATATAGTTCATGCTAAAATAATTTGAGGCTGGAAACTTAAGTGGGTTCTAGCCCTACTATGGGTGAACATGACTTAGCAGAGTTAAGAGGGATCTCAAGAACAACCAATATAGAAAAATTGGCGCCTCGGAATCCGTGAAGTAGACAATATTGCCATAAACAAAAAGGGGAAAAAGAAATATGTAGAAAGTATTATTTATCTGTATAAGTACCTCAATTGGATCAGGCTAAAGAAGCCCTTGATTGGAATCCTTAAGGAAAAAGAAAAGTGGGAAGAGCCAGAATTACGTGGAGGAGGACAATATTGAAGGAAATAGAGGAAGCAGAAAAAACCTGGTTTGAAGTAAAGATGCTCGCACTAGAGTTAGATACAGAGGCTTTGTGAAGGCCCTATAAAAAAAAAGTACCTCAATTTCTTTAAATTATTATTGTTACAAGCAACAAAGAAAAATTTTACTTGTTTTATATAACTGCATTCGTTACAGAGCTCCAGTAAAGGTATTTTTTTTTCCTAAGGGTATTTTCCCTGAAAGATATAGGGAAACACCCAAATATATATAATTATAAACATAGTTCTAGTATATATACAATTATAGTTGTTATATATAACATTAAATTTTATATAAAATAAGTATGTACATATATAGTTAAACTGTACAAATCTTAAAGTTACATTAAAACGATTATTATTATTGAATTTGAAAGAACTAATATAAATAAATAAAATAAAATAAAACTTACACTTGGTATATTATCATTTGTGCAAACACCATCTTGTAATAATCGATCACGTATTTCCCATGCAAATATGCTTGGGCATTCACGTTTATATTGTGAAATTTTACTAACAACTTCAGCAGTTGCAACACGAGGTTTTGATCCACCAATAGCACGTGGCCTTATACTACCTGTTTCATAATATCTAAATATATTTAAAATAAATAAAAATAAAATTATATACATATAATATATTATGTAGATATAAATTACAACAAAAACAAATTCTATATTTTAAAATATGAATAAACAAACCTTCCCAAAATTTTACTAACACATCCATTTGATACTTGTAATATACGGGAAATATCGCATGGTCTAGCACCAGAATGTGCTAATTCTACAATTTTTTGTCTAGTTGAATCAGGTAATGGTCGGCCACCAACAAATACACCACCTAACTGATTAACACCACTGTGTCCTAAAAATATTAAACAAAAAAAATAAAATCAATAATATATTAGATATATAGGAAATATATAAGAATATAAAACAAATTCAAATTTTATATGATAAGAATATATAAGAAGAATTTCTGATAAAAATTAAATCAACACAAAAATGCACCTATACATTGGAGAAAGTGCCATAAATTGCAATAACCTAAATTACGCAATAAATCTAGGTTACGTATATGGCATATTAAAGGAGGGCGAGGGAGTATGGGTTCAAACTAAACACAAGTATAACAAGTTTTTTTAATTGGAAGGAAAGTTAATGAATAAAAACTAATCCTTCTTGGCAAATCCTCCTTACTACCAATTTATGTTCTTAGCAAATCGAAGGTGGAATAAACTAGCCACATGCCGTACGGCCAGGAAAGCCTGCCCATCGTATGATAAAAAAAGAACCGATAATCTATTGAAACTATCCACTATCCAAGCTATTCACGGTGATCTAGGGGTCAACACTATTATTCGATGTATATATTTCAAAAAGATATAATTAGGACAGATATATTTCAAAATCAGTGTTATACGTTTTTTCGAGAATTAAAATTTTAAATTCAAAGCAATGTTGTAGGTCGAAACATTCCTAAAAATTCATACAAGTTACAACGTCTAAAAAAGTAAACTTTTAACCCCTAATAGTTCTTAAACAGGTGACGGTACAAAAAGGTTTTCTGATTTAATTTATAAGAACAATTTTTCTCTTCTCAAAATTTCAAGGTTCTATCTAGAAAATATGATAGAAGTAAAGTCCTGGTTTTACAATCATTTTATTTTCACATAACGGTAAATTTAACAACTAAATTTAAAAAAAAAAGTATAATTTGGATATTAATAACCTTTGGCGATTTTTAGTTTGAAAAAATGTCAAGCAGAATTTCAGATACTTACACAGATTTAAAAAATGATTTTTCAAACTTTGAGGGGCTATAGCTTCGTAATGGGTAGAACTACATAAAAAAGTTGTGTTACAACATTAGTTTTTTTAAGATAGACATTTTGTTAACAGAACGGACGGACGGACAGAGTGTAACTAATAAGCAAAATTTTCACATTTTTTTTTTTAAATGTGCTAAAATTGACCGGTTATAATAAATTAATGGTTTTTATCTGACTGTAATTGAAAAAAAATAAAGACTGGTAATTTTATTGAATTGATTGTGCACTTTATTTTCAATTGGCTTTCCTTTTTAATATTCCACGTACATTCCCTACATATATTTATTAGATCCTGCAAGAAGTGATAATTTAGTTGACAGATAGATAAATAAATTTTTCATTGAATTTTGCATTTTTACTTAGTTTTAGCCAAGGATTGAAATATTAAACTCTTAACAAAATGTAAAGAATACTCCCTCTCTAAGCTTCCTTACTGTTTGTGATAAAAATAAAAAACAATATTTTCTATTATAGTACACAAAAAAAATGTTAAGAGTCTTAATAAAAAATCTTAAATTATTCTGCTCCGATAAATAGCCAAATGCTGCTACTCATAAATTTTTGAAAACATTTTACTGAAAAAATTTGTTCTTAAAATATCTTGTTGTTATTTTATTTTAGTGTGACACAAAAAAAAATATGACCACCCAATTTTCATGGTTTTTATAAATATAACATGTACCTTACATATAGTTATTAATTTAACAAGTTTCATCTCCTTAAAAAAAGAAAAATCAAAATTATAGAATATTTGTGGAGTTTCAATAAAATCAAATAACATTGTGTGCCAACTCTAGGATACCTGCACGAACATAATACATATGTGCTCTTAAAATAAAATCTAATTAACTTAATTTTCGACATTTCAGACTCATATTTCACTTAATTAAGTTCCGAGATATATTTATGTAAATTAAGGAGATGTGTAACAGCTTCCGTTGCGGCAAACTAACTAAACCTTAAACATGTTGTTGCCATTAAACTATAGATCAACCTTTTGTAAAAATTTCTGATATCTACCTTAAATAAGTATTAATATATGAGGATATAATTTTCACATTTATAATTATAACAGAACCTGTTGCGTTAGACCAACCATTTTACAAAAGTTATTGTATTGAAAAAAAATACTAAGCTTTATTAAACATTGAGTTATGTTAAAATAAAATAAAAAGTATCCAGCCAATAATATAATGGTGAAGACATTATCATCAGGTCATATAACAGCTTATAGTCAATATAAGCCGAGCAATCAACAACTTAGTGAAATGATTAAAGAACTAATAATTTTAGAAACTCAAGTTTAATCAAATATAAAAAGTTACTTAGTGAATGACCTATGCCCCTTATAGGAGTGGAAAGGAATAAAAAAACCACGAACTCGCCGGTCGTTTTTTTTCAAATTCAGTAACAAAGATGACATTTATATAAACATCAAATGGCAAAAATTTTACAATTCTAGCTATTCTTTTTTGGAATTATCATACGGGCGGACGCACATAACTAAATCTACTAAGAATTTCATCCAGAGCAATGTTATGTTGTATACTCTTCAATATATATCTTAAGATGTTTCTTCTGTATTAAATCCTTAAATAAGGCGTAATATGTTGCATAAAAAATTGTTATTTAAATCATTTTACTCTATTTAGGATTATCTTAAAAAAAAATAAGCTCACAGTTGTCAAGTGACTTGTGAATAAAACATAAATAGTATAAACTCCACTGAAATCTGTGAAATAATACATTTTTTTACACTTTCTATCAATAGCGAAAACTATAAATGGCAACTACAAAACAGCAAGAATGACCTACTTTTAAAGAATTAAACGAACGAATTCTTAAGCTAGGACGCGTTAAAGTTGTAGTGATAAATACTCGTACTCGTACTCGTACAATACAATATATGTAGGAATCCATTATATCTGGATTGGTATTTTTTACAATAAGCAGTGCAATAAGGTTGCAAAGGGGAAATGGTGGAAGAATTTTTTTTTTTCACTTTATCTTTTAATATCCGGTCCTAAACTCTTATCTAGGGTCAGATTGAAAATCTGAAGATCTCCTATTTTAAGAGACGTAAATAAGCTATTGGAATGTAAAATTAAAGAATTAATTTTCATTCTTAAACTCTACGAACTGAAAATAGTTCAGCATTAATGTTAAAAGCAAATAGTAACAACTCTTGTAAGTTAACCAATCATTAACAACCAATCGTTAACAACCACTCCGTAATAACAACAAAACATTATAAAAAATTAATTTTTGATATCGATCGCAGTAAAAATACTCAATAAACATTAGTCTTATTTTCATTTATACATACAGTATACAAAATATTTATATATTCATCATAAATTTGGACATTTCTCCTTATTATGACTATGATGATTTTAGTTATAGATACAAAAACACATGGAAAGTTCTTAAACCTGTTAGATTTTGTGCTGACATATATTTATTTTCCTTCCCAAAAGGGATCACGCCTGATTTTTATTCAACGGTTTACAAATATGGTTCAAAAAAGGTCTTTAGTAAAATCTTAGTAGTTAGAAATTAGAATACAGGATGGTTTAAAATAAAAACAATTGCCAAAGTTTTATTGACCATATTTTTTTCTCTAAATTTTATTAGACACTAACAATCAATAACATTATAATTTTGCAATTTTCATCACGTGATCTAAAATATTTTACAGCAAAGTCAGAAAAGAATTAGATGTAAGCTTACTAAAAAAATTATTAATATTTCTTCAATTTTTGTAATCTTATTGTTCTAAGAAAGCACTCTTAGGATATTTGGGTTAAACTAGTAATCACTTTTTTTTAGATCTAATATTCAGAGTAAGTATACTTAGACTAAAATTAATACTGACGTTTTCACTTAAATCCACTTTAACACTATTTTCATCTCGGAAACTACTTGTTGAATGTCTTTAATATTTACTTGCATTATGAAAAAAGACACTATTAAAATAGCATATGTGGTACAATCATAATTTACAAAGTATTACACTTTGAATGAGTATCCATCGAAACCATTTTACCTTATACCATCGATGTATAAATATTTTTTTGCACTGTATTTTGTACCATATTTAAAGAAGATTTTTTTTTGGATTACATCAAATTAAAATATTTTAAGTTCTTTATATGTTAATCTTTTATATAATATTACTTATAAATTTACTTAATGCATTTAGTATATATTATACTTGTATATAAGTATGTATATACATGTATGAAAAGTTAATGAAATATTTAAAAAAAAAAAAAATTCCAGGAAAAAGTTGCGATCGCCCTTATTCAAAATATCTTATATCTTTTTTTTATTAAAAATAAATTTAAAATATTATTAAAGAAACCCTATACCTTGAAAGGTGTATATTGATTTTAAAATAAAATTAAGAAAAACAAAAAAAAAAAGAAAAGTTACCTACAGGTGTTGCGGCATATCAAATTATATTAAAAAAAAAAAAGTTCAAAAATTCATATTTTATCAGAAAAGTTACAGTTTCTTTTTAATTATTTTTAAACTTTTTTTTTTTTTTTGATACATTATACACTAAAAGACTTAAATTTTCGAATATTCAGTACTTCACAAGAATTTATTTTCGATTTTTTTTTCATTTTTAAGAAACGAAATATTATGCAAAGCAAAAACAGTACAATAAATTTCACTCTGTCCATGCGTTTTTTTTCCCATAATTTTAGAAATAAGATTAGAAAATGTTGGAAATTTAAAAATGTGCTAAGGCTTTTAGCATCTTGTCTTTTGTAAGTATATGTGCGTATTAAAGAAATATTCTTTAGAACAGCAAACTAAGTCCGGAAAAAAAGCTCAAAGATGCCATGAGAATTTCTGATTCATTTATGTGAATAAAGTCCCAAAATGATAATAACTATTTGTATTTTAATCCAATCTGTCATAAACTCATTATAACCAGAACTTATATGGGTCATAAGTGCACAATTTTAATATGGAATTTTTTAGCTCCCATTGGATGACAAATAGCGCTCAATATATGAAATGTTTGCTAAAATTTTTGGAAAAAATGGTAAACTCCCCTTTTGATGCCAAACCCGAATATTGTTTTTTTTTTTTTGATATTCAATCTAGGAATATGTTCCCTTGTACTAAAAAGTAGTTGAGAATAAATTGGATGGGATACGGGCGGGAAAAATATGGATAAAGGGGAATGAGAGACGGTAATTGCGTCATAAATCTGTTCAGATTTGTTTTGAATTTGTGCAAATTGTAAATGAAAAAATCGTCAACTTTTGAAAACACAGAGGATGGTAATAGGTTCCTGATTTTTACAGTTTTGACAACAAACGAATTCCTATAACCAGTAGAGTACCATTTAGGAAATTCCATATAGTAGGCATGAGCACTTGAGGCCCCTCTAGTGGTACCGTGGAATGTTTTGAGAGGTGTATTATATTGAATGAGAGCTATATTAAAAAATTGATCTACAACATCAATTTTTTTAAGAACCATTTATCCCATGGTTAGTTTTATTGTTCCATCTTAAACAGTTTAAAAGTTTTGTAAACAGTTTTAAAGTTTTGTAAACAAATGGACGGAGAGAGTAAAACTAATAAGCACGTTTTTAATTTTTTTTTTTGTTTTTAAAAAATTTGCTAAAAATCATTAAAAAACCTTTAGTTATATGAACAAAAACCATTAAATATACCTTGTTAATGAAAGTGGTTTTTTAACACGTACATATATCAATACATTCTATATGCTGCATTACAGAACAAAACAATTTGTATAAACCGCACATATCTTTAAAAAAAAAATGTTTGTATTAAACTGTATACATATAATAATAATGTATTTAATCAATAATTGATACTAATATAATCCAAAAAATTAAACAATAATTGATATGATTAGACATAATATACACTTTATACTAATAGTATTGAATAAATTTTGTCTATACAGTTTTTAGCTAGAAATATTTCTTTATTATAGTATTACTCTGTTCACCCTACCGTCTGTCAACAAAACCTTTTAACTGTTCAACCGTATTTGGTCCATTGTGATACCACATAGAAACTTTTCTATCCCACGTGTTAAAACCAATTTAAGCTTTTTGAAAAGCGAAGAATGCTCTTCACATTTTTAACTGCTAGATCTCTAAGATTGTTGAAGTGATATTGCCCCAAATGGGTGTTACTTTTGGCCGACAAGGCTGGGCATGTGCAAAGGAAATGAAGAATCGTTTACTCTTTTCGTTCATCTTTGTAGGCTCTACAATATTCGTTTGCGGATAAGCCAAGTCGTTTATCATTCCTCCCTATTAGATAGTGACCGATGATTATACCCATTATCATTCCAATATCTGCCCTTTTAAAAGAAAGCAGATCATTGAATGGTCTTAAATCGGTTTTGGGCCATATCAGTCTTGTGATATTGCACGAGGTCAAATTTGACCAATTGTTATTTACAATATCCGTTATTTCCTTTCGAAGTAACATTTTGCTTGTGGATAGCGGTACCCCTAGTCTTCCCTTATCTGGCAGGACTTGTAAGATTGTACCAATTCTTGGAAATTCATCAGCTTTTTTATTTCCAGGGATGCCTCGATGACCTGGAACCCAGCTGAATGCTAAACAGCATGGCAATTTCATTAAGAAGTTTGCGGCAGTTTATTAGAATCTTCGAAGTTGTATATGTTGATTCCAGAGATTTTAACGCCGCCTGACTATCTGACACAGAATGCGTACTTGCTTTACAGTTAAAACGCTTTTAGTTACAACTTCGAAATTTTGAGGGAAGAAAGGGTCTTTCAGAACTAAACATAAATAATCTCAGAATTTTTTTTCTTTTTCTGTCTATATGTAAAAATTACTACAAATTTTGGTGCATGTCACAATTTCTAAGCTGGTTTGTATTGTATGGTGGAAAATGAGCGCCCTTAAAACTCTTTGTTTTTCATTCTGTCTTATTTTTTTGTAGTCTTAATTATTTTTTTTATAATATTTTAAATTCAATTTGTTTAATTTTAAATAAATTTAAATATCTATGAACACTTTAAATATATGTTTAATATAATTATATATACATACCTAAATCTACACACATATAAGTGTAGAACCACCAAAACCACCAAAACCAAAAAAAAAAAGAAAAAAATAACACCAATTATTTAATTGACCTCAAATATACGAAACGGAAACTTTTTTTACAAGTTTATTACTATACCACATCCATATATTATATAAATATATATTTTATTTAACATATATAGATATATAGTACATAGATAAATAGTACTTATATAATATTTTCTTTTTTTTTTTTTTTGTACTACATAATATGCAAATCAAATAATAAATCAGGAAAACTAAAATATTATAAGAAATATCACAAGGATGTTAAAAAGGATATTATAGAAAATTTTATTTTGTTTGTTCAAAAATAAATATACGTACGTATGTATGTATGTACATATCTATGTTTATAATAGGAAAAAAAAAAAATTATTTTAAACTTGGTATATTATAAATTTTTGAAATAAAATTACGGGAATTTTTAACTTTTAACAGTTATGGAAATATAATTTTAAATAGATTTTAGATAGGAACTTGAAATTTTGAGCCAAAAAAGAACTTTTAGAATTACTATATGTTTTCTCAGAATTTTTTTTTGTACCACACCCTGTTTAAGAGCTATTAAGTTTCAAAAAGTGAAAATTTGCTTTTTTTAAACACCTCTAATTTAGGCACCTGTACAAATTCTTCTTCGGCAAGACATACATAAAGGTTCAGTAATATATTTTCACGTGCGTTAACAGGTTTTTTTAGTTATATAGGGTTCCAGACTTACAGCCCCTCAAAATTGCTAATATTTTTTCTTATTATATGAAATTTCCAAATTTTGGTGTAAGCCCAAAATGTGCGCTTTTAAAAACCATTGGTTTACATTTTGCCTTGTTTTTTTTTTTATTGTTTTCATATAATTAATTTTTTATATACTGCATTATTTAAACAGCAAGATATTCAATGCATATATGTGGGGATTCCTCAGTTCCCAATTGTTTTAATTAAACACTTTTTGCTAATTTTAATATACTGAGTACTCGTAACCGTTTCTTGTAAATAATTTAACTTATGTTGTTAAAATTAGAAATCCTTTCTTCCAATTTCGAAAATTATACATAATGTAGTCATAATTATCGCAATTGGTTGTTAATACAATAAATGATTGTACTGGGTGAACTTAAGTTTAATTATGTTTGCATATCCACATCTCAGCCATCCTAATCTTCGTCTAACCCAGACGAATTTGAATTGTTATTGTTTTCGTCAGATTCATCACTTGAGTCCATGTCAGCCCATAGCTTCATCAGCCAAAGTCTACTGCTGTAGATGTGCAAATTGAACCTTCATGGCCAACTCGTTCAACATCATATCGATCGTGATTTTTATTTTTTGTGGCTTTATATGGTCCAAGGTATTCTCTGTATAGTTTAGAATTTTAAACCAACTTGTTTGCGCTTTATAGGTCGTTGACCTTGTATAATGTAGTTTCCGGTTGTTTTGTATTGTTTTTGTAAATGTTGTATTGTATTGTTTTGTATTGTTGTATTGTAAAAACTATTGTTTTTCCTAAAACAAAAAATTAAATAAAATTCAAGAATTTTATCATTTAAAGATTTTCGTATTAAAAAGATTTTTTATTTCATCAAAATATAGTACTGCCTCGCCGTTTGATCCAGTAAATTTCACAATATAATTTATTTTTGTATGAATTAAATTGTTAAAACAAAATTGCATGGTTGGTTGGTTGCTTGGTTAGTTTACATTCCTGTTCTCTAGAAATCTATCAAACCTGTTATTGCAAACCAACCACATTTTACAAAAGTTATTGCCATAAAACTTGATCATCTTTTGTAAGATTTCAAATTCCTAGTGCCAAGATAAGCAAGCTACCTGAACCTGTTGGGCCAGAGGAACCAAACTTCATAAAAATTATTGAGATTAAACTTGATCCTTTAGAAAATTGCAAATGTCTAGCTTTATACCAAGTACCAAGTATAAGGATATAAATTATGCTTATACAAGAAAAAAGAAGTTGTATTGCATCTGTCTGAATCTTTTGAATTACTGTTACTGTATTGTTGCAGAATCGACAAATGGGAAGACTTTCTCCGGTGAATATATTATGTTTGTGTGTATAGGGTGCACCCCATTCTAATCCGTGTCATCTTTATTCCAATTTCTTTGCTTCCTTTATAAATCATTTTTGAATTCTTAATGTTAGCAAAGATCTGCTTGAGTTGAGCATTCTCATTCTTGCTGTCGAATATTTTCAATGTGTTCTGTGTGTATTGTGTATGATCTTGGAATTACGTTTCCTGGTATCCAAGCGATTTCAATTTTCTCATTATTTTTATGATGGTATTTCTTATTTTTTTTATTTGTTGATCGGTTGTTAGCTGGCTTTTGACTGCTCTAACTACACTAAGACAGTCGATGTATATTGTATACTATTTGTTGCGTTGTCCGCGCTTCTCTGACCAAATCAAATTTTATAAAAGTAGTTAGCATGCAATTTGGCATCTTTACAGTAAATTTCAGATATCCAGCTTCAATATAGACACCGAGTTATTTTCATATAAAGAGAGAAATTGTATCGTAGCGAATCGATACCGACTGAACCTAACGTAAGTAACGTAAAGTAACGTGGTAGAAATTTCACCTTCTTTAGTTTTTAAGTTATAGCACGGCCAGATGGACGGATGTACATGACTTAATCTAATTTAAACTAATTACTTAAGACTAATTAAAACTAATTTTTCAATTCTTATCTCCGATCCATGAGTCTATATCTAGCTCGCCTCCTTTAATGTATCACGCAACGGCAAATTTAAAATACTCTTGGACATGCGGCCAAACGGGTATAAAAAACATTTATCAATGTAAAATGTAAAGTATACATGCGTATAACAAAAACTTAAAAAGAAAAATATTCATAAAAAAATGTTGATATTATAGAAAGTCATATGTTCATAACTGTTTAGACATTTTTGTTGTTAGTGTTGTACCTATACTGTTTTTTGAAGAATATCTAATATTTACTATGTAAATTAATATTTTTCCTAATTTTATGTATTATTAACTTTAATTAAACCAAATATATATAATATCGGCATATAAATGTTGTATTAATAAATGTTGTATCACATCAAATAGAAACTATGGTACCTATATATTATAAATATTAGTGGTCAATCAATACAACAGAAAATATGCCACATACCTAATAATTTTCTGGTATTAAGTGATGTGTTTCTTTTTCTTTTTTTTTTTGAATAATTAAATTTATTAAGTGATTTCAAATATAAATTTATAATTTAAATAAAAAAAGAGCATTTATCAATCTAAATTAAATTCTTATTCCATAGATTTTAATAATATTAAAGTATTATCAAATTACCAATCAGTTTCTGTTTACATATAATAAATGCTGCTAACATAATAAATACTGATTCGATCAAATTTAAACATCTTACAAAAACATTTCCGATATTTGACTTAATGAGGTACCGAGACGACGTATTTGAAGAAACTAAATCTTATAGATGTTTTTGCTATAAAATTTAATCATCTTTTAGAATATTTCAGATATATAGCTTAAATAGATACTAAAGTAATTCTCATATAAAAAAAGGAAAAAGCCCCACACAAACTGGCAGCTCAAAGGAGGCAGACTCGCCGGTCAAAGTTTTTTCATTTCAATAGAAAACCTAACATAAAAATTAAATTTTGAAATCCTATAATTCCATTATTTCTTAAGTTATATAGTAACTACGGGCGGAGGGCCAAGACTTTTGGAAAATTTGTTTGATCTAGGGTAATAGATTGGGCTAAGTTTAATTGTCCTACAATTTCCTTTTTTTGAGCATAAACTAAGTGTTTATAAAAGCTAGTTATTTAAAATTTCACCAAAAGAAGTTAAGTTTTATACCATGAATTCGGAAAAATTTGGTTAGAATAACGGTACAAATTTGGGTAAGTGAAAAGTTTTAAATACTTATATCATGGTACTTAATTAAGTTAGGCGAATCTAAGATTTTATTAAAAAATTATCAAGTGTGGAAAAATATGGCAAGAACACCTGTAAAATTTCGTTAGTTTGACACAAGATGTTCGAGAACTATGTTCAAGGGTATAATAAATTTGCCATTACGTTTGTGACACCTTAAAGGAGTCGAGCTAGATATAGTGTCAAAGGTATGGATCGGCTCAGAATCGAAGCCATGTACGTCCGTCCGTCCGTCCGCACGATAACTCAAAAAATAAAGGAGCTAAGAGGCTGAAATATTTTTTACGTCACTTTTGCAAAATTGTTAGTTTTGCTATTTAAATCCCACATTTTCGGTCGGCGGGTTCGAGTAACTGCCATACAACTTCTATTTTTATATAGAAATAACTCAGCATCTATTCAAGTTAGGTTTCTGAGATTTTGCAAATGATGATCAAGTTTTATGGCAACAACTTCTATACAGTTTGGTTATAGTGGTGCGGCGGGTTCGGGTAGCTGCCATACAACTTCTCCGTTTAAATGAGAATAACTCAGTGCTTATTGAAGCTAGGAATCTGAAATTTAGTAAAGAGATATCGAGTTACATGCCAACAACTTTTGTAAAATTTGGTTGGTCTAGAGCAGCCGGTTCAGGCTTCTTGCACCTCTTGGAACTTAATGAAGCTAGGCATCTGAAATCTTGCAAATGATGATCAAGTTTTATGGCAACAACTTTTGCAAAATTTGGTTGTGGTGGTGCGACGGATTCGGGTAGCTGCCATACAACTTATTCGTTTAAATGAGCATAACTCAGTGTCTATTGAAGCTAGGAACCTGAAATTTAGTAAAGAGGTGTCGAGTTACAGGCCAACAACTTTTATAAAATGTGGTTGGTCTAGAGCAGCCGGTTCAGGCTTCTTGCACCTCTTGGAACTTAATGAAGCTAAGCGTCTGAAATCTTGCAAATGATAATCAAGTTTTATGGCAACAACTTTTGCAAAATTTGGTTGTGCTGGTGCAACACGTTCGGGTAGCTGCCATACCACTTCTCTTTCTAAATGAAAATAACTCAGTGTCCGTCCGCACGATAACTCAAAAAATAAAGATCTAGGAGGCTGACATTTTTTTTACGTCACTTTTGCAAAATTGTTAGTTTTGCTACTTAACTCCAGCGTTTTCGGCCGCCGGGTTCGAGTAGCTGCCATACAACTTCTTTCTTTAAATGGAAATAACCCAGTGTCTATCCAATCTAGGTATCTGAAATTTTGCGAATGATGATCAAGTTTTAACAATATATTAGATATATTACGTTCATACGGGTATCCCAGAGTTGACACAGTCTACTCTACTGCACTCTTCCACGTTTTTTATAGAATGTAAATAAATACAAAATCTAGATAAGATAAACACAATAACAAAGTAAATTATTAAAAACTAATAGTACAACAAATGTCGAAAAATTAAACCTATTTGGTATATATTTAAACTATAAGAAAATATATGAATTAGTGTTAACACCGTTATTTTTGGAATAACGGCGTTAACGGTTTTCATAATTTTCATAATTCCAAAAAACAAAATTCCAAAATATTGAAAAAAGGCGCACAAAATGAAATATATTCTTTGTGATTGACGACAAAGTTTTTTAGCAAGCTTTCAAGCTTCAAACTTTAAAAATTTGATTAGTTAGAGTGGGATTCTCTACTGTACGAAAATAAAAGTGGGGGTTTGGGAGCGATAGCCCCAATTATTTTTAACACTTTGGTATTAAAATATGTTGGTAAAAAAATAATTAGGAAGAATTTTAAAGTTAGTTACAAAATCGGGAATAACACACCTTTTACAGAATATGTATAAATGTAAATATGTATGAGATTCTGAATTAGGAGGAATTTTAAAGTTGAATTCAAAATCAGAGTTATATGCGTTTTCCAGAATATTTTTATATATGTATATGTGAATTTCTAAATTAGAAGAGATTTTATTAATTGGTTTCAAAATCAGGGTTTTAATAATTTGTTTAGCGAGGGTTTAAGAGCGGCAGCCCTCACTTTATTCAATATTTTGTTGTTGAAATATGTATGTAAAAAAAAAAATAGGTGGGGTTTTATGGCTGATTACAGAACCAGGGTGGGGCCTCGGTGGCCTAGTGGGTAAGAGCGTATAAAATACGCTGTAAACACCAAGGGAGTGTGGGTTCGAATTTCTTTAAGGCGGTTTGGGGGTGGTAGCTCCCACTATTGTAAATGGCTTGTTGTTGAAATATGTATCTTAAAAGTTGTTAGGAGCGATTTAACAGTTGTTTACAAAATCATATAGTTTCAACAACTTGTTTAACGAATGCTTTTAGCACTATTTAAAATATAACCCAACCCGTTATTTTTATGATAAAGGGGTTTTAACTAATAGTTTGTTTATAATATTTCATTTTAAGCTCTTAAAATTCTGGATTGGGAAGCTCTAGAGTAATGCTTGCTTTAGAAAGCTGTTTTAATAAGCTTTAAAATAATACCTATAAAATGCCTATATTTATTTTTTATTCTGTCTTATTTGGTTTCAATTTTATCGAAATAAAACTAAATTATTTTTGAAAAGTAATCAAGGCTCCATAACTAAAGCAATGAAAATAGAAATCCATATTATGAAAATATTACTAATATTTTTATTCATTGTAAATTTAATAAATATGCTCATATGTTGACTCGTCCTTACGCAAATAATTGCGAAAATCATTTGGTTCGTTATGAAGCTTCTTTAATAAATTTATATGAGAAAAGGAAGAAAAAGATTTAAATTAAACACATTGCTGCGGACATTAATAAAAACTCATCTACACTTTCCCATTGTTACTAATTAAAGTGAAAGTTTGCACAAAAAAAACTGAAAATGTAAATTGGCAGATCAAATTTATGTAAATTCGTGGAAATTATCTGATAAGTTTGTGCAATTTAACTGAGAGTATAAACCCCTTTTAATATGCAAAATACGAATTAATTTTATATATTTTTTTTTTTATAGATTTAGAAAAATAAAATCATGTACATATTATGTATTCAAAAAAAAAAAAAAAAAAAAAAACAAAATGTCGTTATGATGATGAAATACTCGTATAATATAACTACTATGTATATATTGTATATATACACCTACTATATATTCTACTGTACTATATATAACTACTGGTATAACTAATATACCATAAATAAAAAAAAAATTAACATCAAATTGCAATAAATAATTTTAGAATCATATTACCATAAACTTTTAAGTGGGTACCATTTTTATAACCATTAAAATACAATATGGATATTCAAAGTACATACATAAATTTTTTCCAAGTATGTATGTATACATATACATAATATTTTCCAAATGAAGTTTCTTACACAGATCAGTTTATTAAAAAATTTTTTTATCATGAAAAAAAAAAACCTTAACAACAAATCAATTTACTTTTTTTTTTTCCTTTTGACAGGAACACTCTATAATCTATATTGACAACTCTTCACAGTTTTTAATTGCTTGTTAACTCTTTTGGTTCGATAATTTTTTTTTTTTTTTTAATTATTATTATCTTTTTTTTCTAATCAAATTACAATAATTTTATTTTTACGACAATATCATGACTGCATCTTACCATAAATACATATGTATGTACTATTAATGCATTTTTCTGTATTTATTATTATAAATGTATGTGTGTATATAATATAGAAAAGTGAATATTCCACATAATAATGATCAAAAAGAAAACTAAATTGAATTTATAATGATTTAAAATAAATCGAAAATATCCTCCCATTGACTTTTCCCACAAGTTAAATTTCTATTAATATAGGCTTCGCAAATTAACGACCAACGAATTGAAGCCCAAAAAAAAAAAATTAAATAAAGCCCCAAATTTTGTATGGAACTTTGGAACTTTATTACCAATGAAATAAGACCCCCATTTGGGGTCTATAAGGGAATATGCTCCTTTTTCCAGAAGTTTTAACAAAAATCTTGAATGGTTTTGTAAAATTTATTATTTACACTCCACTCTTTAAGATGTTCTGGCTTTTGGACTTATATCCTCACGCCATATAAGCTTAACTTGTTTTGTACAAAAGTTTTATCAAGTTATATATAGTTTTGGGGCGTTATTTCATTTATGGCTTATTTTGGGATGTTAATTCATTTTTGTTTGGGGCTTTATTTCACTTCTGTAGGGCTTTATTTCATTTTTGTTTTTGGGTATTAATTTACTATGAAATAAGACCCTACTAAATTTTAGGGCTTTATTTCTTTTTTTTTTTCTTTGGCTTTAATTCGTTGGTCGTTAATTCGCGGAGGCATTAATATATACAGACGTTATTTTAAAAGATATAACGACATTTTCTAATTATAATTTTTTTTACTATTATTTTAATATATCTTTTTTTGAAAGGCTTTATATTCAGTTTTTTTCATAATTTAAAAGTAAAAAAAAGTTCTGATGTTTGGTGATTTGAAAAGTTTTGATGTTTTGGGCTTTTTTCCAAGCTTTAGTAAGCTTTTTTTTTCAATTTTTTAAAACTTTGTAAACCCTTTGTAATTAAGAAAAACCCTTAACACATGTAAAAATATAATATCGAAGCGTTAATTTTTATCCCACACCAACGAAAAGTTTGCACATCAGGTTTCTAAGTTATAGGTGTTTAAAAAAAGCATTTTTTGTTGCAGATTTTTAAGTCTTAATAGAGTGGTATAAAACATTTTTCTGAGATGACTTATGCTAATTATGAGAGTCTCTTTTTTTTTTTTGTCAAAATTTCATGGCTTCTATCTAAAAACTTTACGAAGATGTGAAGGAGGCATCTCTTAAAATATTTTTTTCACATAACGGTAAATGTAAATAGCATATTTAAAAAAATTGTGTAATTTTGAAATTGATTTATAAAAGTATAAAAAAATGTCATGATGTTTTGGCATTTTTAGAATAAAAATATGTAAAGCAAGAACCCGAAATATGCACATTTTAAAATAAAGCTTTTTTCAAAATTTAAGGAGCTGTAGCTACATATTGAGATGGGACTACATAAAAAAGTTGTTCAACAACATTAATATTTATATGAGATCTATGCATATAGTTAACATTTCGTTGCTTTATCTTAAACGGTGTATAGAAGTTTTAAAAACAGACAAATGGAGGCATGTAAAATGTCCCATTCATAATATACTCATTCTCAATTTCTTGATGTACATATTATGTATCTTTAACCTGAGAAGCGTTACAATTGCAGTTTGCGATTACAATACTCTTTTATAATGTACTCTGTGTAGGAATACATATTGTGTACATCCATTAGGGTGACCAGTTACTTAGTTTGAATGATTGCGAATAGTGACATCCGTCCGCACGATAACTCAAAAAATAAAGGAGCTAGGAGGCTGACTTTTTTTATGTCACTTTTGCAAAATTATTAGTTTCACTATTTAAATCCAACATTTTCGGCCAACGGATTCTAGTAGCTGCCATACAATTTCTTTCTTTATATGAAAATAACTCAGCATGTATGTTGAAACTAGGTATCTCAAATTTTGCAAAATGGTGTCGAGTTACAGGCCAACAACGTCTGTAAAATTGGATTATTTATTTATTTATTTATTTATATTAATATTACATACATAAATGTAATGCAATATTATTGAACCATCGGCTACTACGGCTATTATAGGTTTTTATACTATTATTAAATTATATACTAATATTATTTATTTTGTTTATATTATATACTATATATTTACATTATATTTGGTCGTAAGGGGGGTATGTAAAGAAAAAAACAATTACGACCTGCGCAGGGATCGAACCCACACTCCGTCGGTTAATACGCCACACGCCTACCCATTAGGCTGCCGAAGCCCCAAAATTTCTTCTTCTCTTTTTAAATAAAAATAACTGCGAGTCTATTGAAGCTAGGCATCTGAAATTTCGTGAAAAGATGTCGAATTGCATGTTAACAACTTCTGTAAAATTTGGTTACGCTAGAGCTGCAGGTTCAGGTAGCTTCCACATTTTGCAAATTAATGAAGCTAGGCATCTGAAATCTTACAAAAGACGATGAAGTTTTATGGCAATTACTTCTGTACAATTTGGTGCAACAGATCGGGTTAACTGTCATACAATTCCAAAATATACATAAATATATCTCGGTACTTCACGGCGATACTAAAACATATGAAATTTTGTAAAAGATGATATCAAGTTTTATAAAACCAGTATATATTACTCTCATACGGGTATCGAAGAGTTGACACAGTCTACTCTACTGCACTCTTCCTCGTTTTTTATATCATTATTATCTGTCAACTCTTATTGAATTGAAACGTATTAATATTTAGTAATTTTGTCTTATACATTTTTTTATTACTTTTGTTTTTTTCTAAAAAAAAAAATTTCATAATCAAGGTAATCTTTTTATTGTATTGGTTTTTAATTGAAATGCTAAATAACATAATATGCAAGTTTAAAGTATACGGTCAGCAAGTAAATTATCATTCATCGTATAAATTTGTTAATAATAGGGTGTTGCAAAAATGTAAATAAAAATTAAATTTTAATGGTGTTTTTTTTTTTTTTTTTTTTAATAATAATAAAAAAATAATTCGATTCTATAATAATTCTATTAATAATAAAGATAATTCAATTTTAGTAGTTTTGAAAAAGAAACAGCTTTTGGTTTTATGCGTAAATAGAGTTTGAATACAAAGAGGAATTAGAGCCCCACTATTTTAAATATCAGAGTTTTAATAATTCATCATCATCATCACCAACAACATAAGTACACATAACCAACAACATGAACATGATTTACAAGAAAAAGAAAGAAGAGAAAAAAAGATTTCTGTCGAATGTTCCACGTGACAGTTAACTGGTTGATTTTATTCCAAATATTTTTTTGAAATTTATTTTTATGCCCCTTTCAATATTTTTAATATTTTATAATATAGTTCCAAAATATTAGATCTTGAATATTTTACAATGCTAGAGTTTGAAAAGACCTGAACCAAAACTTAACTATTTAATTTTACTTTAATCTTAAATACTTTAAATAAATTTTTTTAATAATAATTCTTCATTACCAATTGGCAAACATAGGGAATCCGATTGTCGTCAATATAACATTCAAAAAAAAAAAAAAAAAATTCTGCTAAAAAAACATAAGACATCCACAAAATAGCTTCAGTTTCTAAAATAATTATTTCCACTAAGCCGTTGATTATTCGGATGTAACTATCCTAGTGGACAGTACTAGTGCACAAATACATGAACATTTTTGACAATACTATTACATTTTTTCAACTATTTTCTCACTGTCTTGACATTTTTCGATAGCTGGTAATTACCAGCTATAGAAAAATGTATAATTAATTGCTGAGATAATAATTTGACACTTCGAACAATTAAAAATGGCAAACAACCTTCATGTCAAATCAATTTTTTACGTTTGTTTTATTTTTAGTTTATTTTATTTATATTTCAATCTATGTAAACATTGTAATAGTTTATATAGTACCAAATATTATTTCGACCAACTCTAACCAATAATTGGATATCATCTGATTGGCGTTTTCAGTTAAAATCTTCCCATTGAAAGTCCAGCATTTAACTACTATACCAATGGTCAGACAACAATCGTTTAATTTTTAAATAAATTATATAGATTTAAAGACAATAGTTTAAGTGAATTTCACAAATCATAATACTGTCGAACTGTTTCAGTATATCTCATCAGTATGTCGGGGCATATTAACAAACTTTGTAGATAAAGATTCAGACGAAAGTTATCAAATAGAAAGAGAAAGAATTACTGATCATCAATTTGAAAAAAAAAAAAAATAAGTTCTAAATTTATTTAACAAAATATACCGAGGATGAAAAAACAAATTTAAAAGTTAATAGTAATAAAGCTTTTTTTCTAAGATGTCGCTCTAATACTCATCTAAATATTCATCTCATCTAATACTCATCTAAAAATAAATAAATACTTATCACTAATATTCATCTTTAACATATTTTTAAAAAGTTAGTATATTGGTTACGCCTTTTGGTTTTTTAATATACATATATATACGTAATATCTATTGTAGTTAGTCGTTATTTAGGCTGTGTCCGAAACTATCGCACTTCGCATTAAAAACTAGCTAATTACACCAAATTTATTCCGAAAAATTTCGAATAGTATAAAGTGTTGTGGGGAGTTCATTGCACTAATGTAAATTATTTGTCAAATATTTAGTGTTCTGATAACCACACTAGATGATCGTACTTCGCAATATAAATTGACAGTTTAATATTATTTTATGTTTTTCAAAAATGTTTAAAAGAAAAATAAAGTAAATAAAGGAGTTTTTAAATAAAATAAAAGTGTCACAAATATTTTCATAAAAATCTCTTGTCGGGTAAATTAAAATATCTTCTATTATTTTGCGTGCCATTAAAATATTATGGTTTGAATAAGCGTTATTAAAATTTTAAAATAAAGTGATATAATTTAATGTTTGATAACTAGTTAACAAAGTACATATTCAAATAAAATGTATCCAATATTGCCATAATCATCATAAATGTAGTTGGATAATGCATACAATGCATAAAATAAATTACTTTTTTGGCGTTATCAAAATAAATTTGACACAAAAATGCTATAAAAAATATGCATTGTGTAATAGTTATTGAATACCTTTAAATTTATTAACTGTCATAAATTTTAGTGCAGAAAATACTAAAGTGGGGGGAAAATAGTGAGATAAACTGGTGAAAACAGTGCATAGTGCGAAGTGCTAAAGCGATATTTTCAGAAACCGCCATAGTACATAATATATACGATGTGTGTTTTTATACAGTAAATACATAAAATTCAAAATAAATCTAGTTATAGAATTATTAATAAGTAAGAAATGTAATAATTGAGATAAGCCATAAATAATTTTTTTTGTTACCAATTTTAAATATAAATATTTAAGTATATACAAAAAAACTGTTCTTTAAATTTTAAAACACACTGTAGTTTTATTTAATTTTTAATGTTTATTCAATCATAGAATATACTTTGTTATTTCTTTTTTTTTGTCTTCTGTTTTGTTTTTTTTACCTTAATAAAAATTAGGAAGAAAAAAAAAAGAAAAAAATTTTTATATTTTCTTAACTGTTACCTATTTTTGCTTTTCAACATCATGTCTCAAACGAAAAAAAAAATGTAAAAAAATGTAACAGGCTACAGAACAGCAATACAGAAAAATACCGATTTAATGGAATTTTAGTTTTTTTTTTTTATTTTCTTGGGGTTTTTGTTGTTGTTAAAGATTTTATTTTATTTTGTTGTTCAATTCAACCATTTGCTAATCTGTTCTGACATTTTTTTTTTTTGTCAAGAATGCCTTACCAAATTATCCGGTTGATTGAAACTATTTTTATATTGAATATATACATATATGTACAAAAAAATATAATGTATGTATGTATAAAATCATGACATGAAAAAAAAAACAACAAAATAAAAAAAATAAGAAAAACAAGAAAATAAAAAAAAAAACAAAGTTAGAATTTGAATAGAAAAATGTGATAGTATTTAAAACTAGGGAAAATTTAATAAAATAAAAAAGAAAGAATTTAAAATATAATATACATACATAAGCATGTAATATATATGTATGTACATAATATATGATATGTAGGTATGCTTTATATAATAAATATTAAATCAAGTTCAATTACAATTTAAAATTTAAATGCTAAATTTAAATTATATCAAATTTCACATTGCGTTAATAAATAAAAATTAAAAAAAGTTTTTTTCACAAAAAATTATGTACCTACCTAGAATAATTTTAACCCTTTAAAATGAAAACAATTCAATTAAACTTTCAACATTTTAATTTGATCCAATTTATTTTCAGAAATTTTCATCAGTTTAAAACAATTTGTTTTGTTTTTGCTCGATTTGGCACCATTATAGTAAGTGCATATTTATATATATGTATATATGTATGTATATACATAATTTTGTAATGAATGATATTAATAAAACTAAACGACCCAAGTAGAAATTTCTGTCTATTATAGTTACAAAATTAGAGGCTTAGGCACAAGGTAGTTAAATTTCCTAATTTTTAAGTAAATAAAGTTATTGTGACTTTGTGAGAAGTGAGAAATGAGTGAAACCAAATTTTACAACCAAAAATTCTTGTTACCTAGAAATAGTTACAGGTTATTTTGCATTTTGTTCCTTTAACCCGTTGCAATATGAGAACTAATTAACGTTTTCCAATTTTTTAATTTTTCAAACTAAATGATTTGACCAGACTGCACATCTTGCAGAAACATTGTCCTATTTTTTGTTTTAACCAAAAATTAACTATATAAGGTGTGTTTCACTCACAAGTTACTATAGTTAATATATTATATAAAACATGTTTAAGATTCAAGAAGAAAATTTATTTTCATACCAAATATATTAAATATAAATGCAAGGTATTGCAAAAATATTTGTTGTTGTCGTTGTTAGAAGAAGGGATATCCTTACATCTAGACCCTGCGAATTGTTGTGCACCTCAACTCCATGAGACGCTTGTTTGTCACAGCGGCACATCAAGCTAGTTTATACCCCTAAAAAATCGAACGGTGGTTCCCTGGTCAAACACCCTTAATTCGGAAAGATCTTCCTAGTACTCCTCTCCCAAGATTCCTCTTCTGTGGTATTTTAGTGTCGGGCATTGCCAAAGTACATGTAGTCCCGTACGCAACCTCTACACATTCTTAAGTCGGTTCTCTCTATTCTTTCAGCGTGTGCTCTTAGCATCAGATGGCCTGTACTGATTTTATTATAGAGTCTGAGATCTACCCTGTTTAGTTTCAGAACTTTCTTCGTCTTTTCCCCATCTGGCTCGCCCCAGAACACCTTCAAATTTAAGGAGCCCGAAGTCTGCAATTAGCTTTCTTTTGCTTTGAATTTGGTCTATGGCCCAAAAATATTTAGTGTTTCAGTTTCATAAAAAAAGTAGAATTTTGTTTTATGATATAATCAACAAGAAATTTACGAAAAAAACTATATTATTTTACACCTTCATAAGGAATTTATCTTTTATATATTTTTCTTAATTCGAAATGTTATTTTTACATATTTTGTTTTGTATTTCAGATTTTTAATTGTTTGAGTTTTTTTTTTTGTTTTGTTTTTATCAGTTATTATACATTATCCATCACTGATACATAATATGTATGTATGTATATATATATATAAACTGTATTAGGTTAAATTATAAGTATAAAGTGACCATAAAAAAAAAAAGGTAGAATGTAGAAAAGACAAAAATAAAACAGTGTAGGATTTTGTGACTTTCACCAAAAATTTATAATTTTTCTTAGAATTTTATATCTAAGAAAAAATTGTGAAAACTCGAGAGATATTTTCTTCAATTTTAAGAAAATCCTATATATAATTAAGAAAAGCTGTTATGCAAAATTAAAATATTGAATCTTTTATTTTGAACATGTGTCAAAAAAATAAGCAAATTCAATTTTTAACCCCAACAGTTTTAAAACAGGTACTAAAGCTAATTCAAGAAGAGCTCAAAATTTTAAGTTTCTAACTAAAAGCGTGCCGAAGTTATGAAAGAATCAAAATCTTACAAAATTTTGTCTTCACATAACGGTAAATTTTTAATACTAAATTGCGACAAATTGTATAAATGTGATATTGATTTATTAGGGTAAAAATATATCCTGTGGTATGACGTTTCTGCCCTAGTAGAATTCCCAAAACAGATCTGTGGTCTCTCACGAAATAAAAAGCACTTAGCACTTCAAATAAAAAGAAGAAATGGAAACGGATAGGACACACTCTCAGAAAGGCACCAAACACTATAGCTCGCCAAGCACTAGAGTGGAACCCACAGGACAAAACAAAAATAGGAAGACAACGCATGACATGGAGGAGAACAATATCGAAAGAAATAGAAGAAAGCGGTAAAACATATGCAGAAGTAAAACAAATGGCCCAAAACAGAGTACGATGGAGAAGCTATGTGGAAACCCTATGGTACCCAAAAGAGTAAAAGAAGGGGAAAATGATGTTTTTAGATGGAAAAAAATATTAAATAGAATCTGAGAGCCTTGTAAAATTGTTCCACATTAATTTTTATTACAAGTCCTAAACATATGATTCAAATTTCATTGCTCTAAATGGTAGAACCAGACCAGACACATCAATAGTCAGACGGACAAACAGAGTGAAAGCAATAAGTTAATGTGTTAAAAAGAATTAAAAAAACAAAAACCAGAATAAAAAAATAAAAAACTTAATTCGTAATAGACAACTAATTTTCTACTCAAAGCAAATGGAATTACACTATAATCATAATTTATATTAGTAAAAGATACGTTGGATAGGATCAAAAGAATAAATTCTGTTTGACCTTGTGAATAAAAAGTAAACTTTTTAAATATTATAAATTCTAAGATTTTCAATTCACTTTTCAATTCGTTTTTTTCTTGTTTTTTTTTATTTTTTTGTTGGAATACAAAACAAATGCGCTTTTCTCTTAGATTCAAAATTTATAATCCTATGAAAAATGCGTTTTTTAAAATAAATAGAGAATTAAGATTTATTTTGATTACCTATCATGGATAATAAATACAAAATTGGTATCACGATTATTATCTTGTTAAAAAAAATTACCTTGAATTTTTTTTATTTTTAAAATTTTGTCTTTTTTTGTGTGCCAAAATCTAGAATTTAATTTTTGAAATCAAATATTTTTTTTTGTTTAAAGATATTTTGTAAAAATTGACTTTTTATGTAGTTATATATGTACATATGTATATCAAAACATCAAAACGCAGACAAAAAAGACATATTTTATTGCCTAATGGACCAAACCAGACGAGTATTTTCTGCTTTCGTTTTCTGCAAAATTTTTCTTCATTCCCGCTTCATTCCCTCTTGCCTATATGAACTAATTTTGTGGTGGAGATTTTTGGTATTCATTTTTTAAACCAAAATTTTAGAGTTTTAAAATTGAGTCCACCAACACAAAGAAAAACCTGAATAAAGATTTTTCTGAGCCTGCAAAAATAAATTTTGTGTATATATATGTACATATATACATGTTTTATTATTATTTCGAAATTTAAACACAAAAGTCATAAATGAAGTATCGACTTCAGTGCAGAATCGTATGAAATAAAATGCTTTCTGCAAAAAAACAGAAAACGAAAGCAGAAAATACTCGTCTGGTTTGGCCCAATGTCAATATTATTAATATGCGTTTATGCTGGATGCATCACTGCTTCAGTACATTTGTTCCGAACTATTTTTTAAAAGAGAATTCAAACGCTAATGATTCATTGCTTCAGAACATTCTGTTCCGAACAAAAAATATTTTGAGCAGGAAAAACCATTTTTTTTAATGCATTTTTCTGCCACATAAATGTGGACAGAAAATTACACAGCCGTTCCTGTTCAGTCGTGGCTATAAATGTAGTAAAGGGGAATAACTCTTATAACAGCTTATTTTATACGCACTTACCCACTAGGCCACCGAGGCCCCTGGAAAAAATATTACTCCGCTCTTTCTGTCATCTAATAATTTTTTTTTAATATGAGAAATGTCAAAAAAATTTAAAAATGACAGCAAAAAAAAAACAGCTCTGGAACTAAAAAGTTAAAGTTAAATCAATTTTTGTTCCAGAGAGAAAAACAAGTTCTGAACATTTTTGAAAATTTAGAGAATTCAAATTTCCATATAAAAAACATGCGCGCGTATGAGTTCGGAACAAATGTACTACTGAAGCAGTGAATTCAGCATTAGTGTTTGGTCATAAAATGAAAACTCTCAGAAGTCAAAAGTCACATACTTACTTTTGACTTTTGATTTACTAAGATAGGACTAATAAATTTTGATTAGATTTTTAATTTGTTTATTTAGTTGAGGATTTGAGAGCAGCGGCAGCCATGATTTTTGCTTTTAGTATAGGTATTATTTTTATAAAATATATCCAGTTAATCCTGAATTTCTCGACATTTCAGGTTGGATATGACAAGTAAAGATCTGTTTTTTTTTTTTTTTATGAAACCGAATCTTTATACCGAAAAACTTTTTATTGAAATGGCTAATTTGAAAAAAAAAGTTATTTTGTTCCAAAAAAAATCAACATTTTATTTTTTTTTTTCAAGATAATACTGATCACCCCTGATTATTATGTAAATTATATATGTATGTATACTTTATGTTGATGATTTAAAAATAAATCGTATCGATGTTTATAAATTACCGAAAAAACAAATTTTATCTATTTTTTTTTTTTTTTTTTTATTCTGCGATCTTCTTTTTTAAATAAAATTTTTAAAAATTGACATCTTTATATATAATTTTTTTTTTTTTTATTTAAAAAATTCCTACTTTTCAAACCCAAAAAAAAAAAAACCCTTCCTTATGATGGAAATGCTTTGTAACTTAATCCATATAAGTTTGTTTTTTCTAAAACCAAAAAAAAATTATTGTTTTTTTTTTTTTCTTAATATATTTTAAAAATAGGAAAGAGTATATGGATAAGTTTTTAATGTCATATCAGTTAAATTTTATATATGTACATACGTCCTTTTTGTGTGTAATAGTGTGTTTGTTGTATTTTACTAGTAACTTATTGCTTTTTTTTCTTTTTCTTTCTTTAATTTAAAAACAACAAAAAATAATCACTGTTACTTTTTTTTTACTGTTTTTACTGGACAAAAATTATTTTTGGTATCTATAGAGTTTTAAAAGAATTTTTTGTGTTTATTATTTCTTGACTTGTTGTTTTTTTTTCTAAATTGAATTTTCAGGTATCCGATATTTATTACTTTTTCCATTCTTTATTCAATAAAAAAATGAAACTATGATAATATGACAAACCCCTTTCAAAAAAAAAAAATGTTACTTTTTGACAAGCACCCTATTTATCTTGTCAAAAATGTGAAACGGGACACGGGACGAATGTAACGGGAAAAATAAATTTATTTTGTTTTTTTTTTTGTTTTTAGATTTTTGATTTTTTTTTTTTAATTCTAAGTATTAAAAATTTATTTTTTATTAAATTGGACTTAATTGCCATAAAAATTTTTCACTTAAATATTTTTTTGGCGCAATAAAATGCAATAAAATGATTTATTTATTTTTTTTCCTTTTTTTATATTCAATATAGGTATGTATGTATATATATAGAATTTTTTTTTTAACACTTCTTTCTGGGTAAGTGTTAAAAATGAAATAATTGAAAATTGTATAATTTAGTAAAAAAAGCTTAAAAATTATAAACAGTTAAAGTATCACGATAAGGGTATAAGGGGTTAATCATTCATAAGCACTTTACAAGTTACGGGTCAATAAGTATAAGAGTGCGCTTATATTGGAGCTGTGATAAATAATAAAAGTATCGATGAGATCATAGCTTTTCGCTATGCTTTTATGTAGTATTTATTGGAAGCTTAGATAATAGCCATTAAAAATATTCCTGCTTTGCGTATAGAAATAATTAATTTTTTATAAGAAAAATAGAAAATATGAAATTAAAAAAATTTATTACCAAAAAATATAAAATTGTATTTTTAATGCATTTCTCTGCCGCATAAATGTGGACAGAAAATTACACAACTTTACCTGTTCAGACGTAGCTGTAAATGTCGTAAGGGGGAATCATTCTTACGACGTGTGTGGGATTCTAACCCACACTCCCTCACTGTGTTTACAGCATATTATATACGCTCTTACCCACTAGGCCACCGAGGCCCCATATAAAATTGAATTTTTAATTGAAGATATTTTATAATTATAAAAATGTAAATTTTAAATTAAACAGAAATTTTTATCCCAAAAATATAATAAATACAAAAAATGATTGGCACCGAAAACGATCAAATATTTTTCGTAACAAGTATTACAAAAATGAAAGGCAGCGAATTGGGTGGCCGGCATTCTATCAATAAGAACACAAATACAATTTAGTTTGGGGCAATTTTATTCATCTATACCAAGACTTAAGAGAACATCCAATTAAATTTGTCTAATATAATATAATGGGAATGAAAGTAGAAATCTTTGACTATACATTTTATTGAAAACAGAGAAAAAGCTTTGGAGCAATTGTCATGGTACACGAAATTGTAAAAGAGTTGCGAATTTATGCTAAGATTCAGGTAACTTGACATTATTTTTTTGTATGGCTTATAATTAAAATGTAATTGAAAAAATTAAATCAGTTGAAATTTTATACATAAGTTTTTATTAACAATTTAAAATTCTGAAAAATTTAAATTTCTTTCATTGCGGCAATGTTTTACCGAATAATGGTTTCGGTCATAAAATCGCTGAATATTAATTCATAATTATTAATATTTTTCAAAATTCAAGAATTTTTTTTGGGGTGGTTTTAATAGAATCGTGGGTTATTTTCATTATTTCATTTTTATTTTCTGAAGTCTGAAAAATCTTGCTAATTAAAACTTTCACGTCCATATTTAATTTAAAACTAAATTTTAAATTAACTTTATTTTATAGTTAAAAATTATAAATGAAACAAACAATGTATTTTATCAATTAAAAAAAAAAAATATTTGTATGGTATTATTATGGCAGCTGCTTGTGGTTTTATATAAAAATAAAGAATTACCAAACAAAAGAACCAAAAATATTCTTTTATAATCGATAAGAGCGTAGACAATTAAATAAAGTTTTTTTGATGCTGTTATCGTGTTTATTGAAGATGCAAAGCGCTGCTTCAACGTAAACACTTCAATTGAAAACATGTAAATAATTTTCTACGTTACACTAATATCGATGCTCTTATTATTTATCACAGCCCCAATATAAAGGCAATCTAAGGTATAACTTTAATTTGTAGTTGAAATAAAACTACATATGCATATTTGAATTTCTTAACAGTTTTTAATATTTTTGAACTTTTGAAGTTTGCGTTCCGGTGCTTTGGATATATACTGAAAATATTTCTAACGAAGGAGTTCAAAAGATAATACCAAAAAAACCCAAAAAAATAATTAAAATGTACTACATTCATATCCCCTAAGAATAATTGGTTTTAAAATAGCTTCTTTAAGTTTTCATCATGTGTTATAAAAGGATATGAGATTCCCACCTATCTTGTTATAATTCAAAGGAGAGGTAGGAATCTCATCGAAAGACACTATAGAGAAGTGAAACGAGCACGTATGCTCCATGAGTGTCTGGGACTTTTATCCACTAAACAGTAAACAACACCTCCCTTTTTTGATCAAACGATCTTTAGTATTATAGATTATACTATCCTTAGTACTCCTGTACTGCCTGGTCAAATAGGAAGTTGAGTTAGTGAATGAATAATGCTTGCACAGATAATTAATAGATATAACCTATATAAATAATTTTGTAAGATATCTACAATTTTTTCTGATTGAAAGAAATTTTTTTTGTACATTCCAAATGTGACAAGTATATTACACAGCCTTTTCTTTTTCAGGCGTGGCTGTAAATGTCCTAAGGCGGCATAAAATGTATATAAATTTATGTATGTATATACATAGTATAGAACATTTATTTAGTTAATTACTATAAAAAGTTTTTCTTTTTTTAAAGAAAGCATATTTTTTTAAGGATTTAAAAAATTTTTCTTTTATTTTTTTCAACTATAAATTTTCTACTGTAGCTATATACTATTATTTAATTAATAAGATACTTTATCAAGATAAAATTTTATTCTTATTTGATATATAGATATGACATTGATATATAGATAGAGGCCTCGGTAGCCTAGTGGGTAAGAGCGTATAAAATACGCTGTAAACACCGAGAAAATGTGGGTTTAAATCCCACACACCTCGTAAGAGTTATTCTGCCTTACGACATTTACAGCCACGCCTGAACAGGAAAAGCTGTGTAATTTCCTGTCCACATTTACTTATGTGGCAGAGAAATGCATTAAAACAATAATGCATCAAATATATACATATATAGATAGAGATTTAACATTTTTTATTAAAATCAATTACCTAATAAAAACATTATATGATATTATATGATTGTTATAAATTTAAAAAGGCAGGGAAGAAAATTTAAACCTGGAACGGAAAGTGCGTCAAGATTATCTAACCATGTTTGCAACAGTTCTATAGATAATTGTTCTGCTCAACTAAACTTGAATAAATTTAGTATAAATATTGATGAAGAAAAGTTAGTAAATGAAAATTCACTGATGACGAATGGTTTTAATTAATAGCTACAAGGTATGACAAACTGAATGAAAAGCTGAAAAGCCTAAATCAAAAGTTGGCTAAAGAAAAAATAAAGAGAAACAAAAATTTTAACAAATTCTCAATCTTGTTCGTATTCAACTCAAAAATGAGACAGAACGAATTATGTCGCGTATTGTACTTATTTCGCACAGATAATTTCTTTTGTATAAAGAAACAGGAAGAATCGCAACAAAGAAGAAATCAGTCAAGAAACAATCATTGGAAGAATACTAGAATGGCACGGCTAGAATGGCTATATTGGAATATAATATATATTCTTAACTCAAATATAAGTGAAGAGTTTAAAAAATACATATTTGAAGCAACAATATACTTTCAGTAATGACTTTCTGAATCTTAAACCTAAAGCCTCAATTCAACATATACGAAAAGGTTACAAGTCTGTCAGAAGACAATATTCAGGATAATAAGATATCAGCGAGTATCAAATAACAAAATCGTAAGTATCGTATTAGATCGTAAAAAAAATGAGCTGATATTATAATTAAAAGTCTGGTATTCAAATTTAGGGAGAAGAAAACTTGAAAGAACACCATTAACAAGATGACAAGACGACACCAAATGATTTTGCAGTTAATCTATAGAGATACAAATCATATATATAAAAAAAAAAAAAAGAAGAATAAAAAGCACTATGTGAGGCACAGAAATAAAATGGTTATTACATTACATTACATATAACGTTATTTTATATGTAAAAATGCAATAAGATAACTTTGATTCCCCGCGTGCTGTTAGGAAGAGGAATTGGTCGTGAAACTTATTATTGTTTTTATATATATTATATATATATAATAACAAATATATTATAAAATTAAATTTTAAAAATTAATTTTTGAAAATTAAATAAATGGAAACTTTGTTTTTTTTTTTTGCTATGTTTAAGAACTTCTAAATCTAGCTTGTTAGTCTTCATCTTTAATTGTCAAATACTTTTAATTTCTTCATTTCAATTATTGAAATATTTATATTTTGAAAAACACTATACAAAACAAAAAATACCAAGTTATGATTATGTATAAATTCACAAAATACCGACGGAAATAATTTAACATAAATAATTAATATTAATATAAATATAGAATGGTTTACTTTGAACCATAAAAAAACCATATCTCACTTTCAAAAGGAAATCAATTTGATCTAGTAGGTATTTGAAGAATATGCAACCATATCAGAGAATTGATAAAATATAGGTAACATTAATTAAAAAAAAAACGATTGCACCATATTGAAAAAAGTTCAAGTTGTTAAAAGAAGAGAGAAGCTTACCGAAGATGTTCTGGAAGAAATTATAAATATAATTAAGTCTTGAAAATGTATAATTTAGACTATTTCAAGAGTCTTGAATATATAATTGAGATTATTCACTATAATCTATTCAAGATTCAAATATAACTTTGTAACAAAGAACAGTTGTACAAAGAACACTTTGTACAGTTGAAAAACGCAACACATAGAGCATAATATCATTATTTGAACCTCAGCGAAACATGTTCGAAATAATCGATATATTTGTATTTTTATTGACGAGTTTACATAATTTTAATTTGGTACTTAGGCCGTGTCCGAAACTACCGCACTTCTCACTAAATTCTAACTAATTTGAAAATGTTTTTTTGACGGTTTTTTTTGATCATTTTAATACGGGAGCCAGTCTTTTTGTCGAAAAAATTGTCATGAAAATATTACAGACAATTCTCTTTTTCCAAAATATTTATACAAGTATTTTATTTATACAATATTTATGCAAGATTAGGAGAACCTTTAGAGTTGGATTCAAAATAAGAGTATTTCGTTTTTTCCAGAAAATGTATATATATGTATATACAAGATCCTCGATTAGAAGGGATCTTATAGTTGGTTGCAAAATCCGGGTTATTCGTCTCTTAATGAATATTTATATATACTAAGGTATATGCGAAATTCTGAATTAGCTGAGATTTTGGATTTGGATTCAAAATCAGAAGATTCCCTTTTTCCAGAAAATGTATATATGTAAATGTATGTGCAAGATCCTCGATTAGAAGGGATCTTATAGTTGGTTGCAAAATCAGGGTTATTCGCCTTTTAAAGAATATTTATATATACTTTCTGTATATTCGAAATTCTGAATTAGTTGAGATTTTAGAGTTGGATCCAAAAACATGGTTATACGCCTTTTCCAGAATATTTATATATATATATATGTGTATTTGAGATTCCGAATTAGAAGGGATTTTAGAGTTGGTTTCAAAATAGGCTTTTAGGGTTATAGGCTTTTTTCAGAATATTTTTTTTCAACTTTTTTAATTCGACATTTTGTTTTTCAATAAATCGAGACAGGGTACATGTGCACTTTTAATGTATATTTAAATGGAAAAAAAATCTAATAATAAACCAAAGACAATGGCTATTATGATAAAAACATCAGTGCACACAAAAAAAAAAAAAATTACATAATATGATGAATTCAACAAAATTATTTAGTTCTTAATATATAGAAGAAGGAGGGTATGGTATGTGGTTGCTAAAATTAATATTATATACATATAATCATAATTTTCATAACGGTAGAAAATTAATTTTTCTTCAAAATTTATTTTTATATAATATACATATTTTAATATACGAATATATATATAATAATTATATATATATATATATATATTTTTTTTCCTAAAATAATAATTATTATTTTTTTTTTTTTTTTTTATTATTAAATAGGAAACATACATTGATCATCTGGTGCTAAGTGATAATAAGTAGAAGTTAAATATGAACTAGATAATGATCCTTCATATGATGTAGTTCCCAAAGTTTTAAGTCCATTTGTTGAACAAAGATTTTGCATAGCAGTGATATTGTCTACAAATATAGAAAAAAAACATAAAATATACAAATAAAATTGAATTATTTATTTATGATTTATATATATACATATAAATATATATACACATATATGTATATATATATGTATATAGAAAAGAACATATAGTATATTGTATTATTTTGAAAAAGGATCATTATTATAAAAAAAAAAAAATTAAAAATTTTATTTGAAAAATGCATATTTAAAAAAAAAAAAAATTAGACAAAAATTCATATAAGAAATGATTTTAAATTGAATATTTTATATAGAATAAAAATTAATTTAAATTTTTTTGAATTTAATTATGTATATTAATGAAATATATATATTTTTGTTAATTTATAAAAACAAAAACAAAAGGTATATAGGTAAGTACGAAAATAAGATGTTTTTTGATCGATAGCATTTTCTGGTCAAATTCAGGTATTAAAAAAATAAGTGAAGCTCCTAGTATTATTTTATTGACTAAATCTATATTTTGTTTTTTTTTCAAATGTAACTTAAATGAATTAACTGACACTTGTGATATGCAACATGTCAACTTTCCTCTTTATTTCTTATCAAAACTATTAATTGTTAAAAATGTTTATTATAAATATTTAAATTTTTCATTTAAAACACAAAAAAAAAAAAATCGAAATTACCAGAAGTGAAATGGTCGCACATTAAGTGAAATTGACTGTATACTTCAGAATAGCGTAAGCTGGAATCCGCAAGATGGATCCGAAGCAAAAGGCACGACAAGAAATGCAAAAGGAAGCCGTAGAATATGGAACATGGAAAAAACAGTGTTGGTATGAGATATTTCGAAATCAAATAAAGCTATAGTCACTGTTAGCAAAATAATAATAATATTAGTACAGTCCCACTCCCAATTCAATGTTTTCGCATCCTATTTCCTATTTTTTCCTATCTCTACTTTCTAATTAATATACTGTGTTACCAGGTGAAGTTATATTGCGTTAGCAGGTAGGATTATACTGCGTTAGCACATTAGCATCCCAATATATTGGCTAAAGGAGGAGGTGGGTTCTGGGTTCAGTCAGTAAGAATCTGACACTACCAAGGGGAAATTCTTGATGTCTTTGGAAGATTCCCACCTCCTTTAGAAAAAAAAAAAAGAAATTAACAAATGAATAGGGACGAGTGAAAACTTCAAATGAAAATCGCTGTACTCTCAAAAAAAGTAACAGGAAAGAAAAAATTAAAAAATGAACTTATTAAAAATTAAGATTCAATTGCTTGAAGTCAGTTAAGAGTCAAATACTGATAAATGCACACATAACCAAACAATTGATTTGAAAATTCTATCAATATCCACATTTTCATGATCTTCTTCATAATTTTTAAATTGCTAGCCAATTTAGGCAAAAGTTAACATATTTTGTTGTTTTGATGTTAAACCTCAATTTTTTTTCCGCTTTATACGTTGAAAAAATTTGCCTGATTTTATTAATAATATTTTTTACTGTAGTAGGGGCGAAATTTTTACTGTAATAGGGACTTAATCGAAACCTTTAATTAAAATTAAAATCGTTATTAAAAATATTATTGATTTTGTTATGGACAACATTTCTAATAATAATTTCTAATTTTTCGTGAAATGAAAATTTATAAAAAATTTCCTACAATAATGAATTTGATGAAATAGGCCGATGATATAAATTGTAACTGGAAATATGGGAGAATATGGGAGTAACATGAAAAAATATTATAAATCTGAATTTTAATAGTTAAACATTATAATTGATACTCTGAGATAGGTTAATTCTGATATTTCTAAGAAGAGGAATTATATCTTGAAAAAAATAAAAATTAATAACTTTTGGAATAGAGAAATTAATGAAAAATTAGGTGTGGATTCTATATATGTAGGTAATAATATACACATAAACATTATTATACCATACAATAAAAAATTACATGATCGAGTTAAGGTTATTTCATATTTAGTTTAGTAACAAGGGCAAATCTTGACATATGAAGCCCCCATAGGAGCCCCCATATGGTACAACATTAGTGAAAATCTAATGGACAAAATACAGATGTTTGAAAGAAAATTCATTATGGTTTATGTCGAAAATTCGTAAGTCGAAAACAGATTTTAAATAATTATTCAAACAAATATATTATACATATATACCTACAAAATATCAAATATTAATCGAATAGATCATTTTATTATAAAATTAATGTGCAATCATTGCGATAGAGCATTAAAAACTTCAGAAAATGTTTTAATATAATATAGTTAGTTATAAATTTTACCATAATGGGGGGGTACATAAAAAAAAACCGTGCACACTCGCTTTATAGCACTTTACAGCACCAGAATATTTTATATTCTTACATTCCATTAAAAAATCAACAAATTAACCGAAACTGTTGATGTTTGGGTTTAATTTAATTTAATTTTTTTGGTTGATTATTTGTAATAAAATGAATAAAAATAAAATTATTTCGGAATGGAAAGAGATCAGTATGTTGTATTTTTTATTGAAAGTGTGCAAAATGAAGCATTATTTTGGGATCCCCAAGTATACAAGTTATAATTCAGATAAATAGTAAGTTACATCTTTTTTTTTTGCCAAATGAGCAATAAATTTTAATTCGTGTCCACAAGAAAATTTATAAAACCTTTCAGGCAAATAAAGAATTTAAATAATTAGCCTATAGTATCTAATACGACCTAGCAATATTATACGTTTACATGATTTTTTTTTATAATCGCGTAAGTTAACTATTAAAAAACAGGAATAAAGTAGGGATATAATTAAACCAACTAAAAATAAAAATTTGCGGCAACTAATAAAAGTGGTACTGAAACGGAAAATACAGAAAATAATGTTGATGCAGTAGACTTAAACAGTGTAAACAGTATATTACATTTTTTTAAACTTGTATTGTAAATAAACTTTTCACTCTAGATATTACAAGAGGACTGCTCTAGTCTAGACCATTATGGATTGAAGAAGGGGAAAGTTTGACATCAATAACAATTTTAGAAAATATTCAAAAAGAAAAGCTCAGAACAATTGAAGAGGTGTAATTACACTATATATAGTGATTCCACAACGTTGATGTCACCGCTTTTTTTTTACTCCTTTAGACCATCATGGATTGAAGAAGAGGAAAATTCGACATCAATAACAATTTTAGAAAATATTCAAATTTGAAAAGCGCAGAATAATGAAAGAGGTATATTGTTACTATACATTGTGATTCGACTACATTGATCTCATCGCATTTTTTTACGGGGGAAAATTCAAGATCTAGTGCAACGGTACATGCACATAAAAAACCACTAACCCGTGGAGTAAAATTGTATAAAATATGCTTTCAATGATCGAATCAAATTCAACAACTTATTCAATAACCAACATCATCTTAAAGAGACTCGAGACTCGACAAATCAGACTCGACAGATTTCAAATATAATGCTTCATAAATTATATTTGATATAGCTCTCGTTTTATTTTAATTTGACCTTTAAAATTTGACCTTTGAATTTAATTTTTTAAGAAGAACAGTTTAAAAGAAAATAGTTGATAATTTTTATTTTTTTTATTTTGACTTAATACTAAATATATTCTAGGTTTAAATACGATTACTTCAAATTAAATTTATCTTTAAAATTTTTAAAATATTCACTAATAGTTTATCGTAATTATACAATAATTTTTCTAAATAATAAAGATGATGCCATCGATTTATTAATAAAATTACAATCAGACGATAATTTTCAAAGCATTTTACGTTTTTAGAAGATACTGTCAAATCTTCATATATTGCAGAAAGTCATCAATTAGGTGAACCTGGACCTTCCATTAAATTACATTAAATAACAAGTCTAACATAATATCCGTTATCAAAAAAAAAAATTGATAAAATATTTGAAGCACAGAAAGCATTATAACCGTTTCGTTGAAGATATATCAACTGAAGAAAATGAATATCTCGATGTAAATTTTGTACAAGAGATAAATCTAATCTTGAAGAATATAATTTCCAATTTTTAATCAAAATTATATTTTCTTTGAATAGTTAAAATAAGGTCTATTGGAATACTATAGGAATTATACTTTATCCAACAATATGGACTTTATTTTTAACAATAAAAAAAAAAAAAGAAACGAAAGAAGGCAAAAACTGAAATCATCATCTATTGTTATTAAATAGTTTCAAGTTTTCACTGAAGTTGTTCTCTAAAATATATTAGTTTATACATAGGGATATATAGTTAGTATCTAAACTATAATTTAAAAGTTAAATATTTTAACTTTTGTATATAGCATTTAAACTTTTGATTTTATGTATATAATAATAATAATACCAATAATAATAGCTGTTACGTGACAGTGGGGTTGTCTTCAATAATTACCTCATGTAGTAAGGTGTTATATACTATTGCATGCTGTAACTGTTGTAACGGCTATTTGTCACTGTTAGCAAAAATAGTAATAATAATAAGCGGATTCATTGTTTCCTTACAGTCCCACTCCCAATTCAATCCGCACTCATTTCCTATCCTTTCCTATCCTCGCTTGCTAGCCAATATACTGCGCTAGCTGAAAGGATTTGCAGAAGATTTCATCCGATTATATTGGCTAAAGGAGGAGGTGGGTTTAGTCAGTAAGAATCTGATACTACCAAGGGGAAATTCTTGGTGTCTTTGGAAGATTCCCACCTCCCTTAGGAAAAAAAATACAATACAAAAACTTTACAGATTATCTGTCCAAAATGTCATAGTTACATCACAGATTAAATGCACGTTTAAAACGATTAAATGTTTTTTTATTATTTAAAAGATTAAGGTGAAAATATAATGAATAACAATTTCATAAATTGCATAATCAATGTAATGTTCTTTTTTTAAATTTTGTTGCGGTGTTTTATAATTAAATGCTTTTTGTTGGAGCGTTGCATACAAAAAATTGTGTTAAAAAAAAAAACTTTATAAAAAATAATGAACTTCTGTAAGGAGTATCGATTGGTGATGAAACTATTAAAGGTTTTTCTATTGACTTTTAAACATATTGATACAAAATTCAGATTAGATGTAGATATAGTACATTTCTTTTGATCTAAATCTTAACACTAAAAGCATAATATGATTTTGAAGACATTGTTTTTTAATATTTTTTTTTATTTTCTGGAAAATATTTTTATTACTTTAGTCGTTTTTATATTATATTCTTTAAATGGAACCATTAATTCTTGAAATTTTCTAAAAAAAATACGCTTTAATTAAAAAAAGAAAATTATTTATTAAAACAAAAATAAATGCATAGAAACTTTTTCCGAAATTTATAAATAAATAAAAGATAAAAGTTCGGTTTGAAGATGATATGTTATTGTTATTAAAATATCGAAGAAGTATTGTACATAAAATCTGAAAAGCGTTTATAGCCACATTGGCTCGAATGCATAAAACTAAGCTTGAACTCAAATCTCACTTTTTCAAACAAAAACTACGCTGAAACTGGTATTTTTATTTGGAAAAAAAATGAGGATTATGAATTCAAGCTCAGTTTTATGCATTCGACCTTTAATCAATTAACTTAAAATTGAAATAGGTAAGACATATTAAAAGAGTGCTTCAATTGCTCATTTGTATTTTTAAATTTTGTTTTTTTTAATAAAAAAACAAATTTTTTATTTTTATCAAATAATTTTCTTCTTTTTTTTTTTTTGTGGCAGTTTTTTGTGTTACAGCAATCACTGTTTAAAAAAAAAAAAAAATGTGTTAAATTACGAATTAATTCTGAAAAATTTAGGATTTTTTTCACGATTTCACGACAACTTCAATCGAAATGAACTGATATTTAGGACACTTTAACCCATTCAGACTTTTACTCCAAAAAGGTGCTCAAAACTGTAAAAAAAAATTCTTCTAAGTATAAATGCCCTCTTTATTTTACTTAAATGCAAAATGTTTATACGTATGTATATGACTTAATTGTATCTTATTTAATATGATAATCATTAAAATTAGTTAACAAACGAAAATTTAAAAAATCGATTTTTAGTTCAATGTAGCCGTATATGATATAATCCGATTAAATTCAGTTATCATCTAATTTTCATACAAATTATAGGTATATTTAGCAGCCAATAAATTAAATATTATTTTTTTTAGCTCTAACCGGAATCTACTACCTAATTTTAATTTATACAGCTTCTTTCATCAAATTGATTACAAAAAAAACAACAAATTAAACACGTGAAAATTATAACAATAATTAATTTTAATTATAGGATGATCAGATGCATTGCTGTCGCGTGCTATTGAGCTGCCTTGGTGCAAAGTGCAAAAAATACGTCCCACAATTTTAAAGGTAATGAAATTATTTAAAAAAAAAAAAAAATTAATTTAATAAAAGTAATATTTAACGTAGTATTGCTCTTCTACCTTTTAAGTCTACAAAATTTTTAATTAATTGAGCCTAGTCTAAAGTTATCGATAATCTCGATATATTATAGACAAATTTATCAAACGTTTTTAGGTTGTAATGAATCTTAAATAATTTTTTATTATTTTAACTTTGGAAAAACTTTTTTCTACTGAAGCGACTGTAATTTGTAATGGTAAGATAAATTATTAAAATAATATAAAGAACTTAAATCGTAATTGACTCTCTTTTCAAGGTCGCTTCACACTATATGTAAAGGGTTTTCCAATTTAAAAAAAAAAAACACACTAATTGTTAAGGAAATTCAAATGTTTTTTATTTAATGTGAAGTACAATCGATACAATTAAGTTCTGAATAAAACGTCATTCAAATGGCCTCCACGACTTCTTTTGCAGGAACGAATTCGATGAACCCAATTTTCAAGCACTTTTTCCACTAAATCAAGTCGTATGTCATGAATAGTACGTTCAATATTGACTTCTAAAGCTTGAAGAGAGTCTGGTTTATTGCTAAAGACCAAAATCACTTAGAAATCATATCATTCAAATTGGAAAACCCTTTATTTTACATTTGACATGACTGAATAAAAAACAGAAGAAAAGTCAGATAGAATTAGAATCAGTTCTAAAATAAAATTTATATATTATGTAATGCCATCTGACATGTCTAAAGTTAATTTTTTGAACCTTGACACTGTCTGTTTTTCTGTATATGTTTTTACATACTGACATCACGTTGAATTCAGTGTACAAATACATATACATATAGTCTGAAAAGCGACATTTACTTTTGTGAGATTAGGAAATTTGAATTTAAAGGAGAACAATTTAAAATAAAATGTTAAATGCAAATTTCAAAATTTTATGGCTTAACTTAAGATATAATATGCATATAATAATTTTATTTATATATATGTAATATATTTATATGTGTACAAAAGGAATTAAAAAACAAGGTAGAATGTAAACCAACGGTTTTTAGAAGCGCACATTTCCAAAAGACAGTACAAACGTTTAGAATTGTGATTTTCACAAAAATTTGGGAATTTCATGTAATAAGAAAAAACGTGAAAATAGGACTTTTCTGGAATTTTGAGGGGCTGTAAGTCCGGAACCCTATATAAGTAAGAAAAACCGTTAACACGTAAACATTTATTATTGAACCTTTAATTTTCATGTCTTTCCGAAGAAAAATTTTTACAGATGCCTAAGGTGTCTAAAAATAGCAAATTTTCAATTTTTGAGGCTTTTAAACAGGGGGTTGTACCAAAAAATTTTCCGAGGAAAGTTATACTAATTTGAAACGGATTTAAATTCTTTCTCGTCTCAAAATTTCAAGCCTCTATCTAAAAGCGTGCCGGAGTTATGAAGGTAGAAAAATCATGCAAAATTTGGTTTTCACATAACGGTAAATTTAAATAATATTATTAATTTTTCGTTTCGTTTCGGCGTTTTCAGATTGAAGAAATGTTAAGCGGAACATGAAATATACGCGTTTAAAAATAGGGCTTTTTCAAAGTTTGAGGGGCTGTAATTCCCTGATGAATGGGGTTACATGAAAAAGTTCTTCCACAAAATAAATGAGACCATTGTTCAAATTTTTTTTCTCTATCTTTAACGATGTAGAAGTTTTGTAAACAGACGGACAGAGTGAAACTAATAGCAACATTTTTTCAAAATTTTTTTGGAAATGTGCTAAAAAGCTATATTTTATATGTTCATATGTATTTTTTTATTTTCAATTTTTTTTTTTAGCGCATTTCTCTGCCACATAAATATGGACGGGAAATTACACAGCCTTTCTGTTCAGGCGTGGCTATAAATGTCGTAAGGAGGAATAACTCTTACGATGTGTGTGTGGGATTCGAACCCACACTCCCTCAGTTCTTACAGCGAAGTTTATACGCTCTCACCCACTAGGCCACCAAGGCCCCTTTCATATGTATTAAAAGTGAGAACGATTTAAAATTTTAAATAAAGAAATATAAAATAATATATGTATTTTAATTTTATGTTTAAAATTTTTTTTGATGTCTCTTAAATATTTTGTTTTTTTTTTAATACTAAATTAATCGAAATGCCGCTCTTTTTATCAAGCCGACCTTGAGCATAAGTTATCTACCACTGTCCGGTGGTCCTGATCAAATGATCTTAAGTAATTATTTTAGTCCTCTTAATTAAATGAATTTTGATTTCCATGTAAACATTCCCATCCAATTAAATCGCTTATTCCAATTATTATATACTTAGGTACTATCTATATATTAAATTAAATAAAGTTGAGCGTTACAATAGTGTTTAAGTGTCTAAATATAAAAGAAAAAAACACAAAATAAAAACATAAAAAAAAAAAAACTTTAACACTATAATTACAGTTTACACATTTATTTGATTTCATGTTTTTTTTTTTTTCAGATTTATTTACCCTAATTTTTTTTCAAACACTAATTATCCAAACTTATTTTACAATATTTTCTCACATGGCAAATTTTTTTGAAAAAGTCACTATTGTATAGGTAATAAAATAACTAATAGCTATATAAACTAATTTTGTTACATCTTCTTTTTTTTTTTAATCCAAATTTGTATGCGGTGAACGCGAGAAGCCACAAATACAAAGAAAAAATTATGTTTCTTTCTACGAGGGTCAAAAATATATTTTGTGTTTCTATCTATCACAAAAAAAAAGAATAACAAAAATACATAATTACATATGCATACATACTTTCTAGCTTCAAAATTTATTTTCAATTAATACATATACATACATACATATAACAAAGAATCTACTTCGTAAAGTATCCGTGTGTCGAAATAAACGGTATAGTTAAAAATTCGATTCACGATGACTCGTATAGAATGAGCCAATGACATTAGTTACTTTGAAAGAAATGCTCACAAAAAAATCTAATAAAACAAACAACATTTTGATATTGCTGCTCATCATATTTTTTATATTCAGTTAATGGTAAAAAAAAAATTAATACTGTCAAACTTATATTAAAAAGTGTATTCTTTAATATTAACCACGGTAAATTTTAAAATAACAATTGAAAATCGTTATAGTTTTTAAAACTATAATAATATATGGAGCCTCGGTGGCTTAGTGGGTGAGAGCGTATAAAATACGCTTTAAACATCGAGGGAGCGTGGGTTCGAATCTCACACACGTCGTAAGAGTTATTCCCCTTTACGACATTTACAGCCACGCCCGAACAGAAAAGGCTGTGTAATTTCCTGTCCACGTGTGTTTATGTGGCAGAGAAATGCATTAGAAAAAAAATATATATATTTACTAAGGGTAGGGGCAAAACTCCACAAAAAACAAAATCCATAATGATTTTTGTTAAAAAAAAAAAATCGACAATTATTTTAAATAAACTAATATGGTTATGCTGAAGTCCGATGAAAAAATTGGTATGCTGACGTTCATTCGGCTGCAAACACATTTTGCAGATGTCAAAGTCATATGTTTCGTAAAATATTTTTTGTATCTAATATTTTTTTTTTTTTTTTTGTGTTTGTTCAGTATAAAGAAATAATTCAAAAGTAAAATGTGTTTAAAATAATTTTTATATAACTGAATTGATAATGAATTTTGTAGCATACTTTATAATAATTGGAAAATGAGGAAAAGGAAATTTCAAAGGATTTGTGTTTGGAAAGAAAATTACTCAAAATACTTAACTTTTTAAAACAAGAATTATCTTAAGTTTTTTTCTTTTAAAAAATAAAAATTATTTTGCACTAAATAACACTTTCTTCTTGCTTTTGAATACTTAAATGTGCCGAAAGGAATTTCATTCATTTTCCATTTCGACGGACTACAGCATAACCAAAAAGAAAAAAAAAAAAAATTCCAGAATAAAAACGAACGTTTTGCAGCCATGAATAAAATTCTGATTTCATTATACCATATTTGGAATTTTTGTTCATCGAAATGGACTTCGACAGACTTCGGCATAACCATATTAGTTATTGAAATATGTATGTAAAAATAATAAGGAAGGACTTTACAGTTAGTTACAAAATAAGGTTTCAATAATTTTTTTGATGTTAAAAATATCAATGTAAAAAAGATATAATTAGGAAGGACTTTAAAGTTGGATACAAAATCAGAGTTTATTTAGCTTGCGCTTAGGGACGGAAGCCCTCACTGCTTTATACTCTTTGATATTGAAATTAGTATATATGCAATCAAAATAATTAGGTCGAACTTTGTGGTTTATTGCACAAAATCAGAGTTTTTTGTTTTTTCCAGAATATTCTTTGCACATTTTTAAATTTCTTGATTCATGTTTGTGGATTTTTTCTTTTGTGAATTTTTCTTTTGGAGTTTTGTTTGTGAATTTCGTCGCCAATCCATTTACAAACATATTAACGAACTACATATACAATATACACATAGCTGAATCAAATACTACCAATATCCGGACGGAACTATCGTTTTTTATAATACGAATAATAACAAGAAAATAATACATAAGCCACTAACCATGTCAACTTCTTTTCAATAACTGAATAAATATGTACAAGTATATGTAAGATGTAATTATTTTTTAAACAGCCTATAGACTTGTATTTAATAAGAACAATACTTATTCTATATAACATAAGAAATGATAATAAAAGAACAATAATTCAAAACAAAAATCAACTACATACATATACAGGTAACCCTCGATTAACGCGCCCCTTTAATAACGCGGTTTTGCTTTTACGTTGAGAAAAATTTGCAACCTATTTTAAATAGAGCGGTAAAGGTTTCGGTTTTACGAGGAAAAATTGGGGGTTTCTTTTTTGTCTAAAATTCTAGGAAAGATAATCTATAATACGTAGTATGTGCATATTCTATAATCTCTTGTGTAACCATAGACAAATAAAATATGTAAGAGTTACACCATGCTCAACTCTGTTGACTTATCTGCGAGTTTAATAAAAACTAAAACTTTAAAAGAATATTGGGGAAAAATTGCGATCTGATATTGTGGTTTCATTTCGATAAACTGAATCTCAATCTTTGAACATTGAAATTAATAGAATTGTAGACCGTGTGCGTTCTGTTAGAGGTGAAGGTTGCCATACTTTGAGAAAACTTAATTTTTTTTTTTACGAGGGACGGTGGAAAACATCAAAAGTCATTCAAAAGAACTGCACGAGGTTCCTCTGAGTAGTGTTGGACTCTAACCAACCAAAACCACCCCCTTTAAAACCAAACTATAGGATTGGACGTTTAATACATAATCATATAATGTACAGCTTGGTTTTGGGGGAATTGGAAAAAGGTTAGATAATTAACGATCTTGATGTGTAACTGAAGAAGATTTAGTTTTCATGATTGACGACATCAATTGAAATACATCTGAAGGCGAAATGGAAGAAAAGTTCATTAAAAACTTTTCCGCAAAAATCTTGAATGAGGCATTAACTTCAGCCTGTCAACTTTAAATAAGAGGAATATGATAAGAGAAAACGATCCAGACATCTCTAGAAATTTTAAATTTCAATTTTAGCTCCTTAACTATACAAGAATTAAATAAGAAGCTACATCAAAATAAAAAAATTGCTGATTCCCAATTTAATTGCACACGCACGAAAACCGACACCAACCGACGCCATTTTATTAACTAACGCAAGCTATGAAAGCTCAGTTATGGCTCCAAAATGGAAACTACTAAGGATTAGTTTTGTAAAAAAGAATAAGTTCCAGGAATCAGAAGAAAGATTATTTTTTATTGGTTTTCTTTTTATTTTGTTTTTGTGTTAAAAATTTATATTGAATTTTTTATGTTTTTATTATTGTTATCATTTTAAGTCCATTTTAATTTTTTAGAACTAAATGAAAATAAAAAATATTTTGTGAGACCAATTGACCTTTTTTATATGGATTTCTTGTCTTGAATAGCGCGGTTTTAATTTACGCGTAGTTTTTTTAGGAACGAATCTACCGCATTAATCGAGGGCTACATGTATATATAATATAACTGTAATATCCATTCACAATAGCAAAATTTGAAGTTCCGTCGGTAGTTCATATTATAAAAAAAAAAATAATACTATGATAAATATACGTGTATAATAAAATAATAAATAAATAAACATAATTTCTTGTACCAGATGGTATAATTAAATACAAAAAGCTTTAAAGATTTGATTTTTTTTTTTTTGTTTGTTTCAAAATCTTGAATTATGATTACATCCGAATGCTCAAAGGTATACACAAAAAAAAAACTGAAATTTAATCTATACTTTAATTAAAATGAAAAAGAAAATTTTTATTTCAAGTGCGAATATTATATGAAATTAAATTTATATTAAGATTAAATTTAGACAATTTTATTTAATTAAAGAGTACATATGTACCTATTTGAAATTTATAAACCTTTATTTAGTCACGCGTGTAAAATTAATTAATTGTAATAATACGATCTCCTATTTAAAGTATTATGTTATCATCACTTTCTACTTAAGATCAACTAATTGATATATTACCTTTGCATATTAGCAAATAACTAAAGTTCGAATCGGGTATTTATACGTTATAAATTGTTATATCATAGAATATAATTAATAATTTGTGATTATATTTATTACTTATAAGGTAAAAATATTGTAAAAACTATAAATTGACAAAGTATATTATTTTTTGTTTCTATATATAAGGTAAGTGTGAACTGTACTCCGCACTTTTTTTCCCACTTTTCCCTCGTATAAGGAGCATAGAACGTCATTTATTATTTATATTTGACTTAGCTTCAGTTTCTGGAATTATTAATTTCAGTAAGCCGTTGATGATTCGGCTGTTAGCTCAGCTGAACTATACGACATATAAATATTTCATACGCCATCTATTATCTTATACACGAGTTATTTTATTACATACTAAATGTAAATGGTATTTAAATATACTTAATTGAATTACGTTGGATTTCGTACGTGGCATAGTGACAATATTATTTTTAAGCTTAAGATTTTGTTTTAATAGAATGTTGAATACACTGGTTTAGTTCAGAAATAAAAAAAAAAAAAAAAATTGATTTGTTTAGTGGAGTGACACACAAAATATGGGTTTAGTTGTTGTACATAAATTTAGACCAAAATAATTTGTTTTTAAAAATCCGTTTTCTTTTTAAACGTTAAATAGAGATTGTCTTTTTTTGTAAATTAGATCCAAAATGATTAATTTTAAAAAGATATTAGAACGGAATTAATGTTGATTGTTAAATATAACATACTGGTATGTTCAATTACATTTATTACTTATTTGTTTTTTTTGTATCAGATTTAGCTGGAATATTTTCATTTTGAATTGTTGAAATTGTTTCTTTTCAAATAATAATTGAAAAAAAAATTATTATTTATAAATTTTAAATCTATAGATATACATAAACAATAACTTCAGTAATATAGCTTAACATTTTCGTTTAGAAAACAATGATAAGCGACTACATTTATAATCGTGCGCAAATAATGGCTATTTAAAGGTTTTTAAAATTATAATACAACATTTTTAGTATATCTGCTCTAATATTATTTTTTTCCTTTAAAAAAAATTTAAAATTTTATATTTTCTTATTTTATTACAAAAAAAAAACTATGGATTTTTCACTATATACCTGTCAGTAACTCTCCACTATAGGCCCACTTACCTTATATATTATATACTAAATATTTACATATTGCCTAAAATTGTAATGAAAACATAACAAAATTGTCAATATTTGGGTTTTTTTTTTCTAAGTTTTTCTGACAATCTTATTGTCAAAATTTTTTTTTTTTAATTCATAAAAATAAAAGCAAACGTCGTGAAATTAATTTTCAAGAGATTAGCACTATATGGTATTGACATCGAAAAATTTAAAAGATAAAAGAACCACTGATTCTGTAAAAGCATCTATAGCAAAACTTGAAAATGTAGATTTAGCTCTTATTAATTTCCCCAAAATAAAATATATAGTAATATCAGATATAATATTATTGATTGAATATTTCATTATAGTACAATAAATAAATATGCCTAAAAATTGGATATTTTTCACACTGTTGGAAAGAAACTCAGATCATTACTATATATTAAAAGGTAATAAACCTCTTAAATTTCCACTAAGTTACAGACTTATTAGTTTATTAAACACATTTGGTAACATTTTTGGAAAATTTATCAAAATTAAACTAAATAATTCTTATCTTTGGATAAAAAATTTGTATTACCTGATGAGCAATTGACATTTAGAACTGATCACTCAGCGGTACATCCTTTACATCGTCTAAAAATCTACATATAATCTAATATTTCTAATAATAAATCAATTATAGTATGTTAGCCATAGATATAAATTCTACTTTTGACACTATCTGGCTGCTGGAATTATGAACTTATTTCTAAACTAAGAATTATTACAATTGGTTCCTATTTAATTACAATAATTTCCTGTTTCCTGTGTAACAGAAAATTTACAGTTTATATTGGTTCACAAGTATCAATCCTGTACCCCACCCTATATTCTATATAACATATTTGCTCATCGGAAAACGTTAATCATTTATTTTCACTGATGATACAGTATTATTTACTGCGGCGGTTTACAGCATTGATATTATAAGTATGTAATCAACAAAACGTACTTTCAAAATATCTTCAAAATTGCAAAGTAGCAGTCAATACTGAGAAAACTAAATATGTAATTCAATATTATTTACACAAAAAAGAAAACCTTTTCTTATTCCTTTTATGGTGACCTTCCAAGAACATGTTAGTCAAGTAATCTTCCTTCCTTCAAACCTTCTCTTATTTCTTTTAGGGGCCCCTTTTTATAAAAGAGTGAGGTTCCCTAAAAAATGTTAGTCAAATAATCAAAAAATTAAATATAAGAACGCGTATACTGCCCCCATTTATTAATAGAAAATCTGAATTATCAAGGCAAATTAAACTCTTAATAATGAAAATCGTGTTTCAATCGATTATTTTGCATGGATGTCCCGTTTTTCATAATATAGCAGTTATGCGCATCAAAAAGTTATAAATTGCTCAATGCAAAATAATAAAATGAATGCTAAACCTACCCTTTAATTATTCAACTATTAAACTTCACCATCTAACTAATATCGGCTTAATATCTGAGAAATTAAATCAAACATAATTTTGTTAAATATTTTAACGGAATATTCTTAGTATCAAATCTAATAACTAAAAGTCAAGAAATTGAAAGATAGTTTTCATGAATTTATTTTTTAAGAGGTTAGCACTATATAAACATCAAAAAACCTTAAAGTCTAAAAATAAAAAAGATAATGAGTAAACGTTTTAATGGATTGAAAATTTAAAGAAAAAATTACCATATTTTAGTAAATCGACTGCAGAATAGATTTTATTTAAATTAGGTTTAACTCAAAAACATCATATATAGAGCAAACAACAATTTTATCCTATGTCTATTTTTGTACAGTTAAAATTTCGTCAGCTATAGTTATAACTGAGTTTTGTAAATTATTTCAAAGCTGGTAAGTATACTTTTCTGTATATAAAAGATGTGTTGGATGATTTATTTGAAAGTCATTGATTATTTTAATAGCTTTTTTATTTAGTTTATCAAGCCTTCCCAGATACAAAGTAGAAGATCTATTCCAAATAGGATTAACATAGACTAAGTGTTAGAATATGTAAGAAGAAAAATTGAAAACGGAGAAACTGAGACAAAAATCTTTTTAGCCTTTTAAAAATAAAAATATACGGAGCTTTTTTTTTTTTACTAATATGATGAATGTAATCACCCCAGTTGAGTCTACTATCTACAACTACGTAGATAATTAATAAATTTTCATTTATTTATTTATTTTTTATATTATTATTAAATTTTAAAAATTATTTTGTTAATGATTAGCAATAAAAACTAAAAATTGAACTAATTATAAGTAATCCAAAATAAATATAAAATCAAGAATGGGACATTTTATTTTTCAACTGGAAAAAATTTCTGTATTATTTAAGTATTTATTTATTTATTTAATTATTATTTCATTACATTTAAGACGACAAGTCTTTTAAGTGTCTAACAAGGTAGTTACAGAAATGGGTAGTTACAGAAACCCTTATTCAAAAATAACCCTTAAAAATTAAATGAAAAAAAAAACTTAACTTATTGAAGACTGTCACATGTATTCAACATCTCTGCAAACGTCAATAAGTTTAATTAAATTTTATAATTAAAAATGTTAGGTTATGGACAAGGTTGAAAGAGCAGATATTAACAAAAAATGATAAATGTCTGAGACGATTGTTATGGCAAGGAATTACAAGATTCAAACATGTTTGTGACATTCTAACAACACACTTTTTCTACCACAGCCTTATTACACCAACCACTTATCACTAATCAAATAAGTAATAATTTTTTTTTTTTATAAGTGAGTGTTTTTTACTAATCAAAACGGGAGTTATTCTCAAATATAGTTTTGGTGTAACAAAAACTTATCAAAAAAATTATTATTTCATTATTTGATTAGTGATAAATGGTTGATATAATTATAGGGCCCATCAGATATATAAGAACTATTTTATTAATAATCACGTTTATGAAGCAAATATATATGTATATTTTAGGAAGTTTTCAACGGTAATACAAAGTATAATCTTGGATTAATCGCTTATATTTTCACCTATTAGAGACTAAACCTTTGTGCAATTCAAATTGTATAATTCATCGGCACTTATACCTGAGTATAGCACATCGCAGTAAATAATATATGGTATGATTAGGACCTGTACCAGTTTGTTTTTTAATCCATACTCACTTAAAAATAAAAAAGGTTCAATAGTTTACGGTTTTGTTGAAAAATACTGCCAGATTACGAACTACCACATATTTAATAGTTGGTTTTTTCATTTTAATTTTAGGCAATGATTTTGATTTAATCTAATCTAAATTTCCATATTAATATTTATTTTAGATCAATAGTTTAAATTTTTTTACACTTTAAATTCAAAAAACATTTTCCTATTTCCTATCCTTTCCTATTCCTACTTCCTATACTGCGTTAGCAGGTAAAGGTTTCATTCCATTATATTGGCTAAAGGGGAAGGTGGGTTTAGTCAGTAAGAATCTGACAATAACAAGGAAAAATTCTTTGGAAGATTCCCACCTCCCTTAGGAAAAAAAAAATTGTATGGGTATATTTAAAAGATTAAATTAAATTTTATCTAAAAAATTAAATTTTACTTTTATAGTACAGTTAATTAGTAAGTTCATCAATGACAAAAGTATATATATGATGAGAATTGATTATTAAAACCTTCCTAAACCTAAAACAAAAATTATTCACATCCATTTAATATATATATATATATATATATATATAATTAAATTACATAATATATTCCTTTCAAAATTCACAATAAGAGGATTATTAGAATATAAAGAAAAATATAAACTACTTTCTTACCCCTAAATAAATGATTTTACTGTACACAGGTATAAGCATTTTTATAAAAATAAATTTTCAAAAAATTTACCTTTTTCACCTTTTACGAAACAGAAAACATACTTTTTTTCCAAGTACATATATAATAATCTAAATCTAAGCAACACCTATATTTTAAATATTTAATGGGAAAAAACTATACCTTTCAACGCTCTTATATAGATTTCATAATTAATAAATATGTAACGCTCTCATCAAAATTTGTTATAATCCATATACAGGGTGATTCGCAAGTAACTGCCTTGGCATATAACACCCTGTATAGGAAATACCGTGAGGACAAAATTTTTGTATGGAGGCTTTGTTATGGATCCAATAGTTTAAGAACTATAGGGAGAACAAAGAACATAGGGAGAACGAAGAAGACTTGGGGTTGTTTTCTTTGTTTTGATTAAAAAACCCATAACTTCTGTTCCGGAACAAGATTTTGGCATTCTGAAAAAAGATTTTGATAGAATGAGAAAGTAGCTTTCTTAAATGTATTAGTGTTAAATCTCTATCTTTTTTAAGTTTTACCCTAAAATGTTTTAAAGTTAAAAATTTTAAATTTATAAAATTTTGTTTTATAAAAAAAATGTCATTTTGACAGTCACTTAATTAAAAAAAAATTTTAGAAGTTAAAATATTCTAATGTATTTTTGTAACCAAATGCATTTGTTTTTTTCTTCTCTTTTTTGTATTTCTATAAGAAGCATAGGGTATCCACTAAGACCTAAGTCATTTATTATACTTGACTAAGCTACAACTTCTGAAATCATTAATTTCACTTAGCTGTTGATTACTCGATTGTTGTAGGAGACTTTTGAACGCAAATATATATTTGTTTTGTGCGCCATCTATTATCTTATACAAGGCTTATTTCATTTTTCTTGATATATATATATATATATACTTATTTTTTATTTAATTATATTAAGTATACTATAATTATAATATGTATATTATAAGAATATAAAAGTATATTATTTTTTATTAATCTATTTAATCTTCTTCTATGATCCAGACAAGATTTAAACCCGAGGGTTTCCGAATGAATTAAAAAAAATAACAATTTAATTTAATAAAAAGAAGTAAAGATCAAAATTATAATTTTTATACTAATTTAACCTATACAAGCTAAGATACAATGTGTATATTTAATCATGCGGATCAAAATGATCATGAATCAAAATGAATTTTTTTTTGTTTTTTTACTTATTTCCTTGGAATGTAATAAATAAATGTGGCAGGGAATTTTACACAGCTTTTCCTTTTCAAGCGTGGCTGTAAATGTCGTAAGGGAAAATCTTTCTTACAACGTGTGCTGGATTCGAACCCACACTCCCTCGGTGTTTACAACGTATTTCATACGCTCTTATACTACGCCACCGAGGCCGAAGCCGAAAATTAAATTGAATTGAAAAAGTTTCTATTGAAAAATTTTAAAAAAATATAAAAGAAAAACATAAAATTCACAAACATCAAATTAATAATTTAAATATTGAAGTCAAGGCTGATCATATGACGTATATACTTTCTTTAATTAACTTAAATTCCCTCCAGTCATGACGTTTAATGACTGATTTCATATATTTTGTTCAGTAAGGTATTTGAGGAGATATTGTTTCTCCTTTTATTCAACAAATAACATATATGGAAATTCCCAACAATTTCAGATCAGTTGAGTTTTTCAATATCTGACACCAATCTATAGATATGGCTTTTGAGGTGATTACTTTTTCTGTATTAGATTTTTAGTTTCTAAAACGATCATAATATAACTAACTAAACCGTCATATTACTAATCAGTAATTAAGTAGTTTAGTCAGACTGAGAATTAGTAGTAGTAAAGTAGTTTTATAACTGAGAATTTTTGTAATTCGAATTTTTAAATCTAGGATTTTTGTAATTCGGAATTCTATACTCAACCCAAAACGTATTATTTTGCAATTTTTTTCCTTTTAAATAAGTTTTGAAATTTTTTTATTATAAAATTTTGCTATTGTAAAATAAAAATCTTATGCGCGAATTACAATAAGAAAATAAATACCAATACCTTTAGTTTATCTACTAAAGTATATCTACAGTTTAATCTGGTTAAAAATAATCCTAAAGGTTTTCAATTTTTTTTATTTATTTTTAAATATTATTCGCTGTGTTTTGTAAATAGTTTTTGAATATAAATATATGTTATAAGAAATTTTAAACAAAAACGTTTATAAAGATGGCGTCTGGTTGGAAAACTCCCGGCTAAAAGGGCATTTAAAGAAAATTCAAATAAAGAATAACGGTACGTGCAGATTCGTACAAAACAAAGAAAAATCTCCAAGACCACATACTCAAAAAGGACAGGGCTCTACTGCGCAGAACATACATATGTGCACCTTGGAGCATATTGCTTTAATGAAGTTGAACTGTCAGCTGTATACTTGTATATACTCTTTACAGATCATTAGTTTCTTAAAGGCAGTATAGGACTACTGACAGAAGTATTATAAGTGAAGACAGAATTCACATAACGCATTAATAGGACTTAGGAGGAAGACAATAGATTTACATCAAAACGTCGCAGTTGTACTTATTTCCCTGCACCCTAAAATAAAATAATCTAACGCTTTCATTAGATTTTAATTTATAAAAATATTATGCATATATATATACATATATGCATATATATTATATATTCCTTAACCGGGCAGCCAGACGTAACAGTATTACTATCTTGCGAGTGTTTAAAACAAATGTCAAATTACTGTTTGTGTGATGTATGTGGCATTTTTACTATCAAGTCATTTCATTTATTATCAAAATTTTACAAGTTTATTTTATATTTTTTGAAAATATTTCATGCGTTTAAAATAGACACAAACAAAAATATCAAATTAAAAATAAAAAAAAACCGCAAAAAATTTATTTGGCATGAATGTTGTTTTCCATTTGTTGCCATTTTTTAATTGTTCGAAGTGTCGATAATTACTATCTCAATGAATAGCTAGAAATATGTTAAGACAGTGGAGAAAAAAGTTAAAAAAATGTAGTAGTATTGTCAAAAATGTTCATGTATTTGTGAACTATCTTACTAGTACTGTCACGTCTGGCTTCTAGGTAAATAGATTTTTTTTTTTTTTTGACAAGTAAGAGTATAATTCATAGGTTTATAAATCGATTTGACTGTAATTCATGTATATACATTGGTATTGGTATATTGGTATATACAAAGGTATAAATTTTGACATTTATTTATTATATCCGATTATGTATTAATTTATTTATATAATATGTACATAATACTACATAAGTATTAGTAATATACATATTTACTTGTATTCTAAAACAAACACAAAACTAAAAAAAAACTCAAAACTAAAATTTATATATTATATAATATGTATATATGTATGTAAATATACTTACCTTTATGTGGCATATCATCTAATGATGTTACCCTATCCATTATTGAACCGGGCCATGGGGCTACAGTTGCACCCATGCTCGGTGTTGTTTGTAAAGCAAAAATGTTGACAAATTTTTTTTTTATATTATTAAAGAAAAAAAAAAATTGTTTTTTTTATTATTTAAGTCTCACTAATTTTTGTTATTTTTTTTTTTTTTTTGGATAATTTCTTGTACTTGTGTATATATATATTTATATATATATATATTATGATATAACTGTATAATATTTAATTAAAAATTTTTTTTTTTTAAACTATCATTAAAAAAAACTATTAATATTTAAATTTTAGTCTTAAAATTTATAGATATTCACTTTTTTTTTAACTTTGAACAAATTTTTTTATGCACTTTACAAATTTTTTTTTAATTTATTGTTTGATTTATTTTTGATCTAAAAAGGAACATTTAAATATTAAAAATCATTAATTTAATAGGATATGCATAATATATATGAAAAATGTATATATATGTATATGTACTTATATGTATGAATCTTGAAGATTCATGAAGATGGCTTCAGTTTCGAATCCTAATATAAAAATTTATTTTTAATTTTTTATTTTGTTTTTCTTTGTTTTTTTTTGTTTTGTTTTTTTTATATGTTAAGAAACATTAACACACTATTTTATATACTTTGTGCATTTTTTGTTTATATCTGTATAGTACCTACTTATGTATAAAAAAAAAAAAATTATAATTTAACCATCTTAATTAAATATAAATTAATTATAAAGTTAATTTTGACTTTTATACTAACATCTTTTTTTTAAAAAAAAACAAAAAGTTAAAAAGAAAAACATCTTGTTGGGTTTCATAGACTAGATAAAAAATATTCTTATATTTTATTTTATATAAACAGTTCATACAGTATTAAGTTATTATTCTTTAATTTTTTTCCAATGTTTACTTATTATGGGAATTTATTATTTTGAAAGCGTATTATGATATGTACATATATGCAAGGCCGGCTTGAGGACGGTTCGAACTGTGCGACCTGACAGGGTTCAAATCTTCTTTAATAACTGCTGAAGGAAATAGCTGAAGAATTAAAAATGACACCCGAATTTAAGAATCAAAGAATATGGAAGAAAAACAAAATAATTTTGTTATAAAGGAGCCGATCAGCCAGATTTCATCTGAGGAAGAATTGTTCAGAATTCAATATTTTTTAGTCATAGTTAAGATACTGCAATTATTTCTCTTAAAAAAAAAAATTTGAAATTTATAATGACCGAATGAGACATCATATGGTTTTTATATAATTCGGATAAAGTTCAAAAACTAACTGAAAACGATCTTCTTAAATGTTGCAAAGACTTAAATAGGACCTTAGAAGATAATATTGATTGCATTGATTATTGCATAGAGTTTAACCCTCCAGGATTACGATATTACAAATATTACCATATTTATTTAAAAATAATTTATTCCAAATTTTTGATTTTCCAATTTATTCTTGTTTTGGTTCAGGCCGGCGCTGATAGTCATCACTCATTCATTACATTTACTTACATATAATAAAAATTAAGGTGAGGGGCTGTAAACATCGAGGGAGTATACATCGTAAGAGTAATTCCCCATTACGACATTTACAGCCACGCCTGAAAAGGAAAGCCTGTAAAATTTCCTGGTTACATTTATGTGGCAGAGAAATGCACTAAAAAAAAAAATGAAGGTGATTAAAAATAAATTATTTTCTAAATTTAATGGTTGAGTCAAGTACTGTAATAACTTAAATATATGGTTAGAGTAAAAACTTTTAATTTATTATGTCTATTGTTGGTTCGATTTCCGAAAATTGAATTTTTATACGTCATTGAATGTTCAAATTAACTGGTATAGTAAATAAATAAATATATTTATATAATAATATATATATGTATATAGTATGTAAGTAATGGAGCTGTGAAATAAGACCCTGCGAAATAAAATCGCCTCATTCAATAATCCATTAATTTTCCTCATTCAATAATCCTGGGGTTTGGGGTCCCCTGGGGTCTTATTTCTCATATGTAATTGAGAAAATATGAACGCAAAATATGAGAGAGGAACACAACCCCGGAGTGTCATTTCTCTTTTAATTTAAATTTTTGAGATATAAAACCCCGGGGTGTTAAGTCTCATATTTTACGGGGTGTTATTTCCCATTAAATGTTTAATAAAATCCATTTTTGTAATACTCAAACCTGAAAAAAATTTCAAAAATAAAAACTTCATAGTGATAAACCAGATTTAACTAAAACTGACGAAATTGAAAAAAAAAGTATATTACCCTTTGTTCAGAAATCGGAATATATACATATGGTGTTGTATCTAAAGTTATATAAATACGACTCTTATAAAATATATGATCTTCAATAGAGCTGATTAAATTTTTCTATTTTCATTGCTTTCTTTAATTGATTATAATAATAAAAGAGTCAATTTATTTTAATTTTTATACAACACCATAATATTATGTACTCATTCTAATTAAATGTGAAATAATACCCCGGGTTTTATTTCTCAAGCAGTCGCAAATAAAATTAAAAAAAAATAACACCCCGGAGCTTTAATTTCTCAAAAAGTTGAAAGTTAAATTAAAAGAGAAATAACACCCTGGCGTCTTATTTCTTATTTACCAATGAGAAATAATACCCCAAGGGCTTTATTTCGTAGGGCCATATTTCAAGTCTACATAAGTATAATTATACTCGTATCTTCAAAGAAAAACTATGAATTATAATTGCCTGTATAATACAAGTTTTCTTTTTTTTCATTCCAAGCTCCGTATATAACGAAGCTGTAAAGTTAGACCTTATAAACATTTTAGAATTAAAATAAAATCATTTTAAATCACTAAAAAAACAAAAATTTGATACACGAAAGCAAAAACATTTTAAACGAGAAAAAGTCAAGGAAACGAGGTAGATTGTGTCAATAGCATGAACATAAGTATATCCTAGTTCTTTAAAATTTATCTGAATTTGGAGTTGAATGATAACTACTCAAAGCCGTTATTCCGAACCAACCAAATTTTCCAGAAGTTATTGCCATAAGACTTTATCATATTTTACGAAATATTAAATGTTTAACTTAATTAAATACCAAGATATTACAACCACTTGTATCTGTTGGCAAGAGTAAGAAAACTTCATAATCTTCTAAAAAATTTCAGATTTCTAACTTCAACAAACACTGAGTTATTTTCATATAAAAAATAATAAGTTGTATGATAACTACCCGAATCTATTGCACGAGCACAACCAAATTTTACAAAAGTGGTTATTGGCCTGTGACTGAACTTATTTTCACAAAATTTCACAGATACTTAGCTTCAATAGAGACTGAGTTATTTTCATATAAATAAAAAAGTTTTATGACAGCTATTTGAACCCACTGACCGAACTTGCTGGATTTAAATGTCGAAACTAATAATTTTTCAAAGGTGACATGGTAAAAATTTCAAAATCCTAGCTCTTTTATTTTTTTTTGAGTTATAGTGCGGACGAATGAACGTACATGACTAAATCGATTTCGAGTAAGAATATATTTATAGTTCTTCTTATCTAGCTCGTCTTCTTTAATGTGTCATAAATGAAATGTGAAATTTATTATACCCTGAGGACAACGTTCGTACGAGTATAAAAAAACTTCAGACATCTTTTGATATAACTATAACTATATATCATAATATTATTTAATATGTTTTAAAAATTTTTTTTTAATTAAATTCAATGCTTTTTAAGAATTTTAAAAGAATTCTCTATAGATAAATTTGATTGTTTTTTATTTTTAAATTCAATTTAAAAGGAAATATTAATTTCTATTTTTATAAAATATTATTTTATTTAATATATTTGGCTTTAGGTCCGTATAACTGTCACATCCGATCTTTTCCAAAACTTGAAACAAAGAGAATATAAAAATATAAATAATATAATGAATTTCTGTGAGGTTCCCGATTGGTAATGCAACCGTTAGGAGGTTAATTTCATCTTTTGAAAAGAAATGAAAAATAATATAAATTGGAGGTTTGGATACAAAATCAGGATTTTAATAGTTCGTTTAGCTGCGAAAACTGATATTATGCATTTAAAGTGTTTCAAAAGTTATTTACCAATAATCTGAATTTTATATCAATATTTTCTAAAACTAATATTAATCCCTTAATGGCTCTGTAGCCAATCAGGATCCTCATAGAATAAAAAATAATGAATTTTTGTTAGGATCCAAATTGGCGATACAGCCATTGAGGGCTTCATTCGAAAACAAATGGAGCTAATAAAGACCGTAGAACGCATATCGAAGTAAAAGGAAAAAGGAAGAAGGAACCGAATTTGGCCACGGTTTTCAAGGTTGCTACTTCAACTGGAAATCTTTTAGAGATCTAAGTATTCATGGAAGTTATCAATAACAACACAAATACAGGCAAAGCTCAAAAATTCTATTACTTAAAAACTAACGTCGTTGCAGAGCCTGCGAAGCTAATCAAACATTTGTCAGTTACAGCCGAAAATTATGACTCTGCTTGGAATATCTTTGATAAAAGGTACAATAATACAAGAATTTTTTTATCTGCGCAATTGAAAACTTTTCTGAATCAACCAATAATAACTAAAGAATGAGGCAGAGCCATACAAAAACTACACGATACCTCAAAAGAATGTCTATTATCTATTGGACAAAAAAACTCATCGTTTATATAAATAATCGTTATACAACTCGCGAGAAATGCAAGCATACGAAGCATTTCTTTCAATTACTGAAACGAAAATCAAAAAATATAGTTCAATAATTAATTCATCCACAATATGTCAAGGATCACACAAAATGTATGGCTGTGGTTTATTAGTTTATAATATTATTTTTAATATTAACCCCTTAATAGCTCTATCGCCAATTTGGATCCTCACAGAAATTCATTTATTTTTAAATAAAATGAAATGAATTTCTTTTCTTTTGTAACATTAAAATAAAACTGAGCCGTCACGGCTAACTAAAGCGCCGTTTTCGGAACTAAAGCCATATATTTTCTGTGCATATTTTAAATATTAATATATAGAAATAAAATAAGAAAATATTTTTTTTATTTATTTATTTTTGGTTAATACAAAGGGTTCTTTTTTATATGGATTTATTTCTCTTATATTTTTATCTGATATAGACAAAACTTTGATAGAAGATTTAGAAAGAAATCGTGATTGGAATTTTATTTTATTAATTTGTTCAACAAAAAAATATATATCTGTATTGTTTTGACTTTTGAGAAATTTTCCTGTAACTAAATTAAAGCTTAAAAGAGTATTGGAAAAGTTATAGAATGGGGTTGATAAAAAAAATAAGCTAAAATTTAACGATAATAGCAAAAATGTCCTTTAAATTTATTCTATTATTATATTTATACAATCAATTTATTTCAATATTTTAAAATTATGAAAAATTTTACAAACAAATATATATATATATATATATATATATATACATAATACAGAGTTGCAAAATTAAAAGACTTTCTTGATTTTTATTCTAACTTTGCAAAATGAATATAGTCTCTCATATGTCACGTGACATTAACTATAAAGTTAACTATATAAGACCAATATTTACCAAAATTGGATGAAGCTGTTTGACCAGATTTTGATTTTTTCACAAAGTCGAATCAATATATTTTGTCAGACTTTAATATTTAACCCTAAAAAGCACAACAGAAACTATCACTCTTTATTTGATATTAAAAGCGTTATATATCTTCATTATTTAGTTATGGATTTTATTCAAAATTATAGAGTTTATCTATTTGGATCTTTCAATATTATGTTAATCAAAAAAAAATTTTTTTTGAAATCTATTAAGTGATAATTAATATTTCAGTTAAATACATACTAACAGAGACTATAGCTGTTTGTTCGTTAACGTTATTAAATATTTTGTGCTTTTTAAGGTTAAATGTGAACCACCCTTAATTTAAAGATTAAGGATATAACTTAAGTTATGATACAATATTTTATTTGATATTGTTATTTGATGGCTATAAATTTAAATTTAGTAAACTTTGTAATCCTTTCTTATCAATTTGTTAATAAGTCTAGCTTAAAAATACATATTTATTTTATTATCTAAATAAATTTTGCTATAAATACCAAAAAGGTATAATTAGTTGCTTATGATGTGTACCATACTTATCCAATATTAAAATACAGTAGGAAAACTTGGAACTGATATTCAAAAGATTTGTAGTATCTATGCTAAAGAGCACATTTTATTGAATTTTCAAAATTTTCAAACGGTAAACCATAAAGCAAACATAGATGAGATTTAAGAATCCCCAAAGTTATGGATGAAATAAACAGATGTGCCATAAAGCATAAAGCTCGTCCAGAAGAGTATATAAATGTTGAAGATGCTTAATTAATAAATAATCAGATTATTACAGGTTAAGGCTTAAAAAAAAAAACCTTTAAATTTAATGCAAAATAGATTTTCTTAAGGAAAGTTCATAAAACCTATACTCAAATAAGATAGCATAAAATTAATGGTTAGACAATTTAATTAGTTTTAATAGAGAAAGGCTGTGGTTTAGCCGGTAAGAATCTGGTTGGCATATGTGCTACGGGGCGCATTGTATCCTTTTAAGAATCTCACCTATCCACGTTAAAAAAAAAAATAGTAAAGCATACAAAATACATTATATATAAACTCTATAGTTCAAATAAATTGAGTTGATACCATAGAGAGAGCAAAATATCATGTGTAGGTCATGTTAGGCCCAACCGAACTGGTCTTTTAATATTATTGAACCACTTATATACCTTTAAATATAAATTAACTAAAATTAAAATTATGTTGCAAGAAAAATCACGAGACAGCATTTCAGAGACAAAAATTTTCATATAAATTTTTAAACAGGGTGCTTTAAATTATTTTTGTCTAGAACGCACAATTATATTCATCCCGAATGAATATGAGAACGAGAATAACGCGGTTACGAGAATAAGATGTAATATGACACATTTCGCAAATAAATACTTTTTTTTTAATAACCAGCTTTGCAATTCTAATCTAATTATACCATTATAGTTATCAGGAAAAATATGCCAATATAGTTATCAGGAAAAAGTTCTCAAAAGATCCAACCTCCAATTTTCATCAAATTTTGCAGAAAATTGCAAAAAAAAGTATGATGTCAAACTAAGTTTTTAAATCGTTGGTTGCCGTCTGCCGATGACATCATTAAGCGGTCATTAGGAACATCAATTTAGACGTTGTTTTTTTTTTTACAGAAATCCACATTTTTCTCGAAAATTCCATGCATATATAATTCTTTGCAAAATGTCTCATTAACTTAGTTGTTAACTGATGCGTTTTTTTTTTTGGGGCGTAACACTTTGCAAAATTCAGATCACAAATATCTATTTCGTCTAAGTCCATTTATTAAAAAACTCAATATACAAAAAACCAATTATTAGCAAATTTCTCACTTAACAAAATTGCAATTCGCAAATATTCATTTATCAAAAAATTTAAAAAGAAAATGTCTCTTTAACAAAAACTTTGTATATATGTATGTAAGCTTTAAATTTTTTATGTGCTATATAAATTAAGTCCCTCCTCACTATTTTAAGTTCTTTGTTGTTGCAATATGTACTTATATGTACAATTAGAGAGGTATTTTAGAGTTATGGTTACAAAATTAGGGTTTCAATAATGGGAGGATAAGCGGAGATTTTGGGGCGGGAGCATAAATAGATTATATAGTAGAAGAGAAATGCTGATTAGAAAAATTACAACCGAATCGACTTTATTATCATAAATATACATTATATATATGTACATACATACATACTAGAAGTAAATTTGAAAGTACATGATGAACTTCTATGATTTCCAATAAAAACTGAATAAAAATTCAAATTTCTTAAGAGGCCCCGGTGGCCTAGTGGGTAAAAGCGTATAAAATACGCTGTAAATACCGAGAAAATGTGGGTTCGAATCTTACACACGTCGTAAGAATAATTCCCTCTTAATAATTAAGAATAATTTCCCCAGCCACGCTTGTATATGGCTGTAAATGATATAAGGGGGATTTATGTGGTAGAGGAATGAACTAAAATGAAAAGAAAATTTCTTAAACGTAAATCTAATCGATCATATTATCAAATATTTGTTATATTATATCGAAATGGTATGATGCCCTCGCAAAATTCTATATATTATATAAATATTATGTATTTACTTTATTATAACAAAAAAAATTACCAAAACAAAATAATTTTACCATAACAATTACCAAACATTATATAAACCGAAATAAAATCGACTCGATCAGTCTATTGGAAACAATAACTATAATTAAATAGCAAACAAAAAATTTATTCAAAACTTATAACTAAAAAAATATAGGATTTATTTTTAATTTTTTACCCTTTAAAATTAATTCTGTTCAATCATTCACGCATCTGAAGAATGATAAATATAAAAAAAAAAACAAAAAACAAAACCGCTGTTTCTAGAATTTTTTTATAAATAGTATCTTAATTTATTTTTAAAATTTTTGGAATGTTGATTTTTCTTCATTTTTACAAGTCCATTTAATGGCCTTTATTTCCTTCTTCTTTAATTCTTCTTGTTTCGAAAATATAATCAATTCTAAATAGGTACTACAAATTTCATTCGATTTTATTAGATAAACAGGTCACCTTTTATATTACAGCAATGAATAGAACAATTATATAACGGACTTGAATTACTTCATGTATACATACATATTAATAAATATATTAATTAATTTTAGTCTATGTTTATATGTTGGTATATAAAATAATGAAGATAAGATTAAAGCACTCCGCAGAATGTCGCAAAGCAAAATCATTATATATGTATGTATGTATGTAGTATATAAATATAAAATAAATACTAAAAGTCGATAAATAAAGAACTTGTTGATTAAGAAAACCAAAAATTTTAATCTAATCACTATCAAATCTATATACAGGCATATTTCCTTTAACGGTACCTTTTTTAGCGCTGTTTCACTAACACTTATATGTTTTTTTTTTTTTGGGTTTTTATTGAATTTGAATTTATTTTTTAGTTAAAATGTTAATATATTCGTATATATTTATAAAAATTACATGTTGTAAAAATTTGTTTTTATTCTTGAAGTTTGCTATAATAACTCAAAATTGTAAAGTGAACGGAACCCCATATTATTAGTAGAAATTGCGTCTCTGTTTTTATTAACGCTCTTTTTTTAGGAGCGCATTTTAAGCGCTAAACGAAGTATGTATGCCTGTATATAATTTTAAATATTTATTGACATGATTCTTTTTCATGAAATTAAATGTTTACATTATACAGGGTGTCCCGCGTTAACTTTTACATAGAGGAGGAGATGATGGGGAGCATAAATAATTACAGAAATAATTTGGAATTTTAAAATGTACCTATAGTATTTAATAGTGTAAATTTTTGTTTTATGAATGTTTAACTCATTTTTTTCTTAAAAAAAAATTTAAAAATTTTACTTTTAAGTTGTGCTTACTTTAAAACTAAAAAGCCTACAAACTATAATGGGCTATAAAAAATAATTTAATAAATAATTTAATAATTTAATAAAAATAAAGTTAAATCCCCTTTATAATTTTTCCAATATCTTCAGTAGCTCTAATTTATAGATATAATTCCAAAATAACATATTTTAAAAGTTATATTAAGTTTTTAAAGCCTAATAACTCCTTAGGGGTTCAAGATAGACCCCTTCTGTCATAGAATTTTTGTTAATTGTGATGCTCCCTATCACCTTCTGCTCTATGTAAAAGTTAACGCTGCACATCCTGTATATAAACAGTATTTAAGTAAACTTTTTGTAATATTCTAAAAATATATAAGTAAATATTGTATGTATATATATATTTACTCAGCAAATGTCATAAATATTGCAATATAATTTCTGACAATTAAAATTCAATTTTAAAAAATTTTATGTGATTTTTAAGAAAATATTATATAACTAATAGGACTTATATATATAAAATTTTAGTAGATAATATAATTGTATATTGATTTTTAATTTATATACTTAGGCCATTTCTGAATCTATCGCACCATCACTTGTTACTAGATACTTCACACTCTTTTCTTACATGTATTACATGTATTACTTTTAAAGCGAACATTTAGTGTACAGAGTACACTAAAAGATTGACAGATAATCAAGCGCGATCAGACAATTTAGTGTACTATTTTCGAATGCACTAAAAAAATTTAGGAGTTTTTTGGAATTAATTTAGTGCGATTAGCTAGTATTTAGTGCAAAGTGATAACGTTTTGGACGCGGTCTTAATGCTCTTTATTGTTACTATACGTACTTAATATACAGAAAAGTAACTGTAAAAATGTAAAATTAGAAAACGAATATCTTAATTAAAAACAAATATATATTTGGAAAAAAAATTAAAATTAATAGCTTAAGTCACCGTAAAATTAAAATTTCCAGGTGACTCTTCAGTGGTCTTTTGGTTAAAGGCGTATAAAATATGCTTGTAAACACTGAGGAAGCGTAGGTGCGAATACCATCATACACGTCATAAGAATAATTAATTTCCCTTTATATGACAGCCCCGCCTGAAAAAAGGCGGTGTAATTTCCTTGTCACATTTATACGGCAAAGGGAAAGGGAATAAAAAAAAAAACCCCCCCAGATAGGTTCTAAATTTAAATTTTTTAAAAATTAAAATTAAATTTTTAATTTTGTATTTCTTTTGAGTTTAACAATGACAATTTTGCAATATAAAGTAAATATTATATATGTATTGAGATAGGAGAAAATAAATATATAAATAAAGTAAAATGTAAAAACATGAAAAGCTAATGCATAGATTATATGTATAGTATAAATTAGAAATAAAAAATAATAAATATAAAATATTATGGATATACTTTACTTTAGGTACAATGTCCAATTATTTTGTAATTTCACATAACGGTACCTAGTGACGTCACCTATATTTCATAGAACATGATTTCAACAAGAAAACAAAAAGGCGAAATAAATGTATCAGAAATAAAGTATGAAAATGTTTTTTTATTAAAATAGTTGTTTCAGTTTCGCTTTTGTGTCCTCTGGTGGAACTATTTGCCAACCCATACCATACTTATAATATACTGTTGAAAAGGGTGTGGAATACCTTTCTAACGGTATAATAATAAATATAGGGTATCTTTAAAAAATTCACATGTATATTGCTTTTTTTTGAAATCAAATCATTTTCTTTTTATCAAAATTTCCACTTGAAACTGCAATATCTCAAAAACAGTAACATCGATTAAGATGAAACAAGATGTATATTAAACATAGTATTATGCTCTACAATATTGTAGAAAATAGTTTCTGTATACTATAGGAGACGAAAAATATAACGGTTTAAGTGAATTATTGCAAAATGTTAGAAGATTTTTAAAATAACCGATTTGATCTTTAAATGACCTTGTCGCCAAAAATCATGTTCTATGGAATATAGGTGACGTCACTAGGTACCGTTATGTAAAATTTCGAGGCAATAGCACAATGTACCTAAAGTAAAGTATATCCCAATATTTTACGAAACATATGGCTTTGACATCTGCAAAAAGTGTTTGCAGCCGAATGGACTTCCAATTTCAGCAGTATACGAATTTTTTTCGAATTTTTTTTTTTATCCAAAAATTGAAGATAAAATTGTGTATTTACAAAACTGTAAAGAATTATATGCATCAGCAGTGAGTGAGCAGTGAGTGCGTTTTGTTTCTTACTTTCTGGTGTTTAGTAAATACTATGGCAGATAAAAGTCGTTTCGAAATGCCGCAGTAGAGTAAAATACTCTGTGACGTCATAAATATCGTTTCGAAATACCAGAATCGAATTAATAAAGTACATTTTTTTAATCCTACTCGTGAGGAGAAATAAGAATTGTTACAAATGTCAAAGTTTTATCAAGTCATTATTGTTTTTTTTAATTTCAAATTTTAACATTATAAACTTACATATTAAAATAATTGTAAACAAAAAATCGTTTAATTGAACTTATACTTCAATACTTTTAAAATTAATTTTGTTTTTTCAAAAAAGCCCTTATTTATTTGAAATAAATTTCCAATCTAATTTTGACAGTTCAAATTCATATTTAACTCTAGTCGTTTCGATATAAATTTGTGTCTAATATAGTACAGTGTATAGTATAGTGCATCTTCTAAGAGCATAAACTCTACTCGGAGTAAGAAACAAAACGCACTTCACTGAGTTTTGTTTCTTATTCTTAGTAGACTTTATCCATTTATATAGGATTAATTTCAATACGCATATGCAGAGTTAACTTTAACTCTGCTACTTCGAAACGACTATAGAGTTAAATATGAATTTGAACTGTCACAATTATAGATGGAAACATTTATTTATTTTAAATAAATAATATAGAGTTTTAAAAAAAAAGAAAATTAATTTTAAGAAATATGTATACTATAAGTACAATTGAACGATTTCTTTTACAATTATTATATAAGTAAATAAAACTTTGACGTTTGTAACACTTGTTAACTCTGCTCCCGGGTAAAACTTGTTAACTCAAATATGCTAACTCGAAATGCTAATTGTAACGTCCTGAAATTAATTAAACTTTAATCCGGTTAATTTTGAAACGACTTTATCTGTATAGCATAAAAGAGTATAAAGAGTATAAAAGCTCTAACACGCTGAGAGTTATAAGAAACGAAACTCACTTCAACCAATATTATTATTTTACTAAAGTCAAAATTAAAATGTATATTAAGGTGTCCGTGTCCGTAACTATCGTACTTCGTACTAAATACCAGCTAATCGCACTATATTAATTCCGAAAATTTCCGAAATTGCATTCGAAAATAATGCACTAAATTGTCTGATTGCACTTGATTATCTGTCAATCTTTTAGTGTACTCTCGACTACACTAAATGTTTGCCTTAAAAAAGTAATACATGTAAGAAAAGAATGTGAAGTATCAAGTGCTTGTGCGATAGATTCGGAAACGACCTAAATAAATAATTTTTCAGTTTTTTTTTTTTTGTTTAAATCATAAGTTTGATTTTTAAACATCATTTTTAATTATACAAAATATCTGAGCTGACATTCGAAAACACGTAATACCACTATACCAGTAATACATACATATGTATTTGGATATTGGATAATAAAATTAGCATTAAATTGATGTCAAACCACCATCATACCATATCTTATTGATAATTGAAGTGTTTTTGTAAAGTTTTTGTTTTGTTATTCGAAAATTCAAAAAAAAAAAAAAATATTGAAGAAAAATTAAGAAAATTATTGGATTGGAGATAAAATGTTTTAATATTCATTTCATCAAAATTTAGGAAACCTTGTATTTAAACAAGTTTTTTTTTTTTTATAATAATTAAAAGAATATTTATTATACATATGGTAGGTATATACAAACATACATATATATGTATATACATATATAATCATGTGATTTAGATTTTAAATTAAAATTAATATTAGGTACCTACATATATGTATATTTTTTGTACATAATACCTATATAATTTTTCTTTATAAATTTGTTTAAAAATTTTTAAATATTGTATGTTTATGTTTTAACCTCTTGTTAATTTTATATTTTTGTTCATAGTTTTAATAAAAAGTACCTATGTTCATATATGTATGTAGGTATATACATATGTATATTATATAGGTATACTTTAATTAAATTTATTTAATTTTTTTGAGATTTTGCACTAAGTATTAGCATTATAAACGATTTACATACATAATTTATATATATATATATATATATATATATATTCATATATAAAAACAAATCTTTGCACCTTTTCTTTTTTATTTTTTATTTTTCTTAATTATATAGGTACTTTTTTTTTTTTTTAATTAAAATTAAAATTAATTTTTTCTTTTTTTTTTTTTACACTTTTAAACACATAAAATTTTCCTCTTACTCTAAGATTATTATTTTTTTTTGTTTTCTTTTTAATTTTAATTAGAAAAAAAAGTCTCTTTTGTGTTTTCTTTTTCAAAAATTTGTGAAACAAAAAATAAAAAAAATACACAAACAAAAAAAAAATCAATAAAACACCAATAACAATTATTTTTTTTTTTTATTATTTTTCTTTTTGTTTAATAAAATATTATTTTATATATAATTTTTTTTTTTTTTTTTTATGAAAACAAAAATAAAAAAAAAAAAGGATATCGTAATTTACGCGAATTTTTTGTTCACTATTTTATAAACTTTGATAATATGACCGCTAAATAGTCATCCACAATATACTCGTATCGTATGTTATAATAATATTTATTTTTTGTATTAAATTTCAATAGAATTTTGTTGAGGAGACAACACCGACGATATAATTACGCAAACAACGACTTTGACACACATAATCAACAGCTCAGCAAATAGCATACACAAAACAAATAATATATTAGAGGGTATATTCAAATATTTTGTTTTCGTTTTTGAATTCGTTTTATTATCATCGTATATGTAAATTGTACATACACAAACAAACATAATATATGTACCTATTTGTATATTATAAAACAAAATCACCAAAAATACATAGGTACTTATCCAGTCACTGACAATTATAATAAAATCCATATTACAGTGTTATTTTATAGGTACATATGTATGGATAAATGTATGTATGTGATAATATTTTATAAATAACAAAGAAAGAAACAGTTTAATATCAAGTGTATAAGCCTGCGCGCATATCTCCTTTTTTTTTTTTTTTTTTTTTTTGAAAGAAAATCTACACAAAACGTCACAACTACAGAAAGAAAAACAAAAAAAAACAAAAATATAATATTTTCTATAACCAACCAAAGAATAGAAAATACAAATTATGAAAAAAAAAAAACCAAAACTTTTCCACCTACACGTACATAAAATTTCTTAAAATTTTTAAAATAACCATGCATATAAGTAGAATGTAGAATATAAAAGGTATACCTATACATTATCCATACATATATATTATATAGTTACCTATACTAGTCTATAGACTATATTCGACTTTTAGCCAAACCTTTTTTTATTTACGATTTGTATGTGTATGTTTTTTTATCATTCAAACTATAGTAAACAAAAAATGCATCCATAAACCCATACATACATAAATATACTAAATTATTACAAAAAAAAAACAACAATTAATAAAAGATTCTCATAATACCATTATAATATTTTAAAAGAGTATAATAAAAATCCAACCCAATCATCAAGTACTTCTGAACTTAAAAAAAAATATAAAAAATTTTTCAGCTGGTGCATTGACTTTATTGGTGTAGTATTGTGTAATAATTTTCAAAATATTTTTATAGGTGTGTACTGTGTACGCTTATTATTTTTTTTTTATGGATGTATGAAAATATGTATTGAAAATTTTTTTAAAAGAGTATGTGTAAGTTATAAGTGTTGGAAAAGCTATTAATGGTAGGTTTTTTTTTTTATTATTATAATAAATATACGTATATTTTTGTTTTTTATTAGTATTAGTGGACATATTTATTTATATATGCATATGAATGCATACGTATTGAAATTTTATAGTTAAAAAAAAAAATAATGAAAAAAAATCAAGAAACTAATAGAACAGATTATTTCTCTTAACCTTCTTAAACATTTCTTATTGTTGTCGTATATGTACCATATATTATAATGTAAGGTAGGTATATAAAATAAATACATACATATATGTAGGTATAAGATAATCAAAAATGAAAATCTTATTTGTATAATTCAGTTCAGTTCAAATCTTATTCGAAGGATTCATAGTTTGTGAATGATACTGAATAAAAAAGTTAAGAAATTTTTTTTATGATAGTTGGTACCGATGTCATCGTTTCGAAATAGGTACTGACTAAAATAAATCAAGGCTATTAAAGAAAAGTGTTTTATTGGCATGTTTTAATATAATGATGGAACTATTTTTTTTTTTCATTTTTCCTAAGGGAGATGGGAATCTTTCAAAGACACCAAAAAATTCCCGTTTTGGTAGTGTCAGATTATTATACTGACTAAATCCACCTCCCCATTTAGGCAATATAATAAGGATGAAACCTTTACCTGCTAACGCAGTATATTGACTAGAGAATAGGGATGAGAAAGGATAGGGCAATAGGATGCGGAAACATTGGATTGGATGTGGGATTTTAAGGAAACAATGAAACCCCCTATAAGATGTATTTGTATAAGGCGCTTTTGTAATAGGTAATTCTTGAGACTAAAATTATAGAAAAAAAAAAATTGTATATGCGGATATGGGATATGCGGGGTATATTGTCAGTCGTTTTTGATATATTGGGACTTTTATGTTTTTTTTTTTTTGATTTTATACTTATTATTTTATTTTCCAAATAACTGTTGTTGTAACTATTCGAATTAATGATTATTGTTTTATAAGACTTGCTTTTAGACGTTAAAATTTTGTAATAGATCTACTTTTCATGAAAAATATATAGGTAGTAGGTCTACTATAAATTTTGAAGGAACGCAAAAACAATAAATTTTTTTTTATTTTCATCAAAATGGTGTGTTCAAATTCCATTGTTTTTATTTTATTTATTTGATTTAAAAGAAATTTTAGGGATTTGGGCTTTGAGGATGTGGGCTTTGGGGATTTTGGCTTTGGAGATATTATCTTTGGGATTTGGTTTTTGGGGATGTTGTCTTTGGGGATTTTTTTTTGAGATTTTGTCGTATAGTGGGATTTAGTTCTCGGGGATTTTTTGTTTTTTGAGGATTTTGTACGTACCCCTAGTATATGCAGTTGTAATAAAATCAATTCAGTTGTATGTCTATCTAATTTGGTATACATGACCTAAAATATTGCCCCAAGAAATAAGATCGAAATTGTTATTTTTTTTTTAAAATTCAGTGATAGATAATAAGAAGCTGCAAAGAACAAAAAAACTCGGAAGTCTTATTTCGAGCTTTTGGCTATACAAAGAAAAAGAAAAACTAAAAGTAGAAAATTAAGTGCTTGTAAATTATTAAATAATATATTGCCTGTATAATGAGAACAATAAATACTGACTTTTATAAAATATTGGCTGTTATTTTGGAGAATCAATCGTATCTTGGGAGCAAGAAGTCGGACCGATGTGCATATTACAAAGAATAGTCCACAGTATCTACTATAATAGAAACTAAAAAAAAGTTAAAAAAAATTAAAAAAAAGTTTCCGAAAAGTGGCTCTTTAGTTTTTGGGTTCCATTTTTTTGGGGTGGGCTTAAAAGTCAAACTTTTTTATATTTATTTTTTTGCGATATTTAAATTTTACTACAAAATCGGTGAGTACCTTTTTTTAAATCTTATCAGTTCGACTTCTAATTCACAAAATACTACGGGCTTTCTTGCAACCTATGCTAATTGCATATAGTTATAGGTTGCTTATAAAAATGCCTATATATTCATACATAAATATAAATTAAAAAAATACTTAATAATTTTTTTCCTGAATCCATTTTTACAAGCAGTCATTTAACAATTTCAAAATGAGAAAATTTGACATTTTAAATGAGTATATATTCATAAAAAAACGACTACCAAAATCAATTTGTTTTCATTTTTATCACTACCGAAATCAAAAATTTTATGTTTCATAAAAAATGAAAGTGATATTTTGATTATCGAAATTAGACCAATTATCTTCTTTTGTTTTTAAATCGTCTTCCTTAAAATATTTGATTTTCAAAATTTTGAATTTTTATTTACTTTATCAGAAGGGTTAAGTATAAATTGTATTGAAGGTAAAAAAATAATTTTTTTTATAATGAAAATAAAATTCGGCACATTACTTTTTTGTGATTTTGACTGTGATCAAGACGCAGTAATAAGGCGAAATTTAAAGCCAAAAATCGGTTTTATTTTCGAAAAAGTAATAAAAAAAAATTACGTCTTATTTCTTGAGGCATTATTAATTCCTCATTATTTCCGGGCAAACCTATACAGTATCAGCACAACAAACTGGGACAGACATAGAAGAACTTTATATATAATAAGTTGTGTAGAGTCTAAGTGTAAAAATCCTAAAAGTTAATTTTAAAGCTAAATTGTCTTAAACATCCAATTTATTTTCAAACTAATGCGAATCTCTTTAGGTAATAAAGTATTAAATTTGTTAAAATTTTAATAAATTATTTATTTATTTATTTTTTTTTTTTTTGTATCAGACATTTGCTTAAACCAAGCATCAGTTATTTTGTTCGTTAAGTGAACTATCACAATTAACGGAAAAAATCATAATTTACAAGGGTTAGTATGTTAGTAAATGATGATAGATGTTAGATAAACTTATAATACTTAATTGGTTATTACCATTGTTAGTAACTACTTATTAATGTTCGTAATGTTATTAATGGTAATAAAAAACAAAAAAAAACTAGCATTGCAAAAAACGAATCTAACATGCAAGTTAAGTTGCAATGAGATATTAATCATGCAGACTACGAGCAGATACCATGCTCGCCTAAAGTCTGGCTCTCAGTGTTAGTTTGTTAACGTTAATATCGAAGAGCTCAGACCTTGAGTTAGTGTCTCTCAACATACATGAAATAGACTCAAATTTGCCGTAGTCTGTAGAGTGATGTGACAAATTAAAAAGCTCGACCGGTCTCAAATAATTCAGATTATCTCATTTGTTCACGAATAGAAGGGAATTGATATCACCGGGAACAATCTGCTGAAGGAATATGATATCCGCCACTAGACGGAGTGGCTGGAGGGAGCACAAATTAATTAAAGAAAGTCTAGCTTTATATGGAGGTAGACGTGTAGGATCAGCCCAAGCAAGATTGCGTAAAGCGAAACGAAGAAATTTTTCGTAAAGCGAAACGAACCAAAACATTATCCAAAACAATTAAATATTTTTAAAATTCAATATTTCCTGAGTTTCAATTTAATCCTGAGACTATTTATTCACCTAGAGGAAAATGAATATTATAGAAAAGAAAATAAAGAAAATTGACCGATATACAACAAGTACTATAAAATCTTAATTTATCATAATTTCAAACGTTTTTTCTTTGATTTTTTTAAAATTTCTATAGCTTTGAACATAAGGTTTAAAATTATGCAAAAATTTATATTATTTTTATGTTAATTTATAAAGTTAAAAAAATTCCTATCGTTTCTCATTTTCACATAATATTGCAAAAATACTTCTTAGAACTTGAATCATATACATAATATGTATATACATATAAACATTTAAATATAAGGCCTTGAACATTGGACAACTGTATAAAAACACATACTACAGTACACTCTGGTGACCAACTGTCCCAAATTAGAAGGGATTATCCCAAATTTTAACTATTTGTCCCTCTCCAGCAAACGTACCAATTTTGCCCCCAATTGAACAATAACAAGAAAATTGTCCCTCTTCCGATTAACCAGCCATCTGTTATATTATATTCGAAGTTGAAAATATAATTTAATATATACCTAAACATTTAATAAAACATAATGGAAATTTGTTGAAAATAAAAGAAAAACCTAAGTCGGCTCAGCAACTATTTTGACATTTTCTGTCTACAAAATAGTTAAATACTTTTTCTAATAGGTTAAGCTCACATAACAAACAAAATATAGCTCACATGACAGGTGTTAATTTGAAGAAGATAATTTTTTTAAAACAATCGCTAATTTAATTACCATTTTTTTTTAGAGTCTTAATTTTTAGAGTCATTTTGTTTCTTCTTTTTTTTTATATAAAATTTAAAAATTTATTTTTTTTTCGTTTAAATGAATTGTTATTACTGTTTTATTTACCTAATGTAGACTAATTTAAAAAGCATGTCCCTCTTTCACTTCCAGAAAATTTGGCCACATAACAGAATGTATGTACATATATAGTGTTTCATAACTGATCGGAAATTACATAAAAAAGTTATTCTACAATATTATTTTTTTAATGGTATACATACGAGTATATGTATCTATATATATGATTAATTGTATATGGCTTATTTTGAATGACAGATGGACAAAATGATTCTTTTTAAAATTTACTAAAAAATCAAAATAAATAAAATATAAAAAAAAAATATTAGAATATGATAAAATATAAAAAATACATAAATTCTCATGAATAGACAGAGTGTGAAAAATGATTAAAAAGAGTAAAAAACAAATAAAAGAGGAGAATAGTTTCGGTTTTACTTTAATTTAGCTACCGCGCCTGATCGTTTTCCACCTTTGTACAAAGATGCTTTATCATATAGTCCGGATTTCTGATGACTTTATTAAGGACTCAAATAGCCCTTCAAAGTTTAATTTTATATTTTGATATGGTTATGCTGAAGTTCGGTGAAAAAGTCGTTCGAATGAAAAAGTTTGTTCCGCATTCGAAAAAATTGGTATGCTGAAGTCCATTCGGATTCAAACACTTTTTGTAGATCTCAAAGTCAACATATTTTTCGTAAAATATTTTTTTTTGTATTTTAATATTTTTTGGTATAGATAGATTTTTTTTTTTTTGTTTGCTCAGGACAAACAAAAATTCAAAAGTAAAATACACTTTAAATAATTTTTATAAATCGATGATGAATTTTACACTAAATAACACTTCCTTCTTGCTTTCGAGTGATTAATTGCGTCGCGAAATGAATTTCATTCATTTTCATTCACTTTCCATTTCGACGGACTACAGTATACACAAAAAGAATGTCGAAATAAAAATGACATTTTGTAGCTGTGAATAAAATTTTGATTTCAACATACCATAGCGGAATTTTTGTTCATCGAAATATTTCGACGGACTTCAGCATAACCATATGAATTTTTTATCATATCTCCTGAACGGTATATGATAGGTATATGAAAATATTTTTTGGTTATCTGAAAGTAAAATTTGCTTTCTAAAAATATGCAGCTTTTTAAGAAATTGCAAATGTTTTAGTTACAAAATGACAAAAGGGACCTCGATGACCTATTGGGTAAGAAAATATAAAATACGCTGTAAACACAGAGGGAGTGTGGGGAACTCGTTTTTTTTCAGTTATTTTTATTCGTCATTAAAGAATATGAGGACTAAATAGCGGGAAATTTTTGAAACTCTAAAAAAATAAGATTCCTAAGATCCATTTCAGATCCGTTCAGATCCAATTTTTTAGCTATTTTTAAATCCATTTTTCTGTGAGGATTAATTAGAGTTGGTTACAAAATCAGGATTATGCCAACAACAGTTTCAAATGTCCATGTCCGCAACAGTTTCAAATAAAAAAAACATGCAAAGGTTCAAAAAATAATTTTAAAGGGAAATTAACCTAAAAACGGTAGGGTGTTATAAAGTCTTTAGAGATGCCTCCAATGAGAAATAAGACCTTATTCACGAAAAGATTTATTTTTATTAAAATTCTAGTAACAATAATAAATTAGGAAGGACTAGTTGGTTACACAATCAGCGTTATACGCTTTTTCCAGAATCCAACCCTAATATTCCTTTTAATTCAAAATGTCACATATATACACATGTATATAAATTTTTTAGAAAAAGGAAATATCATGATTTTGAGTCCAAATTTAAAGTCTCTCCTAATTGTTTTTACATACATATTTTAACAGAAAATAGCAAACTCACGCTAAACAAATTATAGGATCTCTGATTTTTCTTCCAATTATGGAATACCTCCTAATTATCTTTTTTTACATTACAAAGTCCTTTTACATAAACAAACGCGATGACAAATTCGATTTAAAAAACGAACAAATGAATTAACAGCGCTTAAAAAAATGATTTATTATGTTTTTCAATACTTTTAGGATTTTAACTATATTAGATTTGTGTCATTCGTATAAATGTTGTTTGCCAAAAAAATAATACATACTTGTAGAATTTCTCATTTTAGTATACGCTCTTCACTTATTGTATCATATAAATTTTGATGCAATAATCTCTTATCAAAGAGGACACAAACTTCTGCCTCCTAAGTTTTTCACCTACATACATGTCATCATCTATTAGATCGAATAATTTTTTTTATTGCCCAAACTGCTCATTCTGCATCACTGCTTTTTGGAAAACCATTCTGATGGAGATCAAATCCAATCTTATTTTTTAACACTCTAATTCTTCAATTTATAATTTTTTCAAATAATTTTCATATTGAGTTCAAAATTGATATTAATCTATAACTAAATGCCAAAAAATTTAGAGCCATTTTTAATAAATATAAATGCTAAAAACCTCTTTAAAGCATTGGAAAATTACCCCCTTTAATGTTCTTCCTAATCATATTCGTGATGGGTTTTTGTAAGACTTCTGTTAGTGACTGTATATATCTCTAATACTGAACATTACTGAACTCTTCATTAGGTATGTAATGTTGAATGGCTTATTAGCAACTCCCAAATTTTATATTCTTCAGATAATCCTATAAAAATTCAAAGAAATCTTCTGCAGTGAATTAATTAGCCCAATTTTATTTAAATATATATTAAGATTAATTTTTTTCATTTACTAGTATAATATTATGTGTGTAAATTTTTTGTGTGTGAATTTATTCATTTTCTTGAATTATATTACTAATTGATTTAATATTAGTTATTTCGATCTATTTTTCATTGCAACGGTGATGAATTTTGATATTTTTCTAAAATCGTTTCCAACCTTTTCCATATTGCTTGATCCCTTTATTGCTTCAATTAATTCTTTTTATTTTTTACGTGCCTCTCTCTGTTTTTTTTTTTGTATTATTTTACTAAGAAATACTATCATTGTAGGCGTTTCATCTTTTAGGGTTAAAGATAGTGTTATTCAATTATTTTTACCTACTTTTTTCCGCCTAAGGGAGCTGGGAATAAGGTATCTTATATTAGCAGTATTTAATTATTGATGAATAAGTAAGGATAAGAAAATGGAAAGGGAACATTTAATTTTAAATGTCTGAGCAATTGAATAAAATTTAAAATTTTATGTAATTCATTTCAATATGTATTAATTAAGAAATGAACAAAAAAAAAATCTATAACTGCAAAATATAAAACTTTCAAGAATTACCAGTCAAATTCAATGTCACACTGAGAGACTATAGTACAACTTTAGAGTCCAGAATTAAATCCGTAATTTAAATTTAATACTTAGGCCATGTTCGAAACGATCGCACTTCTCACTAAATACTAGCTAATCGCACTAAATTAATTCCGAAAAACTCTGAACAATTTTTAATGTATTCGAGAATAGTTCACTACATTGTCTGATCCCACTTGATTATCTGTCAATCTTTTAGTGTACTCTCGACTACACTAAATGTTTGCCCTAAAAGAGTAATACATAATGTAAGAAAAGAGTGTGAAGTATTTATAGTGTCAAGTGCTAGTGCGAAAGATTCGGAAACGATTTTTTACAACAACATCACTGTTTTTTCTTTTTCTTCTAATATATAACTTTTAATGAAGCTTACAATGTAATATGTTATCTAATTATCAAACTAAATTGATGTTCAGTGTTCAGTTTACCTATATATGAGTTATCCTTCTATTTATGATCTTTAAATAAAACTCTAATTAAGGTCATGATAAAAGTTTTTTTTATGTGTATGTATATTATTTTTAAAAGCGAATACTTAAAAATTTTATATATTTATATATGGTTATGTTTTTTTTTTTAAAGAACATCACAATATGTGTAATTCGTGTATGAATCAGTATCGTATACATAAGTGATTAGTTGAAAAAGAGCATTACAATATCTTTCTTCAAAATATATATCCTTTAAAATTTCATCTACTCTCGATTTTCTTTAATCATGAATCAATATAAATGAATCAATCCCAGACTATACATTCCCAAGGATCCCTTTCACACCACTAAAACTATAAACAAAAGATATATACGTATATATAGGTCCCTTCGTTCCTTTCCTTCACATATAGTAAAGTTTAGTTTTAAATGGACTGATTTTAGTTGGTCCAATCCTACACAAAAAGAATTTCGTAGCAGAAACTCCTCTGTCTGTATTATTTTCAATATTTTTCACTGATCTTTCGAAAAAAGAAGAAAAAAAAATTATTTTCTAAGATTTCCTCTTTTGTAAAATTTTCATTTTGTTTTGAATTCAACCTGGAATTTACAGTAAAAAGTTTTTTTTTCTTTTTATATTAAACATATTTATTTATTTTTCTTCTGTTTTTTTTTTTTTTTTTCTTTTTTTAATAAAATGAAAATTTAAATAACCGTGATGAAAATGTTAATATGTGTATATAATTTTCTAAATCGTTTTTCGCCCTCTTCTTACACTCTTAATTTGATTCTCTTAAATTGTCTTTGATTTGTTTTTTGTTTTTTTTATGATTTGTATTTTGATTTTTTTTTTTGTTTTTTTTTTTCGTTTTAAGTACCTACAGTTGCTGTTTTGTTAAATTTGTTTTATATATAAATACATAATATATGTATATAAATATTTTAATATTGTTATTGATGTTATTTTTTTTTGGATTGTAAAAAAAAATAAAAGGCGCCTCCCATTTAGAAATTAAAAAAAAAAATGATAATATTTTATTTATTTTTTTTTTTTTTGGTTAACCATAAAATACAACCAATGCGGTCACCAATCATTTGAAATTTAATCATCATTTTAAATCAAAAAAATTATATATGTATATTATACATTTTATATATGTTTGTACATATTTTATATATTTTGTACATGTGGTTTAAATTACAGTAAATTTCAAATATTTTATATTATATTATATTATATTTATGTATATGTATATATATATATAATTTTAAGTTACTTAAATAATCCTTTTACTTTTGTTTTTAACAAAATTCTATAAAATCATGTACATGAATTTAACATTTTCATATATGCAAATATATCTATATATATATATACCTATATATTTATGCAAATATATATCTATGTATATATAAATGTACATTACGTATGCTCAAAATTAAAACATTTTGATAAAAAGAGAACCCTTTAGGCAAATAAGACTTGATATTTTGAGGGTGTTATATCTTTATTTATATATATATATATATATTATATATGTGTCTGATACCCCTTTTATGGTAAATAAAATACCGACAAAAAAAGAAAAAATTTCTTGTATATTATTTTTTTTATCTTTCTGTGTTTTTCCTACTCGATCTCTTTCTCTCTTATCACTATGACATTCTATGTTATCCTTTTTTTTTTGTTTTTTTTTTTAAAGTTTTCGAGGTTTTTTTTTGTTTTTGTTTTTGTTGTTGCAATTATTTTAACCACATTAATCGGTATCCTTATTCAATTTTATTTATAGATACTAATAGACATATAAATATATATGTATATACATATAGTGTCGTACAAAACATATTGGACTAAGTACTTTTTTTTTTTGCATTTACTAAATATATTACTAATTTGGCCAAAAATATAAAGACAATGTACATCTTTTAGTAAGAATAAATTTACTTCATTAAATATTTTTAATATTCTTTTTATCACAATAAATTTAAACTAAAAATTTCAAAAAAATCATACAACAAGATATTTGCAACCAAATTTTTTTTTTAAATATTTGATTACCTTCTGGGCATAGAAGCTATTAAATTATTAATAGTCTTCTGAGATATGGCTATCCAAGCATTCTCTAAAGCTTCATAAAGCTTTTGTTTAATCCACTTAACATTTTCCTTATTAATGTTTTTATTAACAATCTCCCAGAGATTTTCAAGAGAATTGTGATCGGGAGATTGCGCAGACCACCACCATGCTTCATCGTGCCTCTAGAATATCGGGGATCGAAACGTTTACATATACTGCAAACACATAGTCTATGCAGTCTTTTTCTTTATCCTATTTTGGTCTTTATTTTTGGCTAAATTTGTGATAGATTTAGTATTTAGTTTCATAGTTTTATACCAAAATGTAAAGGGGTACAGCCTTCTCCGCACCGAAGTAGTAAATTTTGCCAAAATCTCGGATACAAATTTTTAGTATGAAAACAATACCTACCTTAACTCGCCTAAGTGTACATCTGTAACTCCTACCAACTTACCTTGGTACAAGATACATATTTAAACATATATTTGCAATTATTTTGAACACAACTGTATATATATGATATTATTTAAGTTATACTTATACGTATATAATACGTAAATATATATATATATATATACATATATACATTTTCTATTATCCACAGAAATTTGTTTTTTGGTTTTTTTGGTTTAGATTTACATAAAATTTTACAAACAGGTAAATTGAATGGAATGAAATAAACAAATTTTCTTAATTTGTTTTTTTTTTTTTGTTTTTGTATCTTTTCCTAAATGATACGAGATACTTAACTATGGTTTTTTTTGTTTTTTTGTTTTGGTTTTCTATATACCTACATGTATTGTGCTTTTCGTTATGTCTTATTATATAAGTGTATACATATACATATATACATATATGGCTTATTACATTTGACTAATTTAACTTAGTTAAATTAGTTTTCGTATATTTGAAAGAGTACGAGCATATAAAGTAATTGGTTTAAAATAAAATAATAAAAAAATTTAAATAAATGAGAAATAAATTGTCCATATTTTAAAATTTTATTACTTTTTTTTTTTTTTTCATTTTTTCTACCCAAAATATAAATATATTATCGCCAAATTAAAAGAGGTACGCACCCACAAACAATGTATATAGTTCTGAAAAGGTACCTAACTCCTCAGGGTTCCATATTAGAACCGAACCTTTTAAAGATCTATATAGATGATTTATCAAGTTTAAATCTAAAAGGGATGATTCAATTATATACAGATGATGCTTAAATATTATCTAGTGCTTAAATATTATCTCAGTTAAAAACTATCTTGAAATCATTGTAGAATGCGGTTAACTAAAAACCTTTTAAAACTCAATATTAAAAAAACCAAGATAATTTTTTTTTGGATAATAAAATTTGAAATAATCTTAATAGTTTCCCTTATAAAAATGAAAGTATTGAAATTGTTAAAAGCTTCAAATTATCTACAGGTTTACTAATTGATAGCAAATTAAATTGAAGCAATCACATTGACTATATGTAATAAAACGCATATCATCTTACATTTGTAAAAATAATTAATAGATTACCCATATTATATCACCCAACAAGTTTATTGTATTCTAATCTAACCAATATTTTAACCTTGAGAAAAGTTGCAAACATGAACTCTACATGGGAGCACGCAGTTTTCCTGAAAAAAAAAAATCTTGTAAAAAAAAATTTCATCAAAAAAAAATTCTCGCGTGTCAAAATCTCGTGTCCCAAAATCTCTTGTTTCACAAACTTGCCTTTGAAAATCTCGCGTTTTTGCGATATTTTTTAAATCAGGGTTCCAATAATATGTTTATGCGGGGATTTTTTTTATCATTTTGAATGCCTTGTTGTTAAAATATGTATATAAAAAAATAATTAAGAAGGATTTTTATAGTTGGTTCCAAAATCGGACATTGTTGTTGTAATATATATATTAAATAAATACTATTATTTTTTTTCTAGTGCATTTCCTGCCACATAAATGTAACAACGATATTACACAGCCTTTGCTTTTCAGGTGTGGCTGTAAATGTCGTAAGGGGGAATTATTATTACAATGTGTGTGGGATTCGAACCCACACTCCCTCGGTGTTTGCAGCGTATTTTATGCCCCAAATACTATTTAATTAATTTAACATGAAATGTGGAATATTGTAGAAAAACGCAGCTACATATTAAAAACAGCCGGAGATTTTAATTTAGATTTTGATGTAGGTAATTGGATTTTCCGTGTTTAGATTTTATGATATTTGGATTTTGTGTGATTCGGATTTTGTGGTGTTTGATGGATTTTGTGAGTTGGGATTTTGTAGAGAAACCATTTCATATTATTTCCGTTTTTATAATAGGTAGGTATTATAAAACTATACACAAAACTTTTTTGCAAATGAAAAATTTCATCATATTTTTGAAACGATTGGATTGAAATTTGATATAGACGGACCCCAATCCCCATCCATATGTGTTAAAAAATTTTCTTAATAATATAAGATTTCCGCTGACATATACAATTTTTGATTTATTTTAACCCCTTTGAATCACCTAAATTGTTTTATGTTAGGCTTATTTCGAAACACCCTGTATATATATATTTATATAGTATCTATACTTATCTACAATATATTTATATAAACATTTTTATATAGTATCTATCGTAATTTTCAAATATAAATATGATTAGTTTATACCAGATTAAAATAGAAAATCTACACCTATACCTCTTTAACATTTACATTATCCCCCATTATAACAGAATTTTTAAAAAGATATAGAAAATGAAAAGTGGGAAAGTGTAAATAAGCGAGGAGGAGGAGGTGGAGGAAATTGGGGATGGAAAATACATACAGAAATAAAACAAAAAATATAGATAAATGTCTGTGATTATTAATTTTAAATATTTAAAATGAGTTAACTGCTATTTTTTTTTTGTTTGTTAAAAACTCTTTGAACTTTTGAAATGGTTTTTGTATAATTATTTAACCAAAATGATCACAATAATTATATTTTTTTTTAATCACTTTGAAATTAAAAAAAAAAAAAATTTAAATTTAAATATACAAGTATATGTATATGTATGTAAGTATGTATGTACCTTTTATTATTTTTTTTTAAATATTTCATTGGAGGGGTTTAAATTTTTTTTTTTTTTTTTATATTATATCGTTCAGATATAAATATCTGCCGATATTTTTAGGACCCTTTTGCTTCTAGCATGTTCGCCATCTCGGTACAAGTATTTAATTATAATTATAATTAATATTTTGTTTACATTATTTTATTATATTTTATATATTATTTTTGAACAGACCGGGGTTTGAACCCGAGACCTTTCGCCTGAAAGACCGGTGACTTACACACTGCACCATTGGTCAGATAAAAAAAATTTTAGTTTTAAAATCCAAATATTTCTTTTTTTAAATAAAGCATTTATGCATATATGTACTTTATTATATATACATATACTTTACATATATAAATATATACATATAGTTTTTGAATAGGTAGGTGCGTTTAATACATGTATATGTAGGTGTTTCCTTTTGCCAATCCTTTAAAATTATACATAATTTCATAGTAAGAACAAATTATTCCTGTTCGACTCTCAATCGGCTTCTGTAAAATGGGTAATCAGGAAAGTCGATAAAATCAAAAATTGTAAAGTAGAGTGGGGTATATTTTCACTCACCTTTAGAAATTATGGAGAAATTAAAGCATATACTAAAGCATATTAAGCCAGTTTTTTAAAATAATAGTAAAATCTCTATAGTACACTTCAAGCGGAAGTTATAAGTGGTTAAAGTCTCAAATATTATTAACAAAATGGGGCCTACATAGCCTAGAGAGTAAGAACGTATGAAATACGTTGTAAATACCAAGAGAGTATGGGTTCGAATCCCATACACGTCGTAAGAGTAATTCCCCCTTACGACATTTACAGCCATACGCCTGAAAAGGAAAGGCTGTGTAATTTCCTTGTTACATTTATGTGGTACGGAAATGCACTATAAAAAAAAATTATTGAATCCACAATCGTTGAAAATATTTTGAACATCTTTTATAAATAAGTTAAAAAAATTTCATATTTTCTAAAGGAATGTAAATAAACATTCCCTCTTTCCCTTTTTTCCCATTTTCTTACAATTTTTGTTTGTTTGGACATTTCCAATTAATTATCTAAAGGAAAAGTATTAAGAGTCGAACACCCTGTATAAATCCATTAACATATGATGAAGAACTTTATTTAATTTCTGAAAAATTTACGTTTAACTTTTTTAAAAACTGTTTATTAGGAATTGGTTTACTTGTTCTAACCTGTTACTAATTCTAAAAAAAAAAGGAAAAAGCAATGTAGATTTTTTCTTCTATTTCTTTAAAAATATGGAAAGGGTTTATAAAAGATCCCAAACAAAAACGATTATTAAAACAAGTCAAAAGATAATATGTCGCTTGATATTAAGTATCTATAAAAGATATTTTAATATTATTCCTAACGGTTATCATAGTAATCGCATTTAAAATTTCCAAAAAAACATTTATTTAAAAAATAAAATAAAAATGAGTTTATAGTATAATTGTTTTTGATTTTTGTTTTTTTTTAACTTTTAATCTTATGCACCATCACCATCACCACCACAGTATATTTTATAGTATTATTTATTTTAAAATAAATATTATTTCAAAAAACATAAAAAATTTTTATTTATATTTTGTATTAACAATTAAACAAACAAACGAAATCGCCCTAAAGGGTTCTGCTTTCTTTTTGTTTTTTTTTTTTATTATAAAAGCAAATGTATCAAAACATTTTATAATTTTTTTTTTTTTTTGTATCCTTTCATATGCACACATATACGAGTATATAAAATCAAAAATAAAAAAAAAACTGACAAAAACATTATTCTTTTGATTTCTGTAGCAAAAAAAAATTTATTTAAAGTATCCTCTGGTTATATGTTGAAATTGTATACAATATACATATATTATATATGATAATAAAATAAATATGTACCTACAATAAAAATGTATCTGAAAGATAAAAAGAATTTTAGATAGTTTATGATTTTTTTTTTAAGCATAAAACATTTTAAACATTTTCTTGTTTTAAAGCTTTTGTTTTACGGTTCTTCTAAGTTTGAAATTTTAACATGTTTTAAAATGACAAGGAAGTTACTCTAATTTAGTTAGGTTAATTATTCATAGTAAATTCTTGCTATGAAATGAGCATATTTTTGATATATCTAAAACCGTTGGTAAATGTTTGGGTTTTTTATCCCGTTGCAAAAAATAATTCTCTTCCAAGGGATCTGTCTAATATCTATAAAAATTACATTCGAACTAAGATGAAAAGATGAAGTACAATTCCCACATTTGAGGTGGCACATCCCAAAATTCTTTGAGTTACCTCGATAAAATCCAAAATTACACCTTACGCCTAATTGGCTACCCTGTCGAGCAAATATCACTCACTCCTCTTAACACTCGACGAAATATTGGAGTCATTTTTCTATTTTATAGATACCTTGTAGGTAATGACACTTGATCAATTGAACTTAAATCAATTATGCCTTCTCTCAAACAATTCCAAAATAACACTATCAGAGATGTTTTAAGTGCTCATTTTTACACAGTGGAAATACCCAGATGGTTTAAAACTGAGTATAGAAACTCATTTGTTATGAAAACTGCTAATATGAGGAACATTCTTACATCTAATGTGTTAATAACGTTCCATTGTAAACTATCATTTAAAAACCTACCATTTAAAAACCTACATATTATGTATAAAAGAAACAATTCTTAGTGTTTAGTTAGCGTGTAAAAAAAAAATATATTTATACATATTATAAATCTTCTAATACTTTACTGAATATGAAGCAAAGACACATCTGACCTAATTGAATCTGTTCTGAACCATGGCGTAATACAAATTCAGTTGTTGACTTTTCAATAAACAGGGTCTTGGACTCAAACGATAGATCATACAAAAAAAAATAAGTATTTAGTAATTTTGCATCGTAATAATATATATCGCAAAATAATAGTAATAATAAAATTAAGTAATATTAATATACTAATAATAAGAGCTACAACAGTGAAGCTGCCTTTAGTTAATTACCTCATGCATGAATATATATTCTGCACTGTTATATACTAGTAAATGTTCTAATGACCGATAACTTAGTCACTGTCATATATGCGCCCACAAGCCCATATAATCGAAGTTTTCACTTCTCCGTCCTATACTACTTCCAAGACAATGTACTGCATGGACAATTAAAACTCATCATATTGGCTACAGGGGTCAGTAAGAATTTGATACAACCAAGAGGGTATTTTTGGTGTCTTTTGAAAACTTTTACCATCCGTAGGGACAAAAAATATCATGCTATCCAGCTACGCGAGTTATGTTATGTGATCATCATACAACCACAACAACGATAACAGATTTAACTTAACTAATCAATATAACTAAATTATTACAAAGTAACATAGTCTTTTAAAATACTTTTGTTAAACAATTATTATACACTTAACTTTATATCAATAAACTTAAAGTTTGCATTTAATTACTTTTTCAACCGATTCCGTATTCATGAAATATATAAGGAAAGTCTTGTGAAGGCACCAAAATATCAAATAGGATCAAATCTTAAAATCTAAAATGAAATCATCAAAAGTTTGTCTATCTATAGGAAAACGTGTAAAGTCCAAATGGCGACTTGTAAAAGTGTAAAGTCCGAAAAAATTTCATATTTTAAATTTCGACATAAATATCTCGTAATTAAAAACTTTTAGTCAGCCCAAAGTGCTTTATTAGAGCCATTTTTATACTTTTTAGAAATATTTTGAAACCGAAAAATATTAAGACAAAGTTGTTACACAAGTTAAGAGTAACAACTTTTTCATAGAAGACATTTTGACCCGACAATCTTTTAGGTTTTCCCTCATGTTCACACGATTTTTTAATTTATTTTTATAAAGGTATGGTTCGGCTAAAACTATTAAGCCATGTAGGTCCATCCGCACGATAATTCAAAAAATAAAGAAGCTATGAGAGAACATTGTTTTACGTCACTTTTGCAAAATTGTTTATTTCACTATTTAAATCCAGTATTTTCAGCCGCCGGGTTCGAGTAGCTGCCATACATCTTCTTTTTTTTATATCGAAGTAACTCAGTATCCATTGAAGCTAGGAATCTGAAATTTGCCTTGGGTGTGTCTGAGCAACTAGTTTACCGTAATCACTTTGATATATTATATCACTTTTACGATATATTTGAACCCATTACGAGAATTCTATGTACAGTGAATGTGAACTCCTCTTGTTTTGATATTACTGACAGTAAATTAACATTAAAACGTTTTTTTTGTTACTGACACCTCAACTATGTACACCGCATTTGAAGAATACGGTGTTATGTTGACTTAGTTTAACTTGGCGAATTTTTTAACATTTACCTTCACTTGCTTAAGGTACATATATTAAAAACTTAATTTCTACTAACTACTTTTTTTTACTGCATGTGCATATTTGGTTTACTATATTTTCACACATGCTTTTAGATGGCTTATGTAAAACTAACAAAAATTTAATGCTTGCTTTAAGCATTCCCACAATCCCTGTTATCCCATCCCTCCAAGTGACTTATCATTCAAATTGTTAACTTTTATAATCAATCCTTGAGATATAATAATTATTGGCTATTTAATATGTTTATTTTATTTTGTTACAAAAATTTGTATAATAGTCTCCTGTCTTACCTCTCCGACTATATACAAAAAACTAATAATAATAAGAAATGGTAACTCCCCGCGTGCGATCAAGGAGGGGTAACTGGTCGTGGGATATTATTATTATTATAACAACTTTTTCTAAATAATTTTTCTCATAATATTTTCTTGTTACAAAATATTCGTAAAAAAACTTAAAAATGACACTAGTAAACTACCACTTGCGGTTGTTCGATTTGCTCGAAAAGGTTATCAATCCGAGATATTTATATCAAACCCTAAAAATTTAAATTTTAAACAATTCCACTCGATCGTTTAGGCTGTACATGTGTCTCTGTGTGTGTAATTTTAAGGGATGAGACGTAATAAACGGAGCTACATAAAAAAACATTACGGAGACGTTTTCATGATTAAAAAATTACAATCATCATCATTTGACAAACTTATTGTTTTTTTGTTACTTACAATAATTTTATAACTTAATATGAGAAATCAAAGAGAGAAGGTTGTTACTGCACTTCAAAATTTAGAACATTTTCAAAAAAATTTTTATTAATTTAAAGAACAATAAAATATAAAAAATAAGATATGTTGTATTATAACTTCATACTTTACATTAACATTTTTACCTTAGAAAATCGGAACTATACATATGGTAATATTAATATATGTATTTACATTTTTTTAACCGACTGCATATATGAATGTATAAGGTAGGTAGGTATTGTTTTCACACCAAAAATTGGTACCCCGCGAGATTTTGGCAAATATGCACTACTCCGGTGCGTAGAATCCTGCATTTTTTTTTAGCCTTATTTTCCTTTAGCCTTAGTGGTAGTGTGTGTGTTTGTGTGTGTGGACGGATTTTAGAGTTAGATTCAAAAGCAGAATTATACGCTTTTTCTAGAATATTTATTTATATGTATGTTCGAGGTTCTGAATTGGGAGGGATTTTAGAGTTGGTTTCAAAATATATAGTTGGTTTCAAAAATCTGTTTAGCGCGAGTTTGGAGGCAGTAGCCCCCACTTTATTCATTATATTGTTGTTGAAATATGTACGTAAAACAAAAAAGGTGGGATTTTATAGTTGATTACAAAATCAGGATTCAATAATTTGTTTAGGGCGGTTTGGGGGTGGTAGCACCCACTATTTTAAATGTCTTGTTGTTGAAATGTGTATCTAAAAAGATGTTAGGAGCGATTTAACAGTTGGTTACAAAATCATAGAGGGCTAATAACTTGTTTAACGGGTGGTTTTAGCGATATTTAAAATACTTGTTGCCAACCCACATATTTTTATGTACATATATATATGTTCATACTAATAGGTATTTTATTTATAAGTGGCCAAGTAATCAACGGCTAAGTGAAATTAATGTTTCTAGAAACTGAAGCTCAGTCAAACATGAATAATAACTAAATGAATGCCTTATGCTCCTTATAGGAGTGGGAAGAAAAAGAAATATATATGTATATGCAGGTACTTAAACTCTTTATTCAAATTTTGAAATTCTTTTTGTTTCTTTCTAAGGTTTAACTAATCCTTATTCTCTAATTATAATATCTTGCTCATTTATTATTTGAAGTTTCTAAACTTTAAATGTTTAAGAGATAAGGCGATTTAAAATAGATGTGTTGGCCAAGAAATCCCAAATACAAAATCCCAAAATGCCAAAATCCAAAACTTTAAAATCCCAAAATTCCAAAATCCCAAATACTAAAATTGCAAAATCCGAAATATGAAAATCACAAGATTCCAAAATAACTTTCGTTATCATAATTCGTTTTGAATTTTTTTATTTCAGATGTCGATTTAATTATTGAAACCCTGATTTTGAAACCATCTATAAAATCTCAACGAATTATTTTTTCTTACATGTATGCTTCAACAATAAAAATCTTATAATGGTGGGGTTTGCCGCCCCCAAACCCCCGCTAAACAAATTATTGAAACCCTGGTTTTATAACCAACTCTAAAATCCCTCCTAATTCAGAATTTGGCGTGAAACGAAAGCAGGTGTTTTTAGCATATTTCCAAACAAATTTTGAAAAAATGTGCCTATTAGTTTCGTATGTCCGTCCGTCCGTCTGTCCGTCTGTTTACAAAACTTCTACACTGTTAAAGATAGAGAATGTTTAACCATGGGTAGGTCTCATAAAAGAAATTAATGTTGTAGAACAACTTTTTCATATAGCCCCATCCATTACGAATGCTACAGCTCGCCCAAACTTTGAAAAAGCCCTATTTTTAAATGCGTGTATTTCATGTTCTGCTCAATATTTATTCAGTCTGAAAACGCCTTTTGACAGGTTTTTTTTTGTTACCTTTATAAATTAATTACAAAATTATACAAAGTTCTTAAATTTAGTATTATTTTATACTATATTTTATAAATTTACCGTTATGTGAAAACCTATACAAATTTTTCTTCGGCAAGACATAAAAATTAAAGCACCAGTAATATATTATTACAGAAATTTTCAAATTTTGGTGCAGAGTCATAATTTTAAAGAGTTTGTATTGTCTTTTGGAAATATGCGCTTTTAAAACCCGTTGGTTTACATTCTACATTGTTGTTTTTTTAAATTGAAAAAAACAATTATATTTCACCAAGTATGCCTACAAAAAAACAAAAATCAATTGATTTTTTATTAAATAATAATTTAATTTTCTTAAAGTTTCCATAGTTTTCTTACTGTTAAAATTCATAAATCGAAAACTAAATAAAAAAAAAAAGTTATTTTTACTTGGAAAATTGAAAAAAAAAATTTTTATTTATATGAACTGTATACACATGCAAAATCATCATTCATAATAAAAACATTCATGCGTTATTATGAATAAATTGGTCGGTACGATATACATCCATACATATTATGTTTATTTCTTCCCTATAAAAATATTTAACTATGTATTTGTATATGTATAACAATTTTCTAATTGGATAACAATAAACGAATACAATAACAGAATAATTGAATATGATTTGTTAACACGGGAAATAAACCAACCTCCAAAATACATAATACACAAAAAAAAATACACAAAAAAATAAAAACAAAAACAAGCACGATAAATAGATACTTTTTTGTTCGATAGATAATGAAAATAACAGTTGTACCTATTTATTGTGTGCGCGATATTTACATCCTTTTTGTTTTGTTTTTGTTTTTGTTTTTTTGATTTTTATTTTTCATAGAATATGATATAAAATAAATACTAAAGAATTGAATTTTAAAACCGGAATGATTGGCTCTACATCTACTATTCTTTTTATTTTAGTTGTGGTGTTTGTATGTAGGTAAGTATGTTCGTATTTATAAATATAGAAAACAGTTCCACGAATGCACGAATACATTTAAATATATATGTATACGAATTAATGAAATGTAAAAAGCATAATATGAATATGTATGTAGGTGTATTACCGTTATAATATTACAGTTATCTTAAATTTTGATAGAAAGAAGCTAAAAATTTTTTCCAAAGATAAAATAAAAATAAAAAAAAAAAGCAAAATTGTTTTATGCTTTAAGGTCTTTACTATACGATATATAAAAATGTATCATAATTGAATATATGTATGAATGTATGTATATATTATGATATATTTATACCTATTACATTATACTTATAATATAATAATATAAAATGTATATATGGTTGTATGTAGATATGTATGTAGATACGATAACGTAAATTTTTTAATTTACATACATACATACATATGTACATACTGATTACTGGCATATAATAATAATATTATATGATCATATATGGATGAACATAAAACAAATACATATACCTATAGGTACATAATATATATACATATATAATGTATTACAATAATGTGCAACATAAATTTTATGAAAACAAAAAATAACATTACAAAAAAAAAACTGTTATTTAAAAAAAGATAACGGCTTGTACGAAAATTGTTTTTCTTTATATTGTTGTTCTCTTTCTCTTAATTTCTCCATTTTTTTTTTTTTTTCAAGAAAAAAAATAAAATAAAAGTATAAAAAATTAAAAAAAAAAAAAATTGCAAAAAATTTGTTTTAAATACAAAACAAGGAGACTTTTTTTTTTGTTTTTTTTTTTTTATTTCAGAAATTCATGAGAGAAAAAAAAGGAAATAAAATTTTTTAAAAAGTTCATCATGCGATATGATTTTTTACCGTTAAATAACTTGCCTATTTTTTTAGTTTAAAAAAAGGATAAGTACCTTACATATGTATGTATTTATTAGGAAAATCTTTTTTATCATTACTTTGATATATAGGTGTATATTTAGTATCGTATAGTATGGAACTATGGTCATCATACATACATATATGTTTATATTATTAGAATCAGCGAATACCGATAGCAATTTTTCCGAACTAATCACACTAAACATCGCACTTCACTTTAAATAATAAATACTATTTTATCGCAATTTTTTTTTTTATCCGAAAACTCCGAATAATACCAAGTGCTGTCCGGAATTCATCACAGTTAACACTTGATTATATGTCAAAAATTAGTGTTTTGAAAACCACACTATAGATGATTATCACTTGCACTAAAAATAATTTTTTTTTTGTTTTCGCTAAAAGTACCTATAATAGTGAATATAAAAAAAAATATAAAAATGAATATGCAAGAAATAAAAAAAGAAGGAAGAAAATAAATAGATAATACAGCTTTCATTTCCATATTTCTTCTTTTCACAAAAAAATTTAAAAATTAAAATAATAACAACTGACAATTAATGATATGTGCATTTAAAATTCACTCAATATTTTGCCATAGTGACCATAAATAATTCTAGAATAAAATGCTTTCTTGCACCTGTCAAAATAAATTTGACTTAAAAATGCTATAAAAATTATATCAGTACTATGAACCAATATTATTTCTACAGATTACCAGACTGGCGTATGCTATCTAGTATAAGACTGGCGCCGGGTTTATCTAGTATAAAGTAAACTTGAAAAATGTTGATAATAAATGAAATGTCTTGATAGTAAATATATCACATACATCACGCAGACAGCAATTTGACATTTTGTATTTCATTTTTGCAAAATAGTAATACTTGTCTCGTTTGGCTGATTTCGTTTAGACTTGCTTTATACAAGACTTTTCCTCTAGAGTTAAAAGACATAGTTACTGAGTTACATATATCATCACTACATATACATATATGAATATACAACCCATAAGGTTTGTATATAGGTATACATGTATACGTACTATTCAATTAAAAAGATAAATTCTTGCTTTTCGTTAACAGATAATTTTTAGATGTCAATCATACAAGTATAATATTATGGACATTATGTTACCTATAGATTAATTACAGTTACAATATATGGCACCAACTATATATAGTATACATTATGGTATACTTTATAGTATACATTATGATAAATGATGGTATATACATACACACGCATATGTAAATACATATATCACTTTTTTTAATATAAAAATTATTTTAATATGATACCAATTAATATTTTATTACTATATTACATAGATATGATAATTTGACAAACATTTAACGTACGAAAATTAAATCTTAAGACATTATTAACTAATAAGGGCCTCGGTGGCCTAGTGGGTAAGAGCGTATAAAATACGCTGTAAAGACCGAGAGAGTATGGGTTCGAATCTCACACAGTTCGTAAGAGTTATTCCCCCTCTTACGACATTTACAGCCACGCGTGAACAGAAAAGGCTGTGTAATTTTCTGTCCACATTTATGTGGCAGAGAAATACTTTAAAAAAAAAAAACTAAAAACAAAAAAACTGAAAACAACCATTTTTGTATTTAAACGAAAAAAATAGTTTTGTTTAATTTTTATAATACTTATGCGTATGGGTGTAGATAAAAATTTCATTCACACTCATATAACGTTTCTCACTAATGTACAGCTTTGACAGACCATATATGTATGTAGTTTTCTGAACAAACGATTTATGGGCTTAGTGACATTGACAACGATTTATAAACGAGTGACAAACTGGGCTTTAACTCGTATTTTTGTTTGAAAAGGTGAGAATAGAGTTCAAGTTTAGTTTTATGTATTCGACTCATTCCCATTATGGTTCAAGCAAAAAAAAATATTATATGTACAATGAAACATAAAGCGTGATTAGAAGGGCATATAAATGTACAAGCCGGTCAATTTCTATATTCCGTTGGAATACGCAGAAGCCTTAAAAGAAAGAATCCGCTGGAACTAACAGTAAATGCAGGTTCTTGCACAGTTCTTGACATTTATCGCTATTGAGGGTTTGGCAATCAATATATGAAAAAAAAAAAAAATTAATGGTTAGTCTTCACAACTTAGTTTTAATTGCATAAAACTACCCTACATATCTGTCTATGCTTTACAGAAGCTTTCAATGCTTTCCCGACCACCAACCAAAAACAAAAATAAAATCTCTTTAGCGTGTGAATGTGTGTGTGTGTGAGTGTGTGCGCGCGTGTATGTAATTATGTGACAAAAAGATATAAAATTAAATTATCTATATCTATAGATAGGGTGTTGTGTTGTGACGAAAGATATAGTCGCTATGTTTGCTTATCTGATGGGGGGCTAAGATTAATCATCAACGATCAAAAATTTAAAACTTAAACCAACAAACTGACATACTTACATAAAATTTACAAAACATAATATACAAAAACTACATAAAACTTTTATTAATACGAAAAAAAAAATAATGTTACTTTTTGTTGTTTTTTTTTTAATTTTTTTTTCTTTTTTCGTTAACAAAAGATAAAAATAAAATGTAAAAATGGAAGAAGTAAAAAAAAAAAAAAACAAAACACAAAACACGAAACAAAGAAAGAAAAAACAAAACAAAAAAAAAACATTTTTGAAAGCTTTGATAATAACATTGTTGGCGAAATGACAAAAATAGCAAAAATAAAAAAAAAAAGGAATAAATTTACAAAAATATATTTTATATAATATACAGTACTACATACATATGTACATATGTATATTATAAATTGTAAATAATGTATACATACATATGTGTACGTAAAATATACTTATTATAGGTCTCATAAATAAAAGTGAATTTTTTTTTTTTTTTTAGATATAAGAAAAAATTTAAACTTAAGATACATTTCATTAGATAAAAATACACGCACACATAATATTGTTTATTTCTATATAGATAAACAATATTTTCATCTATAAAAGTTTTCATAATTTAAATTTTTTTATTAAAATTTAATAATATTTTAGATTAGAATATTAGAAATTTATTATTTTATTTAATTTTTTTGTGTTTTTTTGTGGGTTTTTTTTTTTTTAGTTCTATAAAGTTAAAATTTCTATAAATAAAAAATAATTTCAAATCTCTTTATATCATTTGCCATTTGCCAATTCCAAATTAAAAGATTAAATTTCGCTATTATAAAATGATGCAACATTTCACAAAGTTCAATTTGTAACGAATTTTATTTTTAAATAAATTACGAACAAAATATTTATGTAATTTTTAAAATCCATTAACTAAAATCACTTCCATTTATAATATTACATACAATCAAATTCACTCAACAACTATTGAATCCATCCATTTTTTTTTTTTTTTCCTAAAGGAGTTGGGAAACTTCCAACAACACCAAGAATTCCCCTTAGTAGTGTCAAATTCTTACTGATTAAACCTACCTCCCCCTTTTGGCCAATATAATGGGATGAAACCCTTGAATTGGGAGTGGGACTGTAAGGAAACAATGAATCTGCCTATTATTATTACTATTTTGCTAACAGTAGTGACTATTAATAACAGTTAGAACATGCAATATGTTTTTCAATGTTTTTCAATGAGAAAACACAATTTCTAGACTATAGTTATAACTTTCAAAAGAATGTACCTATAGACATACGTACATACATGAAATTTGTTTGTCATGTTCACGTCATGCTTATGCCGTTACCATGATATGCGTGTTCCCTAAAGTTGGTAGTTTGCATGTCCACGATATAATAAAGTTTAAAAGGAATATTAACATATTTTTCTTCAAATGAACTGCAAAGGTTCCGCTGTATAGTGTTGGGACTCTAACCAACCAAAACCACCCCCTTTAAAACCAAACACTTTAAAATGGATCCTTTAATACATAATAATAAAATGTAAATAGTTTGGTTTTGGGGAAAGGAAGGATTATTTGGGAAATTGAAGAGGATGATGGAAAAAAATTTAAGGAGGATGATGGGAAAATTCTTTCAAAATTTTATCATCCATAATTCCGGATTTTTTTCAAAACCCCCATTAACTAAACATCCTTCCTTATGCCAAAAACTAAACTTTATACATTTTATGTATTAAAATTTCATTCTAAAATTTGGCTATAAACAGGGGGGTAATAACTGGTTTTTGTTGATTAAAGCCCAACATTATCTACAGGAACTATGTAAAATTCCTCTGGTAACTTTATGATGTTTTTCAATGTTTTTTTACTGTCCCTGCAGTAAAACTAAAATGTATGTTGGAGAAATATATAACTTAAGGGTTTCTCCTAATAGGGACGCACCACACAAATTATTTAAATGATGGTAAGTAAGTTCGTGGTTTGTATCTATATGCATCCATATATTACATATGCATATATGTAATTGAATGCATAAATGATAAAACAACATTAAAATAAAGGAACAATCTCTAAATTCAATTTTTTTTTTTTTGTTTTATTGAAAAAAATATACAATAAATTTCATCAAATTGTCAATTTAGTCAGTTGTTAATCATCAAATGGCATTATGAATATAATGTAATAATGACATTATAAATATTGCTCATAATAAAAATACAATAGGTGCTAAAACAAAATTTTTATATTAGAACGAATTTAAAGAAATATCATGAAGAATTATGTATCTTAAGATATAATAAAATCGCCAAAACGATAGAATTTTAAAGAGGAATAAGTTCCAATATATACATACATATATGATTATGTCAGTATGTATAGGCAATACTTAAAAAAGAAAAAATTTATAAAAAAAATGATGAATATGTCAATGAAGGGTTGACTTTTTTCTTGAAAAATACTTCGACAGAATGATATATGTACCTACGTATATAAATAAAAAAAATGAGGTATTATGTATAAATTTTTTCAAGGGCGCACATTTTTTTTTTATATTATGTGCTAATTTAAAAGCATTCTAGAATTGTGACTATATTTTTGCATCAAAAATTTCTAAATTATAGATGCAAAATTCTGCAAAAAAAAAAAAAATTCTTCAACTCTAAATTTAAATCCCATTTAATTAGGAAAAACCGTTATATGAAAATATAATATTTTTGGTTTATACTTTTTATTCTTATCTTAATACCTATTATGTATATAGATGATATTATATAGAAATATGCTCAAGTTTAGAGATGCCGAAAAATAAAAAAATTTTAATTTTTCATCATCTTGGTTACATATCTCATTTAAGAGAAGAACAACACTCCAACACAAAAATATTTTTCTGTGGTATTCAGTTTCTAAATAAAGGGTATATAAATAAAGGACCATCAATTAAGAGCTATATATTTTTAATGTTTTTTTTTTTTTTACATGTATTTCTCTGCCACATAAATGTGGACAGCAAATTACACAGCCTTTCCTGTTCAGGCGTGGCTGTACATGTCGTAAGGGGGAATAACTCTTACGATGTGTGTGGGATTCGAACCCACACTCCCTCGGTGTTTGCAGCGTATTTTATACCCTCTTACCCACTAGGCCACCGAGGTCTCTATTTTTAATTTAAAATAAAAACAAAACGATATAAGATATCAATATAATTTTATATTTATTTTAGATATTGGTTCACGACATTTATGTTGTATTAATCTATTAATAGGTAGTATTAATCTATTTACTTATTTTAAAAGACACATTCCTTCACTCAAAAACAAAAAAAAAATTGAAAATTAATTTAATTTTGAGAGTTTAAAAGATTCAATGGACACTTTATTGTTACAATTTAGGTTCGCTAAATTAAAATACTGGATATCAAAAATGTTCTACTATATATAAAAATGTATATATATATATATTTTTTTTGTTTTAGTGCATTTTTTAGTGCCAAATGTGAACAGGAAATTATACAGCCTTTCCTTTTCAGGCGTGGCTGTAAATGTCGTAAGGGGGAATAACTCTTACGACGTGTGTGGGTTCGAACCCACACCCCTTCGATGTTTACAGCAAAGCACACTTCGCAAACAGACTTTTAACAAAAGAGACTCTTTGCAAAAAGACTTTTAACAAAGTTAAAGACTTTTTTTAGTTTATTTAGTCTGTCCTTAAATTCAATTTGGTACAAAAAATCAACACATTAATTGATTAATATATTATACAATATATAAATTAATTAACAGATAAGTTCGTTTTGCATTAGTATATATTAATATATCGTCAGAATAATTTTTAAACATTTTTGTTGAAACACTTAAATTGTAACAATTTTCTTCATTTTTTATCATTATGTCTTTTGTCAATAATATTCCTGTTAAATGTTCCTATTACTAAACATTTCTTACTTTTGTTTTGTTATTATTAATTTTGTGAAAATATTCTCTCTATGTTTGCCGTCTAATGTGATAAAATTAAAATATTAAAACTTAATTTGCATAAGAGGAAATGCTAACGTGCCATCCATGCCATGAGTCATGTTTGCTTAATTTTCGATATTGTTGTCCAAAATTCCTGTACATCGATTTCCTTATTTTTTGATATGTCAAAATATTTACCAAATTCTATCCCTGCTTTCGGTAATGTTGTTTGCGCTGCAACCATCAAAAATTCAACTGCCATTGAGTTTTTGTGTGCAGTTCGGTTAAGCGTCATTCTTTCGGTTATGCAAAAAAAATCGAAATGTCAGTCAAATGTCAATCAAATTTGTGCATATAAAGCAGGGTAAAAATTTATGATTAGTTGTTGTCTTATTGATTGCTTTTTTATGTGAACAGTACAAAAGGAGAAATATAAATATAAATTTGTTGAACTGGATTTAGATTCTAAAATAAGAAACGTTTTCCATTCCTTTGTTTTCTTTCACGAAAATTACTATTTATTGAGCACTGTGTCACTTCTGATAATAAGTTCAAAATTAAATTCGTAATTAGTCTCAACATAATCAAAAATCTGCAAAATTCTTATTATATATGTATATAGAATTTTTAAAAAATAATATTCTATAGTTTTTAAAACATGTATATTAATATTTTATCTAAATTTTTAATTTTTCCAGGACCCTCGGTGGCCTAGTTGGTAAGAGCGTGTAAAATACACTGTAAACATCGAGGGGGTATGAATCCCACACACGTCGTAAAAGTTATTCCCCCTTACGACATTTACAGCCATGCCTGAACAGGAAGGCTTTGTAATTTTCTGTCCACATTTATGGAAAAAAAAAATATAGAAAAATAAAAAAAAAAATAAAATTTTTCCATACTTATAATTTCAGAACAAACAAAAATATTTTGTTTTTGTTCGGTAATGTCGATTGATGTCTCGTCAAAAATTTTGCAAAAGTCTATTTGACAGTTGCTTAGTTAAATCAAAATCGAAAAAAATCAGAATCGAAAAATCATTTGACTGATCGTCATTTTACATTACCGAAAGCAGGGTATATTTCTTATTTTCCTCCATTCGTTGTCTATACTTTTTTGTAATTTTTTTTTGAACAAATCTAAAATTCAAATATTTAAATCACAAAAACACGAACACAACAAATCTTTTTTTATTTAAGTATAGATAAAGAGACTGTTTTTCTAATTAATAGCACTAATCCTGATATGCACTACTGATATGTCATATCAGTAGTTCAGTTGTATATTGTCATTTGTCAATGTTCAAAATATTTTAGTTTATTATAGGGATGGAACATACGTATTTCTATGTATTCTACGTATTTCTATACGTATTTTTGTAAGAGTTTTTTGTAAAACAATATTTATAATATTTTGAATTGTTCAAAAAGTAATTTAAAAAAAAAATTTAATTTTAAAATAAATACTGTTTTTTTTAACAAAAAAAAAAACTGGAAAACTGTTTTTTAACAAAACTGTCTCTCTGACAACACTGTATGTACCCAACGCGTTAAAATTACATGACTTTAAAACAAAGGATGTATATAGACATTTTTTATCTTTATAATTAGACAGATGGACAAAGTGTTATTATAGTTTTGCTATCAATTTTCTTCTTTTTTAATGTAAGAAAAACCAGCACTGAATGAATATTTTACTTTATAGGTATATACATATATATTTAGTGGAAACTGACATAGACGAAAAGAAATTAATGACCTTTGTTACTGGGTTATAAAAGGAATAAATTTATAATATACACAAAACGATTATAATATTACAGACTTTTGATAACAATAACAGGCAAAAATATGCCAAAAACGTGCATATGTACATATATACAAAAATAAAACTACTAAATTTTAATAAATTATTCGAAAATGGATAGTAAAATTTATTTTAAATGCATTATTATATATATTGTATGTATGAATGTTTGAAAATAAAATAGAGTAGAAAATATTCAACATAAAAAGTGTACAACAGTATTATTGATAAAAGTAAACTTCACTTATAAAATAATGAACTTGTAATATACGAGTTGTCCCACAATAAGTTTTAAATAGAGCAGAAGGTGATAGGTGATGATTGTGGAAAGAAACAAAATGGGAGGAAAGTGTCTATTTCTAATTGTTTTCGTAGATGTTTTTAAAAAAATATCTAATGTAATTTCATAAAAAAAGAAAATTTTTATAATAGGACACTTAAATTTATTAAAATACAGCACAGAATCAAAGAATTGATTTCGTATCCGAACTCCTCGGATTGAATATAAAACCGAAAACAATTACAAAACATGTGATCTATGTGCAGTGATATATGAGTGCAGTGATATTAAAATGGCTCAACCTATTGCTAATTGAATCACCACCCTACCTACCTACAGCAAATTTACGCATTAAATTATCTTGAAGACGACAAAAGATATAATACGAAATATGATAACATAAATTAAAGCTGAGAACTAAAGAAATTTAAAAATTAAATTAAATTTGTACATTAATATCGGTTTTTTCAAAGCATTAAATTATCACAATTCTTCATATCAACAAAATTATAATTTTGAAACTAATCTACGAAATTTGTTTTTTTTTAGACATTTATACAAAGCCTGATAATCATAATATTTAAAATGGAGGGGTGCCTTAACCTAACAAGAATTAACATGAAATTACGTTATGACACTTTAAAAAGGGACATAAAGTAACATTATGTTAAGCCATTTATTACCTCGTTTTTAAAAAAATAACTTAACATAATGTTATTTTAAGTGCTTTTTAAAGTGTCATAACATAATGTTATTTTAATTCTCGTTAGGTTAAGGCCCTCTCCATTTAAAATATTTCGAATCAACATATATAGCTCAATATTTCAAATAAAAACACATACGAAAAACTTTGAATACCGTTATCTAAAATTAATTTTCTTTTTTTTTTTGTTTTCTACATCTTCTATCATCTCCTATACTCTATGTAAAACTTATAACCCTAGGGACACCTTATATAGAGAAAAAAGAGATTGATAGTGAGTATGATTTAAACTCACAGAGAATATTGTAGACTATAATGTGTGACTACTACTTACTAGAAATAAAAGAAAATATTTTGTTTCCTTTTCGTTACCTCAGAGAAAATTGATAAAGTAAACGTATCTTGTTGCTGTTTTTAGCTATACAAAAATATGATTAAATCAATTCAACTGATATATCCAATTTAAAGTTTACAAGTACATATATATATCCCAAACTCAGTCTACATAATCAGTTTAAGATATCATATTTTTTGTATAGCTAAAGATATCATATTTTTTATATAGCTATTAGATAAGATATTTTAATTAAACCGATAAATCGAATAATCGAATAAATTAACTAAAGTATCTGATATCTACAAAACCTTCGAATTGAATTCAAGATGACTGTTGTCGACTGTTTATTGAATTTTAAAAGACGAGAAAGGATTAATCACTTAATCATGATGGGGCAGGAACCTCACAAGCAGCGGGATGGGATATCTGGGATATCTCGATAAAATTAAAAATAGAGCTATTCGTCTCATTAATGATCCCTGTCTTACATCATCGCTCACTCCATTAAACCAGCGTCGTACAATTTGGTCATTGATTTTATATTATAGATATTATAGGCCCCTGTTCTAAGGAAATTAAACAATTAATGCCTCCATTCAAAATTTTCCAGTAAGAAACAAGGAGTGCAACAGATATTCATCCTTACGCAGTAGAGCTTTCAAGATAGCGTAACACAGCTTATGAAAATTCGTTTGTCATGCATACGTCGTGGATTTTGAACCATATACCATCTTATGTGTTTCCCAAAATTAGTGATTCATATGTATACGATAAAAAAAAATTTAAGAAAAACATTAACATCTTTCTTCGAATTTCCTTTCCAAATTTTCATACCCATTCACCTTAATTCCAAATTTCCTAATTCTTATTTTTCCAAAAATCCTTCCTACATCCTTATCCCTAAAACCAAACTATACGTTTTATATTAAAGGACTCGTCCTAAATTTTGGTTTAAAAGGGTCGTGGTGTTTAGTTGGCTAGACTCCAATACTACCTTAGTGAGCTTCGTGCAGTTCTCTAGCTGACTTTTGATGCTTCCTACCTTCTCTCGTAAAAAAGAAAGACAGTTAACATTAATCGTCATTTCTTAAATATTTTAACATCATTGCTTTAGATAAAACTTATATTTTGAAATAATCTGCTGGCGCCCCCAAAATTTCCACTAACCTAATTATTGAAAACCTGATTTTATGACTAAAACTTTTATAACCACAGTAAAATTCTTTTACTTTTATATTTTATCCTTAAAATCACAATATTATAATATTGTTTTAGGTAATAGATTTTGAGGAATAGAATTTCAAGAATGGAACTATATGGAATGGTTCAAAATTTTTCTTAAAAAGAACTATGTATATGGGCTTTTATATTATTATTGACATTATAAGTCCAAAAAGAAATGAAACTAATATATTAGGATGAGGTATGCAGATTTTAAAAGCAATACAAATAAATAAAGGAATTTATATAGGTATTTAGTTTTAATTTTTTTCTTTTATTCCTTTACTTAAATATTAAAATTATTATCTACATAGTTGATGGTTCAATTGAAATTTTATTTTGTTACTGAAAGTTAATAAAGTAAAAACAATTTTGTTTGTTTTTTTTTGTTAATTTTAAAATTTTTATCTGCACAATATGTAGATAATATTTAGATACAATATCGGAAAAAATATGAAAATAAAAATCATTAATAATGGTAACTCATCAAAGGAATTATTTAAGTTTTTAGAGTTGGTTACAAAATCAGGGTATTCCGTTTTTTTAGAACAAATATACAAATTCGGTGCAAAAAGAGATAATCCTGATTTTGTACTCCAACTCCAAAATCTCTCATAATTTTTTTTTTTTACTTAAATTTGCTTTTGCTTTTTTAGTTTTACATGTGTTGTTTACATATTCTTAAGATAATTATTTTCTATGAACTTGAATATATTTTTGATATTGGCAGTAGAGGTGTATACGAACCGCGTACGAAACCACCAAAATAATTTTTATATGAGACACGATCAGCAAATTTGTATGAGTTACGACGTGCGTGTCACACGGACTTTGAATAAAAAAAGAATTTATTTAGGCCGTGTGACACGCATGACTTGTCTCAGTAAAAATATCCCCACCCCACCGTCAACAACTTAATTTTTAAGGTTTCTAGAAACAACTAATATATTTTAAGTTAAATTGTGAAAAAAAGGGTTCCGACTTTAGAAAGCGGTGTTTTTTATAATGCGTCAATTGACGTCTTGAATTAAAATTTATGAACCAAATTTCGAATTTATTTTGTTATAAAAATAAAATACGGGGTGCAGTGATATTCGCAGAATTATTTTTGGAATTAACACCCGTTTAACTCCTTTTTAAAAAAGAATTAAAGCTTACGGGTCTTAATTCAACTAAATCGTGAGTTTTAAGTCAATTTCGAAAAAGAATTAAAGCATACTTAATACCACAAAGGTTATTACAATGAGTCCGTATTTCATTTGACTGGATTTTATTTTAATGTATGTATATTCTGAACTAATTATGAATTCTCTCTTTATACAGAATCTCGAATATACATTGTTAAGAGATAATATTGAAATTGATTGTCAATCATGATTTTGTAACTAACTGTAAAATCCTCCCCAATTTAAGAATTTGACACATTTATATAAATATGCGTTCTGTTGTCACACCTAAATGTCGGCTTTATTTCCTTTTCAAAACGGTAATAAGACCGAATTTGGAAAATTCGCGATTTCGACTTTATTTCCATAGAGGGCATTATTTGTCTGTGGGGCAATAAAAAATAACTTATTATTAAAATTTTCTTCATCACTGTATATAAAATATAAGTTTCTATATATATGCATATTAAAATCATAAGGATATTAAAAAGAAACAAAATAATAAAGAAAAACACTTATTAATGATTTGCGTAGTTAGAAAGAATATTTTGTTGCAGTTAAGATAAAAATTTCCAAAAAAAAAATATCAAAAAAAGAATAATAAAAAAAAATTTAAACAACTTTGCAAAAGGGAAACTTAAATATTTTTTCTTAACGATTTTTTTCAATCATATTTTAACATATTATGTATATCTATTAATATATACAATATAATGTATATATTTGGTTTTCAAAATTATAAAGTCATTCATATATTATTATATTGTATAAACCTACCTACATATTATGAATTTCTTTTTTTCTTTCCACTCTTATGAGAAGCATTAGGTCATCCACTAAGTTTCATATTATTCATATATAATATTTCACCAAGCTTCAGTGTTTTAATTTAATTATTATTTTCACTAAGCCGTTGATTAGTCGCAACTGTATAAGTATATTATATTATACAGGATTATGACACACAAATCTATATTATATAAATTATCTATGATCTTATACAAGAATTTTTTTTTTAAAGTTTATTTATTTTATCTTACAACATTGCTAATTTTGTATTTGACCTGACTGAGCTTTGAACGCAAAATCTCTCGACAAGAAAGGCGGTGACTTAACCACTATGTCATAACTAAAATATATATTATATTATATAATATTTAATTATTATTTTAATTAAATAATTTATCCCAAATATTTATACATAGTTATTTTTAATTGAACTGTAATCCTTAGGGTTTGTAAATTTATTACTTTGGGTACCTCATGCACTGCATGTTGTAAGTTGTAACTGGCTGATAACACTGACACTGCAATAAATAATATTAATAATAAGTTATACTATTAATTATAGCTGCTATACAGTGGAGCTGCCTTCAATTATTACCTCATACAGATAGGTGTCATATAGTAATACATGTTGTGACAGTTGTTGTAACAGTTGATGATGACTTTGTCACTGATAGCAAAATAGTAACAAATAATACGCGGATTCATTGTTTCCTTATAGTTCCACTTTCCAATTCAAAGTTTCCGCATTCTTTTCGTATCTTTTCCTATTCCTATACTCCTTAGTCAATATACTGCGTTAGCTGTTAAGAATTTCATCCTATTATATTACCTAAGGGGGCGGAAATGGATTTTGTCAGTACAAATCTGATACTGCCGAGGGGTAATTCTTGGTATCTTTAAAAGATCTCCACCTCTCTTAGAACAAAAAAAAAAGATAAATAAATAAATTATAAGGTAAATAATAATTAAATATATTTATAAATTGATTAAAAATATCAAGAATAATAAAATTTCTATATTTTATAACGGTATTTTATTTAATTTTTCCTTATACTGAAATATCATACAATGTTAATATAAAGTACATAATTATTATTTAAGTGACCTTATAATTTTTTAAATCAGTATAGGTAATATATCTGTTCATAAACATAAATATTATACATATTTTATTCTGTATATATGTATATGTATACATATGTAATATAAGGTATATACATATAAATATTTTATATTTAATCAATATAATAAAAATATAATAGAATGTTAAAATTTGATAAAAAAAAAAAAAAAAAAAAAAAACGAAATTCTAAATATATTTTAAATTTTGTATTAATATTGAAAACAGGGTGATAAATTTAATTTAATTTTCAAAACAATTTCTCCTTTATTTTTACAGTCCAGGACGATTTTTTAACAATTTTGTTTTTTTTTCCTAAGGGAGATGGAAATTTTCCAAAGACACCAAGAATTACCCCATAGTAGTGTCAAATTCTTACTGACTAAACCCACCTCCTCATTTAGCCAATATAATGGGTTGATACCTGCAGCTGCTAACACAGTATATTGGCTAAGGAGTAGGGGTAGGAAAAGATATTTTGGTAATAGTGACTATAGCCGTTACAACAGTTACAACATGCAGTAGTAGTACATAAAACCTTAGTGCATGAGGTAACTATTGAAGTCAACCTCTCACTGTCACTGTAGGGCAGCTATTATTATTGGTATTTAGTATTACTTATTATTTAGTACAGAGTCACGACCATCAGTGGATTACAACTTGCAGTAGTATATAACACCTTCATGCAATTACCTACAGTCCAGAATGATTTAAATGTTATATAGGATTATGAGTCTTTATTCAGACTATTTTCAGTTTCATTTTAAATTCTGTAAATATTTTGAATATTTTGTTATTAACATATCTTAAAAACCTTAAATTAATCACTTTAATGTTACACAATTTACAAAGAGGAAAAAAAATTTCATATTATTCACCTGAATTGAATTGTTCAAATTAGTGCGTATATCTATAAATATTATTTAAAAAAAAACTTTAATTATATTGTTATATTGTTTCTATTGAATTATACTGGCATTAAATGAATTATTTATTATATATAAGTATATATATATATATATATATATATATATATATATACATATATAACACCTTGTATACATAAATAAGTACATTATTAGACATAAAAAATAAAAAAAAATGTTTAGCGCAATTTAATGAATGCATTGCTTGAAAATTGTGCAAAATAAACCTCCCCCTCTCCCCTATACAATTTTTTGCTAGTTTCACTTCCCTTGCTTATACAGATTAATAACTTTTAAAGTAGCGTAACACATCTTATAGAAATTCGTTTGTTATGCACACGTAGCATTTGTATGGGATCACATGCCATTACATGTGTTCCTCAAAGTTGATAAATGGTAACTCATATGTGTCCGATTTAGTATAAAAGTTTAAGAAAAATATTAACATCTTTCTTCAAAATGTCCCTTCAAATTTTCTTATCCATCCTCTATAATCCTAAATTTTTCCTAAATCTCTTTTCCCCAAGAAACTCTTCCACATGGCCCACATCCCTATCCTGTAAACAAAAATTGTAAATTTCCATTAAAGGTCTCAACCTAAAGTTTACTTTAAAAGAAAGTGGTTTTAGTTGTTTCAAGTAGACAAACGCTATTCGAAAGAATCACGTGTAATTCTTCTGGGTGACTTTTGAAGTTTTCCATTAACCCTCGTAAAACAAAAAAAAGGATTCTTATACGAGGCTATGTATATATGTGTTGTACAACAAAGATTTTTGTAATCACGTAATTTTAATATCTTTAGCTTACTACGTATCATAGATGTATAGATGCTCTCTTATCAAATATGAACTAAATTTTTTAAGGCTTTATTTTGAATTAAAAATGTTTTTTTAAATGTACTGCCCCATGTTTCAATGCCGTACGTAATGAAAGCTGGTGAAATAAAGAGTACTAAGTAGACCTTTTAGTTTCTTCCTAAATACCGGCTATTCTATTTGTTTTGGGTGCAAGTTCTTTGATATGATGATTCCAGGTTAGATTCCCCTGATATAACCATGCTCCTAGATATTTGTATACCTTCACTTTTTGAATTTCGATTTTATGTTTACCATTATTTCATTTTTTGTACATTACATTGACAGTTAATTTGTGAAGAGACATCGGCAGGCGTGAATTTTATTCATATCTTCCATTTAAACTTGTTTCAAGTGAGATTAAGTTTTTTTCTGCATAAACCACTGCTATATATAAAAATTAAATTTGGTTTACCGAACATATTTTAAACAACGCCTCTTTATACAAAAGGCCACAGTGCTCAAATTGGATCTTATTTATGTACATGTTTTATGGGAGTTTTTTTTAAATCGAAAGATCTTTATTTGTGTACAGGAATATTTTAATTATTAAATATATTTTAAAAAATATCTACCTTCTCTGAAAATTACATTAAAAAATATTAACATTTTCAATTTTCATTCATAATTTTTAATTTATTTAAAAAAAATTGAATCAGAAATCTGACACAATCTTCACGTTACAAACATTGACAGTTGAGTAGGCTGAAGAGAATTGAAGAAATTTTATTTTTTGTCTGTTTTTTTTTTATCTTTCTTTCACATAGGGTAATAGTTACAAAGATATGACAAGCTTTCTAAACTTTTAAAAGCTTTATATAATTCTAACTTTAAATATGTAAAATAAATGAATGAAGTTAATATATTATGATAAATTTTTAATTAAGTTTTACAAAATATGGTAAATAATAAATTAAAATATAGTAAATAATAAAATATACCTACTTGTAGTAAAAAATACGAAAACAAAATTTTAAAAAATTCAAACAAACTTTTAATTTAAAATTTTAAAAAATTAACTAAGTATTTCATGTATTTTTTATATCACACTCTATTTACATCATTCAATAAACAATAAAATAAAAATAAAAACAAAACTAAAACTATATTTAATATTTTTTAATTGAAAAAAAAATTAAAATAAAATTTAAAATAAAAATTGTCATGCAAATTATCGTATTTTTACCCCAATAAAAAAAATTAAGAAAAGCATACAACCTCCGCGTATGACATTCAAAATCATACCAAAATAAGAATTAATAATAAAGGTATAAACAGAATAATGTCGACAACGGGCGACAGCGACGGAATTCCGCTCCTTAAACAAAGTAGTGTCGGAAACAGCTGTGGCGGAATCAGCTGTTAATGTCAAAACTTTTATTTTACAAAAAAACGAAACACTTAATAATTTTAAAAATAGTTTAATTTGTTGCAATTGTTACTGAAATGCAAAAAAAAAAAATTAAAACGACGATGGTATGGGTAAGAGAAATTAATGAAACTTGTAAAGAAGAAGGATTTTTTAACAAAGGCTTTTTTGCAAATGAAAGAAAACGATGAAGAACATTTTTTTCAAATCAACCAGAATCAATATTTCTTCATTTAATTTATTTCTGTTTTTTTTTATTACATTTTTGTATTATTTTGTATTATTTAAAATCTATTGTCACTTTTTTCCGCCAACGGGAAAAATAGAATTATTTTGTCGTCAACGATTTTCCGACATGAAAATTCCGACATCATTGTGGGTTCTTAAATTTAAATACACAGTGGCGATTTGAATTTTGACATTCCGTTGCGGAAAATCGACATCATTCTATTTATACCTTAAATTAAAGAAATTTTTAATTTCACATGCATAGTGACATACCTTAAATTAAAATGTATATTTGTATGCCTTGAAAGTTTTTTTTCTTTTCTTTCACATTTGGTTTTACCATCTTACTTTTTCTATAAAAGCTCATAGCAATGTAAAGTGTTGTTGTTGTAATTTTTTCAATAAAATGTGTAAAAAATTAGAAACTTATGGAAATTTGAGATTATTGTAAACGAATAGGTAACAAAAGACAGATTTCGGTTAAATTTCCGAAAAAAAATTCCAGCTCTGGGACCTTGTGCCCTTGTATCTAGAGGCGCTATTATAAATGTAATATATATTGATCTTTTGACTAAAAATTTTATCATAATATTCTAGGAAAACTTTTAATATTATAATTTTATAAATTTATTAGAAAAAAAAAATTTTTTTATGCCTTTTACTGTAGTATACATTTTATAAATAATATTTTCGTTCTCAAAATTTATTAAAAGAAAACAAAAAATAAAAGAAAGAGAACAATAAGACGACGACTGTTTTTTTAAAGATATTTTTCTTATAATATCGCAACACCCTTTTCTTTTCTTTCAAGTTTTTCTTTTTTTTTTCTTGTTTTTTTTTTTTGTTTTTCTTTATTCTTTTTATTAAAAATATAATTTTCATTCTTATTTTTATTTTGTGCATAAATAAAAATTCCTTTAAGAATTTTCGCATCCATAAAGTTCAAATTTTTTTTTTTTTTAATATTGAAAGGGAGTAGTAGTATTAGTAGTAGTTATAGCTAGTGGTATAGTGGTAGTAGTAGTAAGTAGTATTAATTGATAGTAGCATAGCAGGAGTAATACATTATATTATTATATGTACATCCTATACTACATATACAATTTATATAAATTTTGTCGTTTATCTGTTCATTGAAATGTACAAAATATAAAACATGTGCATAAACGTACGCTAAATCACTATTTATTATAATCATAAAAAAAAAAAAAGAAAAGAATAGTAGAAAAAAATCCCCTCTCTTAAACTTTGTTATTTTTTTAAAGAACACAATATTCTTTAATAAGGTCAAAAAAAAAAATTAATATCTTAAAAGACACTGACTATAAATAGGACTTCTATTTTTTTTTTTACTATAAATTCTTTTGATTTGTTTTTAAAATCAATAACTTGCAGGAAAATGAAGAAATAATAAAAGGCGCAAAAAAAAAGAAAAAAAAATTAAAGAGTAAAATGTATGTAATAATATGTATATATGCATATTTTTATTTCCTAAATAAAGGTGTAATGAAATCTTAAACAAATCTCCGTTTTTAAACACCATCCATGAAGAAAGTATCTATTAATCTAAAAATTTCACTTTTTTATTATGGAGTTATATACATACATAGTACATACATACATACATATATACTTTTTTTTAACTTTAAGAAAAAGTATTTTATCTTAAGTACAAGTTTTCCTTTTTAAATGGAAAGTTTTCTCTTATACTCCGTACCCAATTAAGAGTTTCATCCCATTATAAGGGTGTTCAAAATTGAGGTATCATTTTAATTTTAATAAAAAAAGACTTTTTTTTTGAAATATTAAATATATTTTTATTTTAATTTATTATAAATAGGTTCCGGTTAATAATGAAAAATTATGTCGGCCAAGTGGCCCCTACTACTTCTTCGGCAGGCTTCCAATCTTTTACCAAAATTCTGAATCACGTTGTTCAATAAACTGTTCTCAATGGTTGAAGTTGCTCGATAATTTTGTTTTTAAGCTCTTGAATTGTTGTGGGATTATTGCTGTACACTTTCGATTTCACAAAACCCCACAAAAAAAAATCCAACGGTGTCAAATCGCACGATCTTGGTGGCCACATCACTCCTCCTCTACGAGAAATAATGCGATCTTCGAACTTTTCCTTCAAAAGATCCATTGTTTCTCTTTCTGTGTGGCAAATGGCACCGTCCTGTTGAAACCACATATTCTCTACGTCCAAATCATCAATTTCCCGCCACAAAAAGCTTCGGATTATCTCCCTGTAGCGATTTCCATTGACCGTAATCGCATTTCCATTTGCGTTTTCAAAAAAATATGGTCCGATGATTCCTCCTGACCACAAACCACACCAAACCGTAACTTTTTGTGGATGTACTGGTTGTTCTAAGATAACCCTTGGATTCTCTTCACCCCAAATGCGGCAATTCTGTTTATTGACGTAGCCATTGAGCTGGAAATAAGCTTCGTCGGTGAAGATTATTTTGTTAAAAAAATTCTCATTTTCTTCTTGTTTTTCGATTGCCCAAGAAACGAATTGCCGACGTAATGCATGGTCAGTTGGTTTTAATTCTTGCGTCAGCTGGATCTTATAAGCCTTTAAATGGAGATCACGATGCAAAATGTTGAATAATGTGGATGGTTTGATGTTTAATTGCTGCGAACGATGACGAATGGAAGTTTTTGGATCTTCTTCAACACTTCTGCTCACAGCTGCTACATTCTCGGTTGAACGGCCACTACGTTGATAAATGTTGCCTCTGTTATCAAGAACAGATCCAGTTTCTAAAAATTTATCAACCATCAGCTTGATGGCACGATTTGTTGGAGCATTTTCTCTACCAAAATTTTGTTCGAAATTTCCTAATTACATCTTGAAAACTTTTACCATTTTCAAAAAATGTTGTAATAACAAAAACACCTTGTTCCTTCGTGTAACGTTCCATATTAACTAACCGGAATGTATTTAGAATATACCTAAAGAAATGTCGTATAAAAATTTCAGGTAGAAAAAAAATGGCGACAAAATTAAAATGATACCTCAATTTTGAACACCCTTTATTAGTTAAAGGAAAAGGTACATTTAGTCAGTAAAAATCGGACACTATACCATATAAGGGGAAATTCTTTGTGTCTTTTTGATTCCAACTTCTCTTAGGGGGGAAAAAAAAAGTTACCCATATCCACACATCTATGTACATACACATTTAGGTACTAAAAAAAATTATAAAAAAGAATTTTACGTTGGTCAATTTTAAAAATTCTTAATAAATCTATTGGCGAAGAAATCGTTCAGAGTACATTTAAATTTATAGAAAAATATTAGGTATCTTATTTGGTTTTCGAAATGTGTCTTATATTTGCAAAAGGGACCATTTCCACTTTAAATGAAATGACTGAATTGAGACGTTTTGTTAGAAAATTTTGAAATTGATACCTTTTGAAAATAACCTGTTCGAAATGGTAACCTTTTGAAAAGAAAATTGACTACCTATGACAAAATTAAAAAAAATAAATAAATTTTATTTTTACAAAAAAACATTACAAAAGAAAATAAAAACTATTAATTTCAATATTAACAAAATAAAATAAACTAACAGGTTTTCCTAGCTAAATACAATAAATTGATAAAATTTAACAAATTATTTTAATACAGTAGTTTTTAAATGTGAAAATCTTGTTTTTGCTCGTCGTCACAGACTTCAGTGCTAACAGCTCCATCAATTTCATTCCTCGCATTATCAATAATATTTTTATAAAAATTTAAATTTGGCAATGAACGCCAATCTTTACCACAATGCTTTTTCAATAAATTGTCGACATCTTTCAATTTTTCACGTTTAATATTAGCCTTTTTATTTGTTATATTTTCTGCATTTATTTTATTTGCAACTTTTCCTTTTTCCATGACCAATTTGGCTACATTAAGTTCGATTTATAAGCAGTTTCGCATCTGATCCATATATTATTTTTTGCAGTTCTCTTTAAGCAAATACTTTTTGCCTTATTGAAAGCAAAGTGCCACTTACCTGAAGCAAAGTCTATATACTAACAGACATTCAATCCAATACAAAAATTTTTGTTAAATGAAAGTTGAAAAGTGCTTATAAAATTAATATCCCTGTCTACATCTAGCAGGTGTAGTGCAGTTCGACTCAGAGAAACTGGGTGGTTTGCTACTAAACCATATGGCCACGGTAATATTCTGGAGATATTTCCAAGGGACTTTATACCAACCCTGACCGACTACACTATTCCCAAAATAAACTTCGGGAGTAATTTAGTCGTAGAATTTCCGTCTAGAGCGGAATGGAAGGGCGGTAATGTGACAAAGCATTTCGATGTCACTATCTTCACCGACGGATCCAAGATGAAGGAAGGAGTTGGTGCTGGCATTTTCTCGGAGAAACTCAACATTTCAAAATTCTACAAACTCCCCGACACAGCTAGCATCTTTCAGGCGGAGATACTAGCAGTTAGAGAAGCTGCTCGAATTCTGAACGAAAACAACATACAAATGAGAACGGTCGCCATTTGTGTGGACAGTCAATCCGCGATCAAGGCCAATAACGCGAACATCACAACCTCTAAGCTTGTTAGACAGTGCCAAGAGGAAATTGCCCTAACAAGCGAAAGGTTAAACATAACCTTCTTATGGGTGCCTGGGCATAGCAATATTGAAGGAAATGAAAAAGCTGACGAACTAGCAAAGAAAGGAGCTACTCAGAACACTAACTCCCCGGAAAATTACCGGAGAGTTAGTTGCCCAATCAGTACCGTCAAGGAACGGATCCTTTCTTTGTATATAGCGAAATCACAAAATAGGTGGAGCAATATGAGCAATTGCACCATATCTAGAACATTGTGGCCCACATACAACAAAAGGAGATCAATCGAGTTGATATCCAAATCCCGCATAGACATAGCCAGACTAGTAGCAGTCATCACAGGCCACTGGCCAGTGGGCACGCATGCGGCCAAATTAGGACTCCCACACAACACCTCATGCAGGAGCTGCAAAGAAGCAAACGAAAGTGAGAATCTAGAACACTTTCTTTGCAAATGTCCGGCCCTAGCTGGAGCCAGACGTCTCTCACTCGGCAAGTCGTTCTTCCACAACCTCAGCGAGCTTTCTAAACACAAAATCAAAGAACTGATCTTGTATCTAAACCGCTCGCGTTGGATATAAAACCGCAAACAATCTAAAAACACGGGTCACATGAGTGCAGTGATATCAAAATGGCGCAATCTAGTGCTAATTGAGGCCTTCAAGCAGCATCGTGAAGGTCACCACCATACCTACCTACCTACATCTAGCAGGAACAAAAATAATCAATATTTATCAAATATTTTATCACATTATCAAACCTTTTATATATAAGTTTTATTTATTAAGTTATAATATTGTTATATTATTAATATTGAGTATACCAGTTTACAAGATTTTTTTTTTTGTAATTGAACCAAATAAAAATAAAAACAAACAAAAAAAAATTTTTGTTGTCGTTTTTTAAAATTTTGAATGTATTTTGTCAGATTTTGTTCATTTCAATAATTTTAGTTTTACCTTTCTTATAACAAATATAGTTTTTCTATAGATGTATAAAAAGTGATATACACCAATACCTCGCTTTGCGTTGTTTCGTTTTGCGTTTTTTCGAAGTTGCGTCGCTGCTGAATTAGTACTAATTTTCACTGTGTGTCGTTAGATTTTCGAAGTTACGTTGTTTTGGGTTCGAGTCTTTAATTTTTGTTTTTGTTTTTTGTATGTATGTAATAAAATTTTATATTATTTTTGTTTTTTAAATGTTTACTTTGTTCAATTTTCTTTTTAAAAAGTAGTATTTTCGTAACCCTGGAACCTATCTTCGATCTTTACATGGTTTTGCTATAGAAAATCATAATTCACTTTGCGTCGTTTCAATTTGCGTCGTGTTTTTTTGGAAGGTAACCAAAGCAAAGCAAAGTGAGGTATTGGTATACAAACAAATTGTAATAGCAGATAAAAGTAAATAAAAAGAAACAAATTGTAATAGCAGATAAAGTATGTTTATAAAAAGAAAATAAGCTAAAAAGTACATATATACAAATTTTTTATTTTGAAAGATTAACTGAACAAAAATTCGTCGTTTGAATTGAAATAAACTAAAACGAAATAAAGTGTTAAAAAAGTGAATTATTATGAACAGAATAAAAAAGTGTATTGTTCCTGGTTGGTATGTCTAGTTCCATAAATGAAAATTTTGTTATTTTTCCAAAATTTGTAACTCAAAAATTTTACGATTGGGCGCAAATTATAGGACGACAAGACATACGGAAGAAACAAAATTACATATGTATGTAGAAAACATTTCTCGTCAGGTTGCTTTAGGAATAGCTATGGCACTAATGATTTCACAAGATTACGAAAAGGGTTTAAATACCAACCGGTTTATTAAATTGTGAAGCTAATGAGTTTTCTATAAAAACATATAACTCCACAAAAAAAAGGAAAATAGAAAAAAGTGAAACCAAAGGTGAAATATTAAGTTCAGATTTTCCAGAAGAAGATGAAGGAGATATTAGTAATGCAAATGATGGTTCGGAAAAATATAAAAAAGATATTAACACTTATCATGGACCGAAAACTTTCGGCGAAAATTTAAATATTGATGATTTAAATTTGCTAAATTCATCGTATATGCCAAGTAGTTCAAAAAATACTTATATAAAGATGCTGATGATAAAAATTTAGATCTTCCAAATGAAACAGAAGAAGAAAATTGTAATCATTGTGAAAAATATAAACGGTCCTTACAATTGTGGAAAAATAAGTATATACAATTGAAACTAATACTTAAAAAAAAAAAATAATGTTTTAAGAAACAATAAAAGTAGAACTTATTTTAAAAATAAATGTAAATTAAATGAAAATAAAAAAAATGTAAACAAAATAAATGTTTTAAAAGCTCCTTCAGAAAATTCTAAAATATTCTCAAACATTATCCTAAAAAATCGAAAAAAACAAGCAATATGGCATGAAAACGATCGAGAGTTTTCTTTGAGAATTTTCGTTAAATCTCCTTCATTTTATAAATTTCTTAGAGAAAATTTAGAATTTCAGCTACCAACAGTTGCTTCATTGCATAATTGGTTACCAATTGATAGCGTGCAATCTGGAATAAATGAAAAATTATTTAATGTACAGTTCCTGAAACAGACAATTATAAATGGTTGGGTGTTCTAATTTTGACGTTGACGAAATTCGAATTCGGTCGGAATTTGAATATAATATATGCAACGATTTGATAGATGGTGTTTGCACCGATGGAATTAATAGAGAAAATATAATTGGAAAAGAACTTTGTGTTTTTACTATACGAGGATTACTGTCATCGTGGAGCTATGTTGTAGCACATATTGTTTCAGCCACACCTATACACGGAAAAAAATTGAAACCACTTGTTTTTTCTATCATCGATAAGTGTCACGAATCTGGAATTTTAATTAAAGCAATTGTATGTGATCAAGGATCGAATAATCGTTATTTGCATAACGATTTAAATATTAACCGTGACAATTCATATTTTACTAGAAATCATCAAAAAATATACAGCTTTTTTTGCATGTGCCATTTAATAAAATCAAGTAGAAATGTATTGATGGATAACAAATTAAAAACAAAATCTGGGAATACAAGCTGGTCGATAATAGAAGAGTTATATAAAATAGACCAGGGAGTAAAAGGAAATTGTGTAACTAGAATGTTACCAAAATTGACTATTAATCATATTCAGTCAAACAATTTTGGAAAGATGCAAGTGTCATATGGAATACAAATATTAAGCAGTTCTGTTTCAGCTGTTATACGTACAACCGCTACTTTAGGAAAGTTCTCAAATTCCACAAGTGAATATATTGCACCAACTGCAGAATACTGTGAAAGAATGAACAACTTATTTGATATATTTAATTCCCAGATTAAATTTGAACCCAGTATTTTTAAAAGTTCAATTAGTAGAAAAAATTACCAAGAGTAAAAAAAATTTTTGGTAGAAATGAGATTGTACACAGAAAGTGTTGAATTAATAACGAAAAATTCTAAAGGAGGAAAAAAAACAATATGCGTATTTAAAGGATTAGTACAAAATATGAATGCTCTAATTGAAATGTCAGAAGAAATATTTTATGATTATACAAATGTAGATTACATTTTAACAAGAAAATTAAATCAAGACATATTAGAAAATTTTTTTTGCTATTATTCGTGGCTATTTTTGCTATTTATTTTGCTATCGTCGTGCTACAAGAAATAAGGATACAATCGGTATCCATCTGTAAGAGAATTTAACTACCACCTAAGATGTTTTATGAATATGAAAACTGTAGATCCTGGCTGTGTTTCAAAATATGCAAATGCCTTGTGCGATGAAGATTTGGTTGTTGAACGTATAAACGGGTGCATGAAATTATTAAAAACTTGAATTTTGATGATGAGCACGATTGCAATGAGCAAGAAAACACAGAATACAATGAAGATACTACTGATAGCGATTCATTGGAAAACGAAAATAATGAAATTGCTATTCAAGAAGTTATTTTATTGGGTATATGTAATTCACAAAATAAATAATAAGATTAAATGTGAATTTTGTAAGGAACATTTGATAAAGAATATAAATTTACCTCTTGTTGATCGAAAACAATTAATTTATCAAAAGACTTACGAAAACGTAGAAAAAGGTCTTAAATACCCAACGAATATTTTTTTTAATGTTTGTAATATGCAAATCGTTAATTTTTGATATTATAAGTACTAAGTACATAATTATATAGATTTTGTTCAAAGATAATTTTTAGAGATTAATTTTTAATTTCTTTTAAGGTCGAATGTTCCTGAATTTCATAAGATGCAATTTCAAGACTAATTTTTGTTGTTTTTTTTTTTTTTTGTGTAAATAATTATAAATTATTTTGTTTTGTTGAAATTATGGTTTATTTTGTTAATGAATTGTTTTATTTTTTTATTATAAAAATAATTTTTATTTTTTTGTTAATTATTACTATGTACATATATGTAATTATAAATTGTTGAAACGTTCAAGGGTTTTTTATGTCGAGTTGAATACGAAATTATTTTTTAAATACATAATTTTTGTTTTTTTTTTTTAATGCATTTCTCTGCCACATAAATGTGGACAGGTAATTTACAAAGCCTTTCCTGTTCAGGCGTGGCTGTAAATGTCGTAAGGGGGAATAACTCTTACGACGTGTGTGGGATTCCCACACCCAAACTCCCTCGGTGTTTACAGCGTATTTGTTACGCTCTTACCCACTAGGCCACCGAGGCCCCTTAAATACATAGTACATGTACTCCACTTGGCTTTTTCACTTTTTACGACAAAATCAAAATTTTAAATAAATAATAATACAGAACTAATTAAAAAACATTTATTTAATTTATTTTTCATGTTTATTCAAATAAAAACAGTAATGCATAATTTTGTGAAAATTTGTTCAAATCCTGCACAGGTCGTAAGACTTTAAAAAAAAAAAATTATTGTAAAAGTAATTTTCGTTTATAGTTTTCAAATCAAATATTACATTATGTATGTATGTATGTATGTTTAAAAATCATTTCTTTCTATTTCGCTTAGTTTTTAATTTGTATCTTTTATAATTATTTATTTTATTTAAAATTTACTAGTTAAAAATATAATATAACTAAAATGCTAAAATATTGGCGCGCTAGCCATACAAAACTTAGATAGCGAATACATACAAAACATTTTTCGTTTTAGTTTACTTCAATTCAAACGACGAATTTTTGTTCAGTTAATCTTTCAAAATAAAAAATTTGTATATATGTACTTTTTAGCTTATTTTTATAAACATACTTTCTTTTTATAAACATACTTTATCTGCTATTACAATTGGTTTCTTTTTATTTACTTTTATCTGCTATTACAATTTGTTTGTACACCAATACCTCACTTTGCTTTGCTTTGGTTACGTTCCAAAAAAACACGACGCAAATTGAAACGACGCAAAGTGAATTATGATTTTCTATAACAAAACCATGTAAAGATCGAAGATAGGTTCCAGGGTTACGAAAATACTACTTTTTAAAAAGAAAATTGAACAAAGTAAACATTTAAAAAACAAAAATAATATAAAATTTTATTACATACATACAAAAAACAAAAAAAAAAACAAATTCAATTAAAACAAAATAAAAAATTCAATTAATTTATAAAATTACATACGTAATTGAAACTGAACTCTAAAATTAGCAAAACAAAGTGAAAATAAAACTGTATTAAAATTGCTTTAAAGTTGATTTTCAATTAGAAAGGGAATCCCCGAGTTTTGATGGCATGGCACAATTAGAAACAACAGTCGTGCCATCTTTTAGAAAAAAAAACAAAATTTCAAAATAAAAGACTCGAACCCAAAACAACGCAACTTCGAAAATCTAACGACACATAGTGAAAATTAGTACTAATTCAGCAGCGACGCAACTTCGAAAAAAAGTAAAACGAAACGACGCAAAGCGAGGTATTGGTGTATATCACTTTTTATACATTTATAGAAAAATTATATTTGTTATAAGAAAGGTAAAACTAAAATTATTGAAATGAACAAAATCTGACAAAATACATTCAAAATTTTAAAAAACGACAACAAAAATTTTTTTTTGTTTGTTTTTATTTTTATTTGGTTCAATTACAAAAAAAAAAATCTTGTAAACTGGTATACTCAATATTAATAATATAACAATATTATAACTTAATAAATAAAACTTATATATAAAAGGTTTGATAATGTGATAATATAATATAATAATATTTGATAAATATTGATTATTTTTGTTCCTGCTAGATGTAGACAGGGATATTAATTTTATAAGCACTTTTCAACTTTCATTACAAAAATGTTTGTATTATGTAATTAAATTCCATCTGTCGGCATATGTAATTATGTACTAAAATATAGGTACTAAAATTACAAGGTCTTCGATCTATGAGTAAAGAAAAGTAACATTTCTTTTAGAACACCAGAACTTGCCACTTAAAATATAGAGATATAAAATATAACCAGAAATTATATATAAATTCTTATTTATTTTCTATCTTAGTTCTAATTCTAACTATTGTAAATACCAAAAGGTAAAAGTCCAAATTTTCTAAAGGTAATATAGTTTAGATGTCGCTACAATATCGATTTTGAAATTTAGTCTCATTTTTCAACTTTTTTTTTTTAAAGTTTCTTAAAGCAAGTTTTGGTCTCATATACATAAATGAACTTTCGTATGATTGGTATGGATGATAGAAATAACAAGTAACATACATATATGAATATGATCATATGATATCAGATGACATATTATGATATACATGATCTGATCAGTATCTAATATAATTTTTATATTATATATGCATTATGCCATATTATGCATTTATATTACTTGAACCAGCTTGCCTACATGCTTATTAAATTGTGAAAGTGTGTGTGAATCAAAATTAAATATAAATAGAAATACACATAAATACTATCGGCACTTTTTATATATGCATTTCAATATGATTCAAAAATCAATACATATTTATATTTATATTTTGTTTTGTGTAAATGTAATTATGTTCCAATTTGATATGATTTGATAATTTTTATGAATATGTACAGTATCCAGCAAATGTCATGCCACTTTTCTAATTGGAATAATTTTTAATTAAAAAAATGTTTAGAAGAATTTGAAAGCATTATTTTTTATTTCAGTTATTTTTATTTGATAGGTATATTATATTGTCTTCAAAAAATACCCACATATATATGTAGGTATGCCGTTACCAATATAACAATATGAGTCATGAGATCAAAAAATAAAATAAAATCATAATACAAAAAATTTTGTTACTTTGTTTGTTTGTTTTTCCCTGAAGTTATAAAGTTAAAAATATTATTAGAAAAAATTCGAACGCCAATATTATTTTATTGCTTTTCTATATATATTTTTTGTAGTTTATATATTTTTTTAAATTATCATTACTTTTGCTGGATACTGTATATTAAATCAGTTAAATCTAGTTAAATAAATAATGTAGTTAAATCAGATGATTTTCATAAAATAGATAACATTCATACCATCTGATACCATATAATACCATTTCATACATTCAAAAAATTCTGCTTGTAGTAGTGAAATACTGAATGCATATGAATGATAACCTTGAAATGTTTTTTCTTGTTGTTTTTAGAAAAGCCAACATTATAAAATTCACAGATTCACACACACTTTCACAATTTAATAAGCATGTAGGCAAGCTGGTTCAAGTAATATAAATGCATAATATGGCATAATGCATATATAATAGAAAAATTATATTAGATACTGATCAGATCATGTATATCATAATATGTCATCTGATATCATATGATCATATTCATATATGTATGTTACTTGTTATTTCTATCATCCATACCAATCATACGAAAGTTCATTTATGTACATATATGAAAAAAAAAAATATCCGAGACCAAAACTTGCTTTAAGAAACTTTAAAATAAAAAATTGAAAAATGAGACTAAATTTCAAAATCGATATTGTAGCGACATCTAAACTTTTTTGTTGCCATTTGGACATCTCTATGTAGTCTCTGGTGTCATACTTTAAAAGTCATACTTATTAAAGTCATACAAAAATTTGTGTAAATTTTTTTTTTCATCAGATGTCTCATTTGATGAAAAGAAAAAAATGTATTCCATTTTTTGGTGTCTATTAAAAAATAGTAACAACTGGCCATCTTTCGGAATTAAGAATCAACTTGTTCTAAATTAATAAATAACTTAACATTAATTACACCTCTGTAATTACACATATGTAAAAAAAAAAAATATTTTTGATTGTTAATTTAGCACATACAATATTTTTTATGTGTCTTAGCTAAAAAAAAAAAAAAATTTAACGAAGATTGTACACGAAACCATAACGAAGATTATAGCAAAGAGATACCATTGAATAAATATAATATCAGAGACTACAATATGTAGTCTCTGATAATATTTTTTATATTTATATATAAAATATAACAGTTTTGCTTTTGTTGTTGCTCTAAAGTCTAGATACCATACCTACATACATGTTTGAAGAAATTTCTATTTTCCCTGTTTAAACGCTATTCACTCAATGGACATACCAATTACCAAGCATCTGCCTAAGTAAAGTATACAAAATGAAAAATATGAAAAAACATTTTTTTTGTTTTCTTTATTCATAATATGTAATGCAATTTCTATTTCACTTGAAAACAAGAATGCAAATTTAAAATTCAAACAGAGTCTAGCGCTAGCCTAGTTTAGCCTAAGTTGTATGATCTTTTAGTATCAGTATTTATGTACATACATATATCATATATGTATGAGGGACTCAGAACCAAAGTGGCCTAACCCAAATTTAATTTCTTCGGAAATAAATGCATTTTAAAATTTTGAATTTTTAAAAAGCTTTTTAAATATTTTTTTAAGAGTAAATTAAAAAAATTAAATTAAATTAAATTAAATTAAATTAAGTGAAACAAAAGCAAATCCTTCTTAGTTTTTCATTTGCTTTTCACCATGTTTTTCAAATTTTAATTAATTAAAAAAAAAAAAAAAAGTCTTTATTTGTAGGTTAGGCCACTTTGTTATTATTCTAAAATAAAAATAAATAAAAATATGTTGACTTATGCCAATGTATATTAAAAATAATACATTTCTTATGTGTTAACAATTGTGAATAAATTAAAACTATTTTAAATGTTTTAACTATTTTAAAAAACTACAAAAATCTAATAAAATAAAAAATCAATGTATGTACCTAATTTGTATTTTGACATTTAAATCTAAAAATTTAACGTGTAATCAAAATTAAAATTTATTCTGAACAATTTCATTAAAATCTTTAATACAACCACAACTGACAATTAATTTTTTTCAGGCCATGACATCAAGAGATCAAAAGCGTTTTAGGAAGCTAATTTTGCAAAAAATTTAGAAAAATTTACACGTATTCTTATGGAGCTTTGCATCGGAGGTTTTGTAAAATCCTTATAACTCAAAAACTATAAATTTTTTTGAATTTCGTTCAAAGGTGAGCATAAAATGCAATCGGTGGCGCATCTTTTGATATATTAATATTTTAATATAAAAAAATAACTTTAAAAAAAAAAACACCATTTTCTGTACTACTATAAAATCTTCTTGAAAGAACTTTTAAAGAGACAATTAATATGGTACAGCAGAGGTAACAAAACAGTCGTCAAACAAATTTTATTAACAATTTTGATTTTGAAAATAAATTAGGAAAGAAAAATTAACTGAAAATATTATTTATTAAGTGATGAATAATTTATTATAAAATAAACAACAACAAAAATTACAGTTATTTTATAAACGACAAACCATTACAGTTATTTTACAAAAAAACAACAATAATTACAGTTATTTTATAAAAACAGTGAAAAATATCAATATTTTTCGTATTTAAAATCTTGTAACTCTTCAACAAAGAAAGATAAATATGAATATTGGTGTGAAAGCCCATAACTTCAGCTAGCTTTTGACATTTCATTAACGAATCTTCTATGTTATACAGGGGCAAAGATGTCATTAACTTCTTTAAAAAGTTAACAAAATTACTTTGAAGGCCATTATCTCGGAAACCGTTAAAAATAAATCCTCCCCTCCTTGTTATAAACTTCTCTATCATCTCTGTTCTTCGTGACTCTTGAGTGCCGAACACCCTGTATAATTTATATACTTTTAATGAAGCTAAAAATATTAAAACTCGATATTAATTTAAAATTTCTTACCTCATTCGCACGATAATTTTTAATAAATTTTAGGTTATGTTAAAAAACTTTCCTTTTCAAAATAAAGAATGCTCTTCTTCTACTTTTACAAAGGTCAAAAGACAAGCGAAAAAAAATAACTAAAATTTATTTTAATATAAAATTCGACATATTTTGGAAAAATATTTCATAACAAAAACTCGTAATAAAAATTGCTAAAAATGGGAATTTTTTCGAAAAAAAAAACAAAAAAAATAATAAGAACAAAAAATTTTTTTTAAAAGAAATTTTCCTCTCATTTGTTTGAATTTTTGCACTATTCAAATTTTTCCATGTCATGGCCGGAAAATATTGTTAGCTGTGATACAACACAAAAAATAACCAACGGAAATAAACGAAAAACTAAACAATTTTAACTTAAAAATTTACGATTTATTTCACACGAATACACGAATACACTATTAGTTTTCCTATACATATATAATTTCTGGTTTTCATTTAGCGTTTTTGCGCAAGGACATCTAAATAGTGAAATGATGTATTAACTGGCATATAGTATATCAGTTATATTATTTATGTATATCATAAACAAAAACCACAAAAACATTGAAAAAAAAAAAAAAATGTTGGTTATGTGATATGTTTGGTTAAAAAAAATAATAAAGCGCTTCTAAAACTGTATTTAAAACAAAAAAGTTCGAATATTGGATAATATTTTTTAAGAAACTTTTCAATGTTTATCTTGTTTTTGTCCTTTTGCCCTTTTTCTCTTTCTCAATAGTTCTTTTAAAAAAAATATCCTCATGAATATTTGATTCTATTTTAATTTTAGATATGTAGGTACATACATGATAAATATTTTTATTAATTTTTTTTTTTTTTCTTCAAAAACTTTAAAATTTCTTTTTAGAAGAATGCATTTGAATTTTGAATAAAAGACAATATTGCCATATAATTTGTATGATTCATGAAATTTTTTTTGAAACTAAAGTTTTAAAATTTTGTTAAGTATTTATTTTTACCTATAATTTGTACAACTCAAAACCCTTATTAGATTATTTACCATTATAAAACTATTTAGGTAGTACTCGAATTTAGCAAAAATACACGACAACAAATCTTAAATACATGTATTCTTCGTTTCATACAACTTTAGTCTAAAGTCGTAAACAATTAAAATATTTCAAAAATTACTTTTTTATTTATAATTATAATTAGAAATAAATAAAAAAAAGAATTCACTTTGAAAATACCCTATTATTACAAATGTTATAATAAAATCTATTTATAATGTTTGTGTTTTTATATTTCAAAACTGGTTAGAAGAGTTGTCTATAAATAATTTTGATTGTATTTCTTTGTTTTTAATTTTAAATATTTTATTTATTTAAAAAATAATGCAAAAAACATATTTTAACATTTTTTTCTTTCAATCTAACAATTTCGCATAAATAGTTTTTAATATCTTTTGTATTTAAAAATTGAAGTAAATCAAATAATTATATATTATAACATGGTAACTGGTAACACTATATAAACAATTTACTTCTGATTTCTTAAGTATTCTATTTTGGATGGACTGATTATGTGTTGATCAAGTGTCTATAATGTTTATCTATGTATGCGTTAGAATTAAAAATTTTTTTTTTTTATATCAATAAAAATGCATGAGTAGTTTTTATTTAAAATGAAAAAAAGAAAATATGTGACCGTTAACCCTAGTGACTTGTGCTTTTTTTGTAAAATTATCTTTCAAAATATAGTTTCTGACATTATGGGTTAAAAGAATTTTAACGTAAGAAATTTATAAAGAAAATTGAAATTTAAATTTGAGCGGTAAGTTATCCAATGTGTATAACTTGAATTTTTTTTATTAAAATAAGTTAACTAATTTTTTTATAGAAGTGAAAAATTAAAAGTTGTTTTACAAGTTTAATAAAAAGTTAAAATTAAGTTCATATACATATGCGAAATATATAATGTACAAGTTCTTTTGTTCTTAATCATTCATCAATCAAGAAGTTGGAACATAATTTCTATTCAAAAAGTAAGAAAACATTTTTTTTTATTATTGTTTAGAATTTGTTTCCAAATTTATTTAATTGTCTCAATTATTTTACTCATTAACTTGTTGCAAACCTTATAGTTAAAAATTTTTATTTTTCTGACTCTTTTATTTATCTACATACTTTTATTATCTTTTCCATCTATTTTGCTTTCATTAGCATGAACGTATAATATATTTATTCTCTGTTTAGAATGTTTCAAAATATAAAATCAGATTCCCTGCCCCACATGCAAAACTAGTAGGCTGAATTTTAATGGAAGGCTCTAGAGATTACCAAAGGATAGCAGTTTGTTTGATATATGGACTTCAAAATGTATATATTTATCTTATAATTTTGTTTTATAAGAGTTTTTTTTATGCCGAATGGAACGTTTAATTGAATTCAAGGTTTTTTTTTTAAATTGAAACATCAATTCGGCTTTTTCCCTTTTTTTAAAATATAGCATCAATAAAAATTAAATTAGGTCAAAGTTTTCAGATAAAATTATAATTTTTTATCCAGTATAGAATTTTATACAGCACACGAGTTTTTAATCTTACATACCTAAAACAACCATAATCTTATTCCTAAATTGATAAAAAAGAAATAAAAAATTTACCCTCAGAGGTTAACATTTCGATGGGTATTTATAAAATGTAAAATATATATAATTTCTGATAAAGGCAAGCAAAGGTTAGTACATGTCTTTGTTAGTAGACACGTTAGTACTTAGCTAAAAAGGAATACAAAAGAAGTCTTTAAAATTACTTATACCAGGTTTTTTTACATATATTTCTTTTCATCACAAAAGTCATTTTGATAGATAAAATTGTTATTGTTTTATTTTAAATTGACACCACAAAAAATTGAATAATTTATTTATTTAAAATATTAATTCGCCGCTATTTATCGGCGAAGTAAAATTTTATTAAATTTTTAAGGATATATGTTTGACATTAAGGATATGTATACATATTTAAAAAAAAAAAAGGTGGTAAAAACAATTATAATTGAGGTATGTACAATGATTTAATCATACGCTGGTCTTAAATTTACTTTAGAAGAAATTGTTACTTTGTAAAAGGCAAATTCCTTTTACATATATATACAAAAAAAAACAAATAAATGTAACAGTAAGTCGATGCAACCGACTTATTTATACCCTACACCTAAAAAATTCAAATTAAATTAAAAATCGATAAGTTATTTTAGTTAGGTGTTTAATATAAGATAAAAAAATAAATGCTTTTACAACCTTTGTACAAAATTTCAGGTTTCTATCTTTATTAAATTCGAAGATATGCTTGTTAGGTCTTGGGAAGAGTGTGAAGGCACCCGGACCACCTCCCCAATCATCCCAAATTTTAGAGACATTATCAGAACAGGGTAGAATACTCTTATATCAAATTGCAAGTTTTTATATCTATTAATTTCGAAGATATGCTTGTTCGGTCTTGGGAGTTGTGTGGGAGATACCCGAACAACCATTCCAATTCATCTGAAATTTTAGGCAAATCAGGGATTCAGGAAACAACACCCTCGTATCAAATTTGCAGTTTCTATCTTTATTAATTTCGAAGATATGCTTGTTCGGTTTTGAGAGTTGTATGCGAGGTACCCGACCAACCACTCCAATTCATCTCAAATTTTAGGCAAATCAGGGATTCAGGAAACAGCACCCTAGTACCAAATTTGAAGTTTCTATCTTTATTAATTTCGAATATATGCTTGTTCGGTTTTGGGAGTTGTGTGGGAGGTACCCGAACAACCACACCAATTCATCTCAAATTTTAGTGATATCAGGGATTCAGGAAAACACATCGTCGTACAAAATTTTAAGTTTCTATCTTTATTAACTTCGAAGATATGCGTATTCGGTTTTGGGAGTTGTATGGAAGGTACCCGAACCCATGGACCGATTTTGTCCAAATTCGAACTTAGCCTTCCTTTCATAATTAGTAACCTACTATATAAATTCATCAAGATAGCTTCACTAGTTTTTGAGTTATCGTGCGAATGGATCGACGGACGGACATCGCTAAATCGACTCAGGAGGTGATCCTGATTCAGAATATATATACATGTCCATATCTAACTCGCTTCCTTTTGGTGGTTACAAACACCATACCAAAGTTAATATACCCTATACTTAATGTGCAGGGTATAAAGAGATAAAAACTATAAGGATATCATCAAATGTGCGTCCTTTTCGTCATTAAAGGATAATATGCGCTATTAAGGAAATATATTTTTTGAAAGTTGAAAATATCAACTATCTTTGAGATATAGTCGTTCTGTCCTAAGCGGGTACACTAAACGCTTCAGAAGAGCCTGAAAGCCAAATCTTATTTTTTTTTTGTGTCATCCCCCTGTTTAAGGACTATTAGGGCTCAAAAATTGAAATTTTGTTATTTTTAAACACCTGTAACTGAGGAACCTGTAAACATTTTTTCAAAATAAAAGGCAGAAATTAAAGTTTCAACTTTAGAATTTTACATGTGTTAATGATTTTTCTTAATTATATGTAGAGTTCCCTTAAAATTTATGAAAGTGTCACTCTTTGAGGGCGCTCTTTCGAATTGGCTGATTTGTTTTTCAAAATTTTCCCAGGAATATCAGAAATATTAAAGATTCACTTTGTCGTGCTTCTAAAGTGTTAAGTCATTGTTTTGTTGTGGGAGCGTGTCATATATCTGTATTTCATTTGCCTGTATTTCTTGATCATTTTGATCATTTGTATGTATATATATGTGAGAATCTGAATTACAAGGGACTCTAGTGAATTCACGGCTTTTACAGAATATTTATATTATATATTTTTGTATAATATGAAATACAGGCAAATGAAATGTATTCAAAAGAAATACATGCTTGTGATACAAACATACAACCCTTTCGTTGTATGTTCTGAAAAGTGCTACAAACCATCAATTTTTATTAATTACCATGCATTAATTAGCGTGCACTTTGTTAGATGTCAGTTTTGTTTATACAAAAAGCAGTTAATTCTAAAGTTTTAAAAAAAAAAATATTTTCTAATATTCATTTAATTTCAAATAGTGCAAAATTGCAATTAAAGTTTGAAAAAAATCTATTGTAGAAAATAAAAGTAACATTTAAATTAAATTTGTCACGAAATATTCTTTTTGAAGGTATATACAACATCAGATATTATCTAAATAAGGCAATGCTAAATAAGAGAATACAATTTCTCTTTATATTATGTGTACATCTCTTTCTCTTTATATTATTCATTATATTATTAAACATATGTAATTAAAAGTCAGTCAAATATAAGTATTTAGTTTGACTATGTCAGTTCATCCGTTCGTCTGTTTATAAAACTCCTACCTCGCTTAAGATAGAATAATGAAATTTAACCATGAATAGATCTCTTAACAAAATTAATACATATTGTAGAACAATTTTTTTTATATACGAGTAGCTGTACCGATTACGGAGCAACAGCCCCTCAAAATTTTTTAAAAGTCTTATTTTGAAATGTGTATATCTCAATTTCTGCTTAACATTTTTTCAACCTAAAAAATGTCAAAACGTAGGAAATTTAGTTAAATTAATACCAAAATTGAACAATTTTTTAAAAATTTAGTATTTAAGTATTTACCGTTATGTAAAAATACAATTTTCCTTCTTTCATACCTTGGGAACGCTTTCAGATAAAGCCCTGAAATTTTAAAAGAAGAATAGTTTTACCTCAGAAAAATGTTACCTCACATTGTTCCCTGTTTAAACGCTATTAAGGGCCAAAAAGTGAAAACTTGCTATTAGTAAGACACTTAGTAAAACATAAAAACTAAAGCTTTAATATTATATTTTTAAATGTGTTATCTACTTGTCTTAGTTATAAAGGATTACAGTTTTACAGAGTTGCAGCCCCTCAAAATTCGAAAAAGTTCCTATTTTCAAATATGTCAGGGATATCTCAAGTTAATATTTTAATATTTTTCTAATCTAGTCCTTATATAGCCGTACTCGTTACGGAGTTACAGTCGCTTAACGTTCCTGTTAAAAGAGCTATTAGGGGTCTAAAATTAAACTTTTACTATTTTTAGACATCTGTACACGGTACGCCTAGGGTACACAAGGCACCTGTACTTACATTTTTCGTAATAAAACGCAAAAACTAAAGTTTTAACATTATAATTTTACATGTGTTAATGGCTTTCTTTGATTATATAGGGTTCCCTTAAAATTGAAGAAAGCGTTTTTTGATTCTCCACAATTTTTTTTTACTTTATATAAAATTCTAAGAATATTTACAAATTTTCGTAAAAGTCATAATATCATAAATTGTTTTAATTGACTTTTAGAAAATGTGATTTTGAAAAACCTTTGGTTTTGCATGCTTCTTTGTTTTTATGGAATTATGGAAATATGGAATGCTTCCTTGTTTTTTATGGAATTATGGAAATCTTATATTATCTCAATCAGTGGCGATGCGTCATACTTTTTTTCGTTTATTTCGTGCACGAATTCCTCAAAACAAACAAAAATAAATAGAAAAGAAAGAAATAGAAACATATTTTAGCCATATCTTCGATATTCTTTAACAGCAGATACATTTTTTTTATATTATTTTATTTATTGTCCAATTTATTTTGTTTGGGAGAGTATCAAAATTCCAAATTACAAAAATCTAAAAACGGAATTTTAAAAGATGTAAACTTTCAAAGTAAGAGTTTGAACCACAAAATTAGGGTTTGAAATTTGGTTAAAAGAAGTTTTAATGCTGCATTTTAAAATATTTATTTTATCACATACATAATATTTAAACAGGGGCCTCGTCGGCCTAGTGGGTAAGAGCGTATAAAATACGCTGTAAACACCGAGGGAATATAGGTTCGAATCCCACACACGTCGTAAGAGTTATTCCCCCTTACGACATTTACAGCCACAACTGAACAGGATGTTTAAATGTTTAATGGCTGTGTAATTTCCTGTCCACATTTATGTAATTAGAAATGCATTTAAAAAAATATATATTTCAACAGGAAGGTTGTGGCATCTAAACCCCCAATAAACAAATTATTGGAACTCTGACTTTGTGCCCAATTCTAAAATCCCCCGTAATTGTATTTTTTACGTAGGTACATATTTCGTGATTGATAAAAGCTGATTTTTTATATAACCAACTATAAAACAAACTTTAAAAATAAATGTCGAAATTTTTTTTTTAAACATAGAACTCTTTGACTTTGACATCTTTCTTTTCAACATTTTTTTTTAAACTTTTTTGGCTATTCGACATTTTGTTTTCCGACATTTTTCTTTTATCCAAAAAGAGTTTATTAATAATTCTTGCATTTTTTGCATTACTATTTTTTTGCGACGTTTTTAAAAAATGAACGAAAACACGAATTTTTAAAATTTTATGTAAGTATTTGTGGTCTCTTAATGTCAGCAAAGTTAAATTTCTTATTATATTAGCTTTTTTTTTGGTTTTTAGATTTCTTAAATGGAAATTAATTTATGTTGGTACATAGTATATGTGAAAAGTGAAAACGATGATTTTTAAAGGCTCACATTTTTAAAAACGCCATTAAATGCATATGACTATTTTTAAAAAATCGAAATACACTTTCTTCAGTAATAAGGTAACTCTATATTTTTTTCCTAAGGGAAGTAGGAATCTTCCACAGTAACCTTTGGTAACCCTATATAATCAAAAAAAATCTTTGACAGACGTAGAAACAGATGTAAAAACATTCAAGTTGCAGTTGTCTAAAAGAAAAATTTTTCATTTTTGACCCCCATCCATACCTTTTAAGCACGGGTGTACAAATACTTTTCTGAGATAGATATAGGTAAGTAGGGTGGTGACGCAACATCGTTAAGGCCTCAATTAGCACTAGGTTGTGTCATTTTGATACTACTGCATTCTCGTGATCTATGTTTTGTGATTATTTCCGATTTTATATCCAACGCGAGGAGTTCAGATACGAAATCAATTCTTTAATTCTGTGTTCAGAGAGCTGGCTGAGGTTGTGATAAAACGGTTTTCCAAGTGAGAGGAGTCTGGCTCTAGCTAGGGCCGGACATCTGTAAAGAAAGAACTCAAGCTTCTCACTTTCGTTTGCTTCTTTGCAACTCTTGCATGAGGTGTTGTGAGGGATTCTCAGTTTGGCTGCATGCGTGCCTACTAAGATAACATATGCTAATTCTCAGAGACTTCTTCCTTCTCTTTAAAATTTCCATACGGAGATACTAAAATATTATTTTCACATAACGATCTTTTAAAATTTCTTAATTAAATTGCATTTTGTTTATAGTACCCTTTTTTGGGTTTTTAAACGAACCGCATTAAAATGTTACAAGTCGCCAATGATTTCAGGACCATAATACTGCAATATTAATATTAAAAACTACTATTATACATAAGACAATTTACATAGATCATTATTTATTTGTTATAAATATGTATAGACGTATATTTATGTTTTTTAAAGCATATTTTGTGTAACAAAATCAACTTATTGTTTAAATTATTATATGTTTTTAATAGGACATATGTTATGTTTTTGTTTTTTTAATTTATTTTTCACCCCATTTTTTATTAATTTTTATAATAAGTAACAAATAAAATTTTCCTTGTTTTTTTTTAGTTTTTAATTAATCTTTTTGAAAATAATTATTAATATTAGTAAAAAATTTAAATCTTTAGTAAATTGTTAACTGTGAATAATTAATACTCAAATAAAATGGCAACATTCTTACATACATATATTTAAGTAGGAAACGATAGATAATGTGATTTTTCTTTTTTTTTAGATTTACACTTGGGTAAACTTCCGTAGAGGAGTGAAGAGTTATTAGGATAACGCCATCACATAACGGTTCTTTATATCTCCAAGTTTTCGATATATAAATCATTAGTGCCGAAGCCGCCATCTAGGGGTCGAAAAATGCATTACAAAATTTTCTTAACACTTTGTACAATTTTAATTAAACCGTTATATTTTTCCCGTAATACAATAAACTGGAACTATTTTCTACAATTTTGTAAAGCGTGATACTGTCTTTTATTATTATAGTTTATTTGTATTTTTTTTATGCATTTCTCTGCCACATAAATGTGGACAGGAAATTACACAGCCTTTCCTGTTCAAACGTGGCTGTAAATTTCGTAAAGGGGAATAACTCTTAAGACGTTTGTGGGATTCGAACCCACACTCCTTCGGTGTTTACAGCGTATTACACACTCTTTTCCACTGGGCGACCGAAGCCCCATTTTAGTCTATTATTTTTATATCGTATATATTCTGTACGAATATAACAGAATCATATGGAATATGGTAACGCTATGAATATTAATTATGATAGATATTTTTTGACGTTTCTCGAATGTTAGGAGTCGCTAAATTCGGTTTGTTAACTGTTTAACATACGTTATGAATTTTAAACAAATTAGCGGAGTACCATCAAATTTTTTTTTTCTGTTGAGTTTTTGTCAACAGAAAAGAATTTAATTTAGAATTAAAAATCTTCAATCTAACATTCAACACTTGATTTTTAATAATATTTGTTTTTTCTTTTTTTCGAACGAAATCGGAACCCCCTTCTATACCTCTTCAATTGAAATTAAATACTGGGCCATAACAATAAATAAATTGTTATACCATAATATTTTAGTATTTTGTGTTTTTGTTTTGTTTTTTTTTTTAAGAAATCTTTGATAGAATATAAATTATAGAATCAAAATTATAAATATTAATTTACACACATAATAGATTGAATTTAAAATAAATATATGAATTATCATCAAAATTATTATTTAATCATTATTAATATAAATAAACATCAATATATGTATAAGATATAAATAATGGGTACATTACGCAAGGGAAAACTTAACAAAAGAAATACAAAACAAAAAAAAAAATTTTTCTTTTTTTTTTTTTAAATTAATTCAATTGGTGTACCTAATATTCTTATTAAATCACACATTACAGATGTTACCTAAATTCATCAACAGCCAAACAGATAATAACAACAAAAAAAACAACCCCTTAAATTTATAATATATTGTAATGTATATATTATTGTTTTGTTTCATACCTTTATTTACTTGTAAAAGTACAGATAACAAAAAAGACCGATGGTTTATTTTTATTTTTTTTATACGTGTGTGTAAGAAAAGTATTAAGCACAATTAAAAATGTAACAGTAAATTTAAAAAAAAAATTTAAAAATTCATTAAACCATTCTTAAGAATTCACAAAAAAAAACATTGAGCAGAAAGTAGTCAAACGAAATTTTGTATATTTAACCGATGGCGAGGTGGTTAAGTCGCCAGCCTATCAATTGGAGGTTTTTGGGTTCAAAATCTGGTCAGATCATATAAATAAAAAATATGTAGTAATTTTATAATAATAAGAATAGCTGCTACAGTGGAGGTATCTTTGGTTATATTATGCAGGAAGGTGTTATATACTACTGCACATTATAATCGTTTGATGGTTCTGATTCTGTAGTAAGTGATAATAATAATAATTAATAATAATACCAATAATAAAAGCTGCTGCAGTGCAGTGGTTTGCCTTCAATAATTACCTAATGCAGGAAGTTGTTATATACCACTGCATGCTGTAACTGTTGATAGCTTTGGTGACTGTTAACAAAATAGTAATAATAATAGGCGGATTCATTGTTTCCATATCCTTTTCTAATTTCTATATTACCTAACCAATATACTGAGTTAGCAGATGAGGGTGTCATCCCATTATATTGGCTAAAGGGAGAGGTGCATTTCGTCAGTAAAAATTTGATACAATCAAGGGGAAATTCTTGATGTCTTTGAAACATTCTCCTCCCTTACGAAAAAAAAATATAAAGTTTAGAAAGTTTAATATATGGTTCTTATCTTATATATAAGAATATATCATAAAGAATTCTTTTAACAAATCCTTCAATATCAGAGTTTTTGAAAAACTTTTATTTTGTAGTTTTTTATCAATTCATCGTTAAGTACAAAATATGAAAACAAACAAAAGTTCTTAAAAGATTTTTTGAAAATGAAGTACAATGTAATGGCGATTATGAAGCACTGTATCACCATTGCAACTTAGTAATACTAAAAAACATATTTATCTAAATTTGTTGTACAACAGTGAAGTCTTTACTTTCATTAATGCTAATCGAAATTTTTATAATTATATTTTATAACTAAAGCGGGTTCATTTCTAATACTCTATTTTGGACTTTATATTTATTTTAATTATAAATTATATTATTTTTTTATTTATTTATTTACAAGAATATTAGGAACCTTGGGGGCTGAGTATGGTTAAGCAAGGTTCAAAATCTACAAAAGCTGCAAATATTTTGAAAAAATTAGGAACCGCTGTGCTGTGCCTTGTATGATCATCGCTTTTGATACCATCATCATCCCTCACTCATTACTTTCAGTGAGTAACGGTATTGGACTTTAAAAAAAAATTAATAGCTCAATTAAATACAATAAAATCTAATAAATTTATTACTCCATTTCTTTAATTGGACTACGTCATTACATTTCTTATGACGTAGACGTAGATGTTGTATATACACGAAGATGATGACGCATTTGTAAATGATGTCTAAGATAATACTCGTTTGGACAAAGTTGAAGAAAAATCAGGATATCTTGCGTTATTTCACAATTTGTAGTAGGCCTACTATAGTTTTTCATAAGACTACCTATGAATTTTTTTAGTAGACCTACTATAAAGCTCATCCTTTTACATGCAGCTTTTCTCATTTCTCTTTAAAAGCAACTGAAAATCAATACTTATATGTACTAGAATTTTATTTTGTTATATTTTATACACTTTTTTTTATCCAAATTCATATATATATATACTATATTTCACGTTTAATAGAAATTTGCGTATTGTATGGATCTCATAAAAACTGAAGGATGCAAAAATACTTACTTTTGAAGGTGCAAATGGTAGGTTATGAATACCTTATATTATGTATACGGTATATTTTCAACCAATCAAAATCTTGTATCTGATGTAAACGTACCCTTAAATGTTATTACCTTTTTTTTTTTATTGTTATTCTTTATCAAAAATATGATCATATTTATTTTGTAGTTCAAAGTACATTGCATGCCAATGCCACGTCCATCACATTAGCATTTCTCTTTTTATTCTTTGTTAAACATTTTATTTTGTAATACCTGAAAACAGAACTTCGATTTACGGGGAAAACTAAGAACAAACCTGTCACAAAAAAAAAAATTAAATTTGAGGATATTAAAGAAAAATATTTTTCTTTTACGTGTACCTACATAAGTATTCCTTAGAAATAATAAGGAATTGCAGTTGCTTTTATCCTTATGCCACAGAATAATCCTAAAATATAAAAATATATAAATCAGATAAAAATTTTAAATTGTGAAACGTAAAAGTAGTAGAGCTCTTTATTTTTCTTAAATAGTGTTTACATTTAAAATTAGTATTTTGAAGAGAACATATATAAGTTAAAAATTAATATTAAGGTCATAAATAGTGGATTCAGATAAAAGATTCAAAATCTTTAAATTTTCAAACTGACTTTTGGCTCAAACTGACTCAAAAAAAAAAAAATTTACAGTCATTTTTGATGTAACCTATAATTATAGCTAAAATAAAAAATATTGAAGTCACAAATTGCCAACGCAATTAATAAAAAAATGCTGTTATAGTTTTGTTACATATGTCAAAAATTATGTAACGCTAGAACAGAATATTGTAGTTTTTTATTTTACTACGGGATCGTATCGAAAACCGTTTTATCACAATCCTGTTTAATCAAAATTCTGTTTTTTAAATTCCTTTAAAACCCGACGGTTATCTATGTAAAAAAATAATTGGGGAGGATTTTAGAATTGGGTTCAAAATCAGGGTTAAGTATACGCTTTTCCAGAATATTTATTATATTAGGAGAAATTTTAGAGTTGGTTTCAAAAGCAGGGTATTCCTTTTTGCCGGAATATTAATGTATAAAAAAGGATTTTAAAGTTGGTTACAAAATTAAGCTTTCAATAATTTGTTTAACGTGGAATTATTTCAAATGCCTTGGATGCGGCAGCTGTCACTATTTTAAACTTCACTATTGTCACTTGTAGTTGAAATGCCTTTGTATTTTAAATGCCTTGTATATGAAAATAATATTTAGAACGATTTTATAGTTGGTTACATACATAGAATTTCAATATAATACTATATATAGCAGTGTAAATATAATTTTGTGTATATGCACATATTTGCATATTTATATGCAATTACCAATACTTTGTGATGCTTCGGTTTTGTATGAGTCAATACTCAATATTAAAGATTTTACTAAATTATATTTCTAGATAAATATTATTACGATATATAAATAAATAAATATATAAATTATTTAATTAATTAATATGTATGTACAAAAATTCTTTTATTAGAATGCTAGCGTCACTTTCTACTGCTATACATAAACCATTTTTACGGCCTGAAAATCCTTGACTAATATATTATCTAACTTTTAATTTTTTACCCACCTTTATATCACTACCTTATTATTTTATATATCACTTACCTTTTCTTTCACTTCCACGCCGCGAATTTTTAAAATAAAAATATGGAATATTAAAGTTCCGCCCGAGCGAAAATGTTTATTTCCGGTATATAGAAAATAGAAAAGAAAAATAAAAAAAAAATATTTACTTTAAGGCCGTTTCCGAATCTATTGCACTAGCACTTGACACTAGATTCTTCACATTCTTTTCTTACGCATGTATTACTCTTTACTAGGGCGAACATTTAGTATAGTCGAGACTAGAGTACACTAAAAGATTGACAGATAATCAAGTGTGATCAGACAATTTAGTGCATTATTCTCGAATGCACTAAAACATTTTCGGAGTTTTTCGGAATTAATTTAGTGCGATTAGCTAGTATTTAGTGAAAAGTTCGATAATTTCGGACACGGCCTAAGTATGTACATATATCTATTTTATATACGGAAAAGTTAAAGGGAAAAAATATTTTCGCTACAAGTAATTTTGTAACTTGATTTTTTTTTTTTATTTTGAGAATTAAAATACCCTTTCAACTCAATTGTAACAATTTGAGTTTTTTTTTTTGTTTTTGTTTTTTTTTTATTTATTTTTTTTATTATTGTTACCAATGTAAGGTATTAATTTGAAACAAACTGAAGGACTCTTTTCGAATTTTAATATAAAAAGTTTACAGGTTGTTTTTTGTAACATAACATAAGAATATATATGTAATATATATGTATATAATTATTAGTTTTAATGTTGGTAATAAACTTTAAAAACAAACTTCACTTAAAAATAAAAAAAAAAAAAATTAAAAATTAAAATTATATTGAATTGTGTGCGTAAATATAAAACTATTAAATCAAAACGTATATATATGTATATTTAAAAACTAATTTTATGAAAACTTTTTTTTTTTAAGGATTATATTAATTTATTTGTAAAGTTTTTAATGAATTCCCATATATACTTTATGTATTATGTTTGAACTCAATGAGTAAAACTTACAGTAAATAGTGAAGTTTAATTTTTATTATTATGAAGATTATCAAAAACAACAAAAAAAAAAAATTATAAAAAGTTATTATTTTAAATAAAATTCGGGCTTTAGATTATAAAATCTTAAATACGAATCTTTTTTTTCAAAATAATAAATTGGCATCCAACACAAATAAGTAAAAAAATTTTATTTAGTCATTTTTAAAATGATGTTTACAAAAGATTTGACTTTTTTTTGTTTTTTCTTCAGGGAGATGGGAATCTTTCAAAGACACCAAGAATTGCTCCTTGGTAGTATCAGATTCTTACTGACTAAACCCACCTCTCCCTTATAGCCAATATAATGAGATGGAACCCCCAACTGCTAACGCAATATTTTGGTTAAGGAATAGGGATAGGACTGAATAGGACAAGCATGCAAAAACATTAAATTGGGAGTGGGACTGTAAAGGAACAATGAATCCGTCTATTATTATTAATACTATTTTGCTATCAGTGACAATAGTAATCAACAGTTACAACAAGCAGTAGTATATAACACCTTCTTGCATAATAGAATAATTGTAGACAGATTACACTACTACAGAGTTAGAGCCAACAATGGACTGCAATGTGCTGTAGTATATAACACTTTCCTACAAATTGTAATCAAATATAGCTTAACTGTATAGAAGCTATTTTTGTTATTGTTATTTGACAAAATTTGAATACATGAATTAAAAAATTAAGGGTTGGGTGCATGATTCTAATTAATAATAAAAGCGTATAAAATAATCGATAAGAGCGTATAAAATTGAATAAAGTTTTCACAATGCCCTTATCGGAGATATCGAAGATCAAAGCGATACTTCAATATAAACAATTCAATTGAAAATATATTGTCTTTAATTTTCTATATACACTACTGCAGTAATTAATACCGATGCTCTTATCACTTATAGGAGCCTCATAATTAACGCATCCTTAAAAATTGGGAAATTTTAATATATAGTAAAAAGTAATTGTAAACGATATTTATATGGACATTGTTAAATTAAATTATGGTCTAGGAATTATAAGGAACAATTGAAATTGTGGTGATAATTGAAGAAAAAAAAGATCAACATTGTAATTGGTTTTTTAAGATATCTAAAAAACAATAATTTTTTAAGGATGGAACACAGTTATGTGAGACTTTAATTCAATAAACACACCAGCCCCGTTTTTACATATTAAAACTACCCTGACAGACTAGTCTTTAATTTTGCTTTAACTGTTATAGATCTACTAGAATTGCAGATTTCCGTTAAGGTGATCTGCGTTTATAGCTAAATCTAGTGGTCTAGTTCTATTAAGCCTTCTAATGGCATTTTCACAATGTAGTAGTTTTGAAACTTCTACATTTATGTGCCCTTCTAAGCGGGTCTTATGTTTTAGTGCATATTTTTTTATTTTTGCGCTTGCAGTATAGGTATTTCTAGATCCCTATTTAAATCAAAATTTCGTACGTACCAAGGAGCACTAACCTTGTTCTACTTAGCTGCCCGTTTGTTTATTATTATATATTCACTATATTCATTCACTATATTTTAAAATATATATCATGTATATGTAAAGTATGTAATGAAATTTTAACGATGCAATAAATTTTATTAAAATATTAATTTTGTTGAGAAAGTTTTTTGTGTAATCATCATTGTCAGACAGACCGTTCGTCCGTCCGCCCGTTCGTTTACAAAACGTTCACATCGTTTAAAATGGACCAATGAAATTTTTGTCTCTTAAGAAAACTAGCCTGATTTTCAAATATGTATAAAATTTGCCTTCCTTCATATCTTCGGAACATTTTTAGTCAAAACTTTGAAATTTTGACAGCACGAAAGTCTTTAAGAATTTTTTTTATTTACCTCAGAAATTTTTTTTTGCATAAAAAACGTAACTTACATAAAAATTACATATAAAATTCTAAAACAAATTTCAAAATTTTGAGTAATCACAATTCCAAGGTAAAAAAAAAAGTAATCACAAAACAACAACGCTTTTTATTGGCTTTTTGAAAATTTAGTACTTTAAAAATCATTGGTGTTACATACTGCCTTGTTTTTTTTTTTTTTTGCTTATTACCTTGTTTCAATTTGTTTTTCAAAATGTTTATGGCTAATTCTATATATATATATATATATATATACATATATAATATTATAATATAGTGTATATGGTATAAACGGAAATGATTCAGAAAATTCCTTTTTTTGCTTTACATTTTTTTTTTTCAATAAATACACATGATTATTAGAAATAAATCCTTTCCGCATATTATTAAGGTATATATATGTTTCTTTTATTACTGTTGTTAGTAACATAAAACACGAGGAAGGGTTTATTGTATCAACTTAAGGATATGTACCTGAAAATAATGATATAATGTTTCAATAAACTTTAATAGTTTTTAAAAAAAATTAAGATATTTCTTCGTTAATTAAATACCAAGAGACGAGGATATAATTTTCTCAGTTATATGGCAGATAACCAAACCTATTGTGTTAGACTAACCAATTTTTGCAAAAATCGTTGGTACTTCTATAAACAAAATTTCAAAACTTTTTATCTGACTCATGGCATAGTGGTTAAGTCGCCAGTCTTTCAATCGGAGGGTTTAGGGTTAAAACCCCGGTCATGTCATATAAATAACAAAAAATGAGTAGTAATTTCATATCGTAATAATGTGTATCATATAATAATAATAAATAGTAATACTAATAATATAATAGTAATAATAATAGCTGCTACAGTGGAGCTATCTTTTATTATGCAGAAAGGAATTATACACTTCTGCATGTTATAATCCACTGATGGTCCTGACTCTGTACGAAAATAATAATAATATTAATAAGTAATACTAATACCAATAATTATAGCAGCTACAGTGACAGTTGGAGTTCGTTCGTTGGAGCGTTCAACAGTTACTTCATGCAGGAATGTGTTATATACATACTGCATGTTGTAACGGCTATTGTCACTGTTAGCAAAATAGTAATAATAATAGGCGGATTCATTGTTTCCTTGTAATCCCACTTCCAATCAAATATTTCCGCATCCTATTATACTATCCTTTCCTATCCTTATTCCCTAGCCAATATACTGCGTTAGCAGGTAGGAGTGTCATCCCATTATATTGGCTAAAGGGGCAGGTGGGTTTAATCAGTAAGAATCTGACACAGAGGGAATTCCTGCGGTCTTTGGAAGATTCCCATTTTCTTTAGGTAAAAAAATGCACAGCTTTATTAAACACTTAGTTATTCTCATATGAAAAAAAAGAATGTATGCATCTATTGAAACCCACCTATTAAACTTCTTCAATTTCAATAACAAATAGTAATAGCAAATTAAATACTTTTCATATCTATCTAGTCTCTTTTACTTGTGTTAGAAACGTAATAATAAAATTATTATATCCTTAGTACTATATTCGTATACGGGTATAAACAACAAACAACTAATAATATAAAAATTTCCCAAAAGAGGGTTTATGTATGGTTCAGATTCAAATCTTATTTTGATTCAACAACATAGACGAAGTGAAAAAAGAAATACGTATAAAAAAATTTTTTTTAATATGCTCCCATGAGGATTAAATAGTATTTTCTAAATGCTTATGCAATTGCATAGATTGAATAATTCTGTTTTATTTTTTTTTTGGCAACATTAATAAAAAAAAAAAAATTTAACAAGGACCACAAGTATAGGTATTATATTTATGTATGTTGTACTTGTATACCGATTTTATCACTATTTATTTTATTTTAATTTTGAAATTTTTTTTTTCTATTATTTGATTGTACATATATTGAAGTGGCGTTTATATAGAGATAACGGGCCACAAAGACGGTCAAGTATTGAAATGGGATCTCATAAAGATTAAGTGAATTCAAGCGAAATTTTTTACCTTACTTTTATGTTTTTTTTTTTTTGTGTTTTTATTAAAAAAAACAAGCAAGTGAACAAAAATATTTTAAAATCCTATATTCTATATCCTGTCGTTTTTATAATAAGTACAGGATGATTTTGCATGTATTTCAAAATAAAAAAAAACCATGTTTTTCTTAATTATTAGTTTTTTTTTTCGTAAGGGAGATGGGAATCTTCCAAAGATATAAAGAACTCCCCATTGGTAGTGTCAGATTCTTACTGACTATATGTTGAAAGTTTACTTTCAATTCATGAATTTATTTTCATCGCATTCCGCATTCACCGGAAAAAACCTAATAAATATACTTACAATGTGAAAGCAAATCGTGCCTTAAAAGATTGAATATACTCTATATTAAAATCTATAGATATAATATAAAGTTTATTACGATATTGTGTATAATACTCACTAAGTCAACTTCCCACCACACTTCCCACCATAGTAAAACTTATATCAAACACATTTGATTATGTGATTAGGTTAGGGCATTTTATAAGGATCATAGGGACATATAGAGATATTATTCATATTATATACGTCTTATAACTTCAGTTTCTTGAATCTTTATTTTCATTAAGCGGGTTGATTACTCGGCAGAATCTATTGTATATATGATTATAAAACACAAGTATTATATTTGTGTGCCATCTTTTATCTAATACATGAATTTTTTATTTGTTATATATTTTATATGACACGATATATGTTATTTACAATATAAACAATTATACGGTATATATTATACTATTATACTATACTGACGGGAAGAAATTCGAAACCGAAACCGTCTAAATCTGAATTCGATATCTTACAATTAAAATATCGGGCACATGACTTCTACCGTAATTGGTCAGATTAGATAAATATTATACAGAACAAACTAAAAGGAAAATCAGTTTTACTGCATATTGGCAAGAACCCCATATACACAATACACATATTGGTAAGAATCCCAAACTATGGTGGGCCAAATTGATTTTTTTAATCTAAAATGTTCAATAAACTTGATATAGATTTGTCTTTGAGTTTAAACTTTAGACATTTTTTATCATTTTAAATAATTTTGGAAAATATATACATACATATATATATACGTATATACAAGATAACCCTGTAATATTTTTATTTATTTTGGTATTAAAATTGTTTTCTTGTAAACGGTGACAAAAAAAAACAACAACAAATTTCCATTAATTGTATATAGTATATGTGAATTATATGTGCATATACATACATTTACTTGTTTTTTGTTTTTTTATATCCTTATACATCCTTCGCGTATACAAATGTGTATGTTTAATAATTAATATGACATACTTCATATATGTAAGTATATGCAGTAATTAATTTTACAGGTAAACAGTTTATAATAAACAGGTGATAGTAATAAGATTAATACAAGGTCATTAACAGGTTACTAAAATATACTTATGTACATAATATATAAAAAATTATATTATTTAAATGTGATTTTATTATCTATTCACACTTTCATTTAATATGGATGAAACAGAAAATTATTTCTTTATTCCTCCAATTTATAGTAAACAATTATATATTATTAATAACACCTAGGTGCATATAGGTATAATATATAGGTTGTATGGTTGGTTGGTTGGCTTAGGTGGCTAGTCATCGCCGCTAATGGCAGTGACCCCAATAATTAGCGCATTAGCATCGTTTTTCTACCACTTCCGTGACCACAAGGCTTATAATAGAGCCCAATATAGGATTTTATTTTAGATCTATTTCGTTACGTTCAGAAACCTTACCATTTCTTCAGGTTGCTTAATCGCTAGATCAGTAAGATCGTTGAGTTGATAGCTAGAAGAGTAACTCTGGGTAGCCATCAGCGCTGGACACTTACAGTTGAAGTGTATGATGGTTTCTTTCTTATTCTGTTCACTACAACTGCGGTATGATGAATTGAATGGGAATGTATAGTAATATAGAAAACAAAATAACAACATATATATTTTAATTTCTTCGAAAAATAACTTAACTTATTCGAAAGTATGAAATATATGCCTGTTATGAAAATATTATAAAATGTTTTCAGTTGTTCAGTAGGGTGTACAAGAGGACGGGGATGAGGAAAAGAAATAAAAAATATTCACATAAGATAAAAATTTAAAACACTAAATCATTATTTAATTTTTTTTTAAATTAATTTTATACATATATATACATAAATATATTGCAGGTAACTTGACTATTCAAATATAGGTTCACTTAAAAAGGAAATAATGAAAACGGGAGTTAAATTCGATTCTATTTTGAATAGATCTTTTGATATATTTTGATATACAACTAAATGTATCTAAATTAAAATTCAAAAGACATTTGGACTCAGACTGATCAACCGTTCAGCTACATTTAATTTAAGAATTTCTTTATATCCAACTCTATTACCTCTGAAACGCTAGAATACACTATGTAATGTGCCTCAAGATGCTTTAGATTCAAAATTTAATACATCTGCTAATTGCATTACTATAATTAATAGTAATAATAATAATAATAGCTGCTACAGTGTAGCTATCTTTGGTGGAATGTCATGAAAGAAGGTGTTATATACTACTGCATGTTGTAACTATTGTAATGGCTATAGTCACTGTTAGCAAAATAGTAATAATAATAGGCCCGGATTCATTATTTCCTTACAGTTTCAATCCTTCAATGTTTCCTCAACCAATTTTCTATCCTTTCTTATCCCTATTTCCTAACCCATATACTGCATTAGCAGGTAAGGGTTTAATCCCATTATATTAACTAAAGGAGGAGATGAATTTAGTCAGTATTAATGTGACACTACCAAGGGGTAATTCTTGGTGTCTTTGGAAGAGTTCTACCTCTCTTAGGAAAAGAAAAAAATTAAAATTAAATAACAAATCATGTTATTATGATGTTCAATAAATATCAGAACATTGTAGGTATATACTTGCCTTTTCAATATTATGGTTCCAAATTAATATACCTACCTTTACGTTGTAGAACATAATACCATAATATTACCATTATACGTGTTTCTTGATTTGTATGACTTATATAGGGTTTTCCAATTTGAGTAATATAATTTCTTTTTAAAAAAAAAATCACTAATTGTTAAGGAAATTCAAATGTTTTTTATTTAATGTGAAGTATAATCGATACAATTAAGTTCTGAATAAAAAGTCATTCAAATGGCCTCCACGACTTCTTTTGCAGGAACGAATTCGATGAACGAAATTTTCGAGCACAATTAGTGTGATTTATTTTGAAAAGAAATCATATCACTCAATTTGGAAAACCCGTTATATATATATATGTAATTATATTTTCAAAAATTGAAGAAATTAGTTATCTTACACCTAATAGAATTCTTAGTTAAATTATACTGCTTTAAAACTCTTCTATCTGGCTAAAAATGATATAGATCGCTTTAGAGGTTAGGTAAACATTTTAAAATATACCAAAGGAGGTTTAGCTTTTCTTATTATTTGTTTTTAAAGATTTAAATAAATAATTTTTTTTTTAATGTATTTCTCTACCACATAAATGTGGACAGGAAATTACACAGCCTTTCCTGTTCAGGCGTGGCTGTACATGTCGTAAGGGGGAATAATTCTTACAACGTGTGTGGGTTTCGAACCCACACTCCCTCGATGTTTTCAGCGTATTTTATACGCTCTTACCCACTAGGCCACCGAAGCCCCTTAAATTAATTAGTGAATAATAAATAAATTAATTTTAAGTGTTTTAACTGCAACTTAAAGTATGATTTACCAAATACATATGTAGATGTGCATCAATTTCTCTAATATTTCTTTTATTTATAAAAAAAAAAATTCATTCTTGCTTTGAATTATAATTTTTATTTATTATATTTTTATTATTATTAAATTATTTATTATTATATTAAATTATACATTAATACAATTTTTAACTTTTATTTTAAACATTTTTAATTTTTATTAATTTGATTAATTAAGTAATAAGTTTAAGATTTTGTTGTTTATACCTGAGTTAACGGTTACTGCAAATATATAGTTGATTTATCATACATAATACATCGACTAAAATATTAAAATAAAAAAGAAAAAAAAAAAAAGAAATAGCGATTAGTATTTATATAAATAATTTAGTAATTATATAATTAAAAAACATTAATATTAAAAAACTAATTATATATATATTTCATATTATATAAAATTAAATTTAAGCGGGGTGAAAAAGTATCAAATTGATTCTATTTTTCTTACTTTTAAAAATCAAATAAAGCCAAAATAACGGATTTTTAAATTTTGATCTTGTTTCCATTTTAAAATGAAATAAAACAAAAACAAACAAACAAAAAACGATTGAAATTTGACGAAAATCAAGAATTCTTAGTTTATTTTTTTAATTTTTGGAAAAGATCCATTTATAAAGGAAAGAAAGGTGCTAGTATACAGGGTGTCCGAAATTTAAAGGTCACGAAGAACGAAGGTAGATAGAGAAGTTCATAAGAAGCAAAAAATTATTCTGAAGGGTGCGGTCTATTTCTAACTGTTTCTGAGATAACGGCATTCAAAGTAATTTCGTTGACTTTTTAAAGAAGTAATAATATCTTTGCCCCTTTATAACGTGGGGAAGATTCGTTTAAGTGTCGACACCTAGCTGAAACTATGGGCTTTCACACTAATATTCCAACATTAATTTATCTTTCATAGTTAAAAAGTTACAAGGTTTTAAATACGAAAAATATTGATATTTTACACTGTTTTTATGAAATAACTGTAAGTTTTGCATAAAAAACCCCTATATTTTAGTTTTATTTCATTTTCAAAATCATTAATTCCTCAGCTTCAATTTAAGTTAATATATTTTTCTCTTATCTTTTACAGTTTTCGAGATAATTATCTAAATATAACCATGTGCTTACTTACCAAGTAATTATATTACCTTTGAGTTTCGAACACTCTGTGTAATATATATGCAGTTTTTTTTAAGAATAAAAATCTGATCAGTCTAATCAGCCACTTTCAACTTCTTCCTTCTATTATATAGAAAACAATTGGAAATAACATGATTGGCGTGCATATTCGTACAATCACAATTTCTCTCAATTCAACCGAAATTTATATACAGGAGTTTGGTAAATTTTCATCACATATTTTGTAGATTTGCTAAGTATCTATAAATCCTTCATTAGTCCTCGAATGGAGTACAATGCACACATTTGGCAGGTGTCCCAGAAACACCATTGGGATACCTAGACAAAGTGTAAAACATTCGATTAATAAATGACCCCATTGCTACCAGAACTCTGACTCGACTAAGTCATTGATATGTCATTTGAGCACTCACTTTATTTTATACATATATTGTTGGTATAGCAGCCTGTTCAGAAGAAATAAAATCCTTAATGCAAAATCCTTTTTTACAAATTTCAATCGATATACAAGGCTAATCCTATATATAACTTAAAGATCTCTAGATAGTAAAACTTTATACATTCGTTTGAATAGCTTGCCGTCGGAAGTATTTCCAAAAATTGGCAACGATAGCGTGTAAGATATCGTTATGGTTGATAATTCAACAAGAACATCAACATCTTTGTTCTATATTTCCCCACTTAATATATTCCTATTTCCTAACACTCAGAATTTTTTAATTTGGAATTTTATTTAGTCAGAATTATGAAAATTTCTAATTAAAATAAGATGTCAGAATTTCTATCAACTGGTACATAAAATCTATAAACTTTCAAAATTAGTTAGAAAATTATTATGAAATAAAATATACAGGTGTATATGTATATACTTAATACTTGGCCGTATCTCCAATATTCAATTAGATATAGATATATTATATCAATGAATTATTTATAGATCAAAGTAAAAATAATTTAATCCTCTTTAGAGATTTTCTTATATATATTATATATATATACAACATATATATATATAGTAAGTACATTTTTCTTTGATTATCAAATAATAAAATCAAATTTATCAATTTTGGCAATTTTCTAATTGAATTTTTAATTCTAATGAAATATTAAATACCATAATTTATAAATTATACCTAAATTGGTTTTTTTTCATTTTATTAATTTAATTAGTAATTATTATTTAAAAAAAAAGAAAAAACGAGGAAGAGTATAGAATATAATGTGTCAACTCTATACGAACATAATATATACTTTTTCTATAAAATTTATGTAAATTTAGAAGTTTTATTACAGCCATTCGAAACTTTTGCGCCGAACCGACCAAATTTCGCAGAAATTATTTCCATAAAACTTTTTTTTTCTGTTTTTGTTTTACGGGGGACGGTGGAAAACATCAAAAATCACTCAAAGGAACTGCACGAGGTTCCTCTGAGTAGTGTTGGACTCAAATTAACTAAAACTACCCTCTTTAAAACCAAAATTTAGGATGGGTTCTTTAATACATAATAGTATAATGCACAGCTTGGTTTTGGGGAAAAAGATGAGGGAAGGATTACTTGGGAAATTGGATTTAGGATAATTGGGATTATGAGGATGAAGGGAAAAATTTGGATAGTTATTTTGCAGAACGATGTTAATGTTTTTCTTGCATTTCGTTAATATCGTACACAAATGAATTACCAACTTTTGGGAACACATGTGCGGGCATATGATTCCATAAACACGACTTGACCATTTTTTATAAAATGTCACATGTTTAACTAGGTTCAAGATTTTTCTTTTTTTCTAGGTTCAAGATTCTATTTTTTTTTTATTATCAAGGAATTTTCCAATGATAATGCAAATTCAAAGATAATGCTTAATCTTAGTCTTATATAAATTATACTTATATAAAAGAAACAAGTTGTATGGAGGTAACTGTCGGTCGGTCGAACTTATACTCAATTAAAATAGCAAAACTAACAATTTTACAAAAGTGAAATGGTAAAAATTTCAAATTCCAAAATAGGGACGAACGACGGACGTACGTACATGCCTAAACCGATTCAAAAAATCTGATCAAGAATATATCTACATAATTAACAATGTTTAACAAAATGTAACACACATGTTTAATAATAAAAAAGAAAAAAAAATAATAAAAATTAATTAAAATGATCAACAAGCTAAAGGTACTCCTTAAATTTCAATGATGCAAATAAAGATTCCTCCTTAAAGTAAGTTTAGAAATTTCAAAATTAATAGTTTGTTTATATTTATTTGATAAGGATATCATTCTATTTAGAGGTTTGTGTTTTCCATAGTTAATTCTATGACATTTAATATAAAATATGTTATGTGATCTTAATCTTGAAAGTGGACAAAAGTAAATTCTATCAAGTAACTGAGTAAACACAATAATTACCTTTTAGCAATTTTGTTAAGAATATTATATCGGCAACATCATGATATTTTGCAAGGATAAAGATTTAATAAGTTCAAACGATGCTCGTACGGTGGAAGATTATGCGGGTCCTCCCAAGAAAGGTGACGAAGAGCAAATCTGAGAAATTTTTTTTGAACAGATTCAATTCTATTAATATGTACTTTGTATAATGGGTCCCACGATTTAAATCTTCTTGCAAATGCTAATAAATCATCTAACGATTTAATTTTTTTTTAAATTTTCATATCATCGGCATAAATTTTAATCTAACTATTTAAAATTAAAGACGTGATGTCATTAATCGAAATAATGAACAATAAACGGCCAAGATGACTACGTTGAGGAACACCAGTAGAAGCTAGAAAGGGAGCAGAAGTTCTAGAACAAAATAAAACAGAGTAGTTACGATCAGAAAGATAGGAACATATCCAATTTATAAAATAAGAGGAGAGCCCTAATTTTTTTAACTTAAAAATAATGATATTATGAGGAAGAAGATCGAAAGCTTTACTAAAGTCAGTGTAAATTACAACTGTTTTGAAAATCATCCTCCGTATTTTTGAAAAAAGTTGATGTTGACTCAACTAGATTGGTGACAATGGATCTATCTCAACTAGATTGGTGACAGTGGATCTATTTTTCATAAAGCCATGTTGAAATGGCGACAGGAAATTCGTGCAATGATCATAAATAGAATCAAAAACAATTAGTTGAAAGAGTTTTGGAATTGCTGATAGTTTATCTATTGCGGACAATAATTAGTTAGTTATTTTTTTGAATAGATCTAATAAGAACAGTCTTCCAAATTGAAGGAAAAAACTCCACAAGCTAATGAAAAATTAAATATAGTCGAAAGCGGGCTTGCTAAAGATGCAGAACAATTTTTGTTAAATAAATTAGGAACACCACTTCCATCACTTCCAGGACTAGGATAATCGTCAATTTTATTTAAATAATTACAAATCAAATTAGAATCTAGGATATATTAATATTAATAAGTGTAGTTTTCGAAAAATTATCAAGATGATGGAAATTTGTTTCGTTTACAGAAAAAAACTGGAGTAGCGTAACTAGTAGCAAAAAAATCGCATGTAAGCAAATTTAAAAAAAAAAAACAAAAAAATACTTATATTGAGTATAAATATTATAATATAAGTATCTATAATTACATTATACATATATACATACATATAAGTACATATAAATATTGTATAATTTGCTAAAAATTTTCATTATATAATAATCCAATTTTTATATAAATTAAGTTTAATAATCCAATATCCTATTTTTTGCCCAATTTAACTTTCTTGATTTTGTGTTTTTTTTTTCTTTTTTGTTTTATTATTATCTAAATCCAAAGATTTTTTTAATTTATTCAATTTTATTTCTTTTATTTTTTTATGTTTGTGTCTCTTATTTACCATTAAGTTCTAACCAATTCATTCAAAAATCTTATTTAAATTAAAATTAATTAAATAGAAATGAAATGGAAAAACAAAAACAAAAAAAAAAAAAACAAAAAATTACGTTGATTGGTTAATTGATATATTTTGTACCTAATTGCCCACCCTCTTTCGTTTTTTTTGTTTTTGTTTTCTTTATTGTTCTTTTTATATTATAATAATTTAAATACATTTAAGTACATATACAAAAACACTCTCACACAATAATCAAAAAAAAAACTCATATTGTATGTACCAAAAATTCTTATTTGCATATTTTTGTCCTACCGAAAACAAAAGAAAAACAAAAAAGCTTTAATACAATCTTTTATGATAAAAGTTTTAATTTTTATTGCTTTTTTTTTTTTTTTTTGTTGATAAAAACATGATCAAAAAAACAATACAAAGTAATTTTCTTTTTAGACCACGCCTTTAGAATTTGTATTTATTATATATACTTATGAACAAATACAATATATGGAAGGGTACACACTATATCTACATACATACATACGTATATGTATTATTATAAATGGAAACAAAAGAGAAGTAAATAAACAAGAGAAAAAAAAATATGTATGTACCTACAAAATATTACACAGTATGAAAAATATATACTTATACGGAAAAAAAAAAAAAGTAAATAAGGATTGGAAAATAAAAGTAAATACACATTATGAATATGTATGTATGTATGTACATATAAAAATATGAAATTAATATTTGCCTACATCAAAAAAAAAAAAAAAATTATTATTTACTATTAAATTATTGGGTTGGATTCAGAGAATTCAAATTGAATTCAGAATAATGTACATATACATATAAGTAATAAGTATATGTATGTATGTATGTATATGAATCACAAAATTTTGAGGTTTTGTAAAATTTTGCAATGTAAGTAAGTGTATATGTACCTATACATTATTTTCAGAATAGTTTATGTAAAGCTCCCACTTAGCGGCAGGTTTTGGCTAAGTTCAGGCACATAGAGACACATAATATTTATGCATATGCTTTTTTTCTTCGAAACTTAAACAAACTGACAATTTTATAACATTCTCATATATAATTCTCAAATTTGATACGATTCTGAAAAAATGATTTAATAAATAGCCCTATCTATAGTGTATGTATAGTAGGTAGCCTATAAGTAGTAGTAGTTAGAGTATATATAGATATGTTATTGTTAGTTTATCAACTTTTTAAAAATAATCTTAATAAAAGCTTTTATCTATATATTCTCTGATTTTAATAGAGTTCTATATATTTTAAAATAATAACTAATCTTTTTTGTGTACATACATGATAATACATATGATACATATATATAACATTTTGTGGTTAAATTCAGGTATTTACTAAAATATATTCAGATTTTTCCTAAATATGTTCAGGTATTTGTTAAATAAGTTCAGATTTTTTTTTTTTTTGGATTTCAGAGTTTTACTAAATGAATTCAGATTTTCTTTTTTCGGAATTCCGATTTTTACTATATAAATTCAGATAATTTTTTTGATTCAAAAATTCTAAAAATTAAAACCTTTCTATTTATAAACAGGTAAAAATTCTGAAAAAAATATTTAAAGTCGATTTGTCTAACTTTGACCACTTAATCACTTATTATTTTAAACTTACTGTTATTACGGTTTCAGTAGTCAGATAAAATTATTAAGCTTCTAATTATACTATGAGTTTACATTACTAATTTGCTTAGATAATCTTTTTATAAAACGATTCTTAATAATTTACAGTTTTCTTAATAAAATTGATTTTATAGTATTTTAATGGTGGGGTGCAATAACACGAATGAGTAATAAAGTCTTAGTCGCGAAATTCCACCGAATCGGCTTTATTTCGTTTCCGATGCGGAAATAAAGCCGACATAGTAAGTTTTAAATATTCGACTTTATTACCGCTTTAAAAAGAAAATAAAATTGAATTGGTTTTATTTCCGTTTACAAAAATTTCTTTTTAGCACATTTCCAAAAAAATTTTGAAAAAATGTGCTTATTAGTTTCACTCTGTCCGTCCCTCCATCTGTTCAGAAAACTTTCAAATACCGTTAAAGATAAAGAAAAACAATTTCAACCATGGGTAGGTCTCATAAAAAAATTAATGTTGTAGAAGAACTTTTTCATATAGCCTCTTCCATTACAGAGCTAGAGCCCCTCAAACTTTAAAAAACCCCATTTTTAAATGCGTATATATCATGTTCTGTTTAATATTTTTACAATATGAAAAAGCTATTCGACAGGAATTTTTTTTTATCTTTGTAAATCAATATCAAAATTATACATTTTTTTTTAAAATTTTGTATTTAAATTTACAGTTATAAAAACTAAATTTTGCATGATTTTTTTTACCTATATAACTTTGGCACACTTTTAGATAGGGACTTGAAATTTTGAGGTAAGAAATAATTTTTAGAATTAGTATCCTCAGAACATTTTTTTGGACCATCCCCCTGTTTATGAGCTATTAGGACTGAAAAATTGAAAATTTTGCTATTTTTAAACAACTGTAACTTAGGCAACTGTACAAATTTTTTTTCAGCAAGATATAAAAATTAAAGCTTCAGTAAAACATTTTTACACGTGTTAACGGTTTTTCTTAGTTATATAGGACTCCAGACTGACAGACCCTCAAAATTCCAGAAAAGTTCTATTTTAACATTTTTTCTTATTATATGAAATTTCCAAATTTTGGTGCAGACTCATAATTCTAAACAATTTGTATTATCTTTTGGAAATGTACGCTTCTAAAAACCGTTGGTTTACATTCTGCCTTATTTTTTTTTTGTTATTGGGATTCAAATAAATAAATAAGTTATTTTTAATTTATATATTTTTAATTCAAGCAACCTTATAGTCTTTGTTTCATTAATCTTTTTATTATTAATTTTAAATTTTATTGAGTGACGCGTTTCGAGCTCATTTGCTCATTTTCAAGCTACTACTATTAAAATTTAACATTTATTCAAATTATAATAATAACAACACCAAAAATTTAACAGTGATTAAAATTCTAGAACAAAAACCTTAATTTAAAAAATTGTTGCAATCACAAACATAATATAATTTGTAGATATTATTAAATACATATGTATATATATGTCTCTTTTCCCTATACCCTGTATTATTAATCATTAAAAATATTTTAATTATTAAGCTTAAAAATTTTCCTTGTCAAAATCTCCTAAATTATAAAAAATAATAAAAATAAAATAAATATAAAATTTTTTGATATTAAAATTAAAAAAATATTAACATAATTTCACTAAGGAGAAAAAACTAAGGAGCTAATACTCCAAGGAGATGAAATTTTAGTTTCGTTTGACGTTAAATCTTTGTTTCCGAGTGTACCGGTTAAAAATACCATGGACATTTTAAGAAATTGGTTATTAAAAATGAAGGTACATCGCCAAAAAGTTGAAATGTTAATGGACCTAACTGGAATTTGTATAAAACAAAATATTTTTGAATTTAAAGGGATTGTATATAATCAAATAGAAGGTTTAGCAATGGGAAGTTGTTTGTCGCCATTCTTAGCTAAATTATTCAATGGACACCTAGAATCAAACTTAAGCTATTTAAATGATTTTCCAAGGGTGTGAATTAGATACGTGGACGACGTTTTTGCAGTTCCGAAAAAAGATAAAATTCCGGAGGCATTAGATATGTTAAATAAGCAATATAATTCCATAAAGTTCACAATTGAAATGGAAAAACATGGAAAGCTACCGTTTCTAGATATAGAAATCACAAGACACAATGATTCGTTAACATATAATGTCTACAGGAAAAAGACTCAGACATCACTTCAGACTCTTTCCATTGTCACTCACATAAGTATGCAGCTTTTAATTCCATGATTCATAGATTAGTAAATTTACCATTATCGCAAGAAAACTACAATAAAGAAGTGAGTTACATTTTTGAAACCGCTAGAATCAACGGATTGGATGACATTGTAATTAACAACATCCTAAAAAATAAAAAACAAAAATTAAAATTGAAAGATTACAAATTAATTAAAATAGAAAATACTGATAAAAAAGAATAAAAATAGAGAAACAGAGAAAATGAAAAAATCAGGTATTTATAAATTAAGTTGTACCGCTTGTAATGTTGTATATGTGGGTAAAATGTCTAGAAATTTGAGTGTTAGATTAAAAGAACATCAATTAGATATTAGAAATAAATACGAAAGAAATGCATTTTGTAAGCATGTGGAGGAAGAAAATAACAGAATGGGTAGAGGAATGCGGAGAGCCAAAAAATATGAAATTGGTGAGATTTCTTTGTTTTTTTTTTTTGCGAGGGTAGGTGGGAATCATCGAAAGACACTATAGAGGAGTGAAAACGAGCACGATTCCTCTATGAGTGTGTGGGACTTTAACCCACTAAACATCACCTCCCTTTTATGACCAAACAATAGGTTATACAACCTTTAGTACTACTGTACTGCCTGCTCATAGGAAGTTAAGTTAAGGAATGAAAATAGATTTCAAATTGGCAGGCATATTGTGAACAAAGTTGTTAATATTCACCTTGAATCTTTGCACATTGTAAATGTAATCATCACCAATTCTGGGGAACACATGAGGTGGAAGATGGTTCCATATTCGCGATGTTCGTACTACAAACGAATTTCCATAAGCCGAATTATGCCATCTGGGAATTTGAAATACATAGGGATGGGCAGCAGAGGCTCTCCTTGTTTCTCTTTGGAATGCTTTGAGAGCAGGCATCAAACTTTTAATCTCGTTAGAACAAGAACCCAAGCCTATAAGGTATCTATAAAACAGAGTAAATGTTCCTGTTAGGCGCCGTAGACCGAGTGGAGAGAGCGTAGAGATGACATGGGGATCGTTTATTAGACGAATTGCTTTATTTTGCATTTTATCGAGAAATCCCAATGCCGTTTTGGAGGTTCCTGCTCAAATATGTGCATTGTACTCCATCTTTGGTCTTATTTTACATTTTATTACTCCATATTTAGGAGATCAGAAGATGAAAAGAAAGCTTTATAACGATACAGGAAACCCATACACCTAGATGCATCTTTAGCTATACCAAAAATATGATTGGACCAAAAATTGATTTAGCTCCATGCCCAAGATGTTGAGCTCACCCGCATGCTGCAAAATTTCCCCTTGAAAAGTTAGAAAAGGAGGAAAGTTAAAAGAGGTAAATGGCTACCACAGGTTAAATGTATGGGAGTCCATATATATACAAATAGAAAGAGAAATATGTAATGATAATTGCGGTATGGTAGATTCTCAACTCATCAAAAACATTTTTAAGGGAGATTAAAAATAGCTCTCCGTTAATTGAAAAATTAAATGTTTTAGTTTATTATTTCTTCTATTTCATATTATAAAAATGAATTTCTTAATTTATATTAAAAAAAAAATATTTGTATGTTAATTTATTTGTTGACTTGTATATGTATACACAATAATTTTTGTATAGTTGTATTAATTATTTATGCTTATTGATTGTATAAAAATTTTTATGTTATATTAGTGAAATTATGTTAATATTTTTTTAATTTTTTAATTTTAATTTTAATAAATCTTATTATATTACTACAACTATTAAAAAAGAATTAAGTTTAATTTTAATCCGTTTACAAAATTCGACTTAATCCGACTTAAAAACTTAAATTATTTTGTAACTTTCGAGGCAATTATTTTTCATTCCATTTTTATTTAAAAAAAAAACAGTAAGGAAAACTATTTTTAATAAATTATTTAAAATAATCAACTTTTATATAAGGTTAGAGCATTTTCTAGAAACTAAAAAATTTTAATCGAAATTCAGAAATTGTTTTACTTATTTTTTACATAATTTTAAACAATATCAAAAGCCATTTTTTTAAGGTGACAGACA